>JAYKXQ010000054.1:57500-500000 GCA_035357415.1 Ophraella communa
AAATATATTTTTAAGCCGGCATTCTTCGATAAAATTGCGACGAGAGTTAATGTTAATAGTTTAAGTAAAATAATATATAGTGGTTTTTGGGAAGCTGTTGCATTATTTCAACACCCTTGTAATAATTCAGAAGTGGGATATATAGTACAGTTTTTTTTGTGTTTTTTTTTTTTGTTTTATAACTCAACAACAAAAGAAAAATGAGAGAAATTGACGAAGAAGTGAACCGAAATCAAGTATATGATGATTTGATCGAGAGACATATACAAAAACAAATTTCAGCAGCTTTAAAAAGAAAATTCGACTCATATCTAAGACTACCAATTGCAGACTTAAACCTGGAACAAAATGATGTCGCCACTATGGATGTTAACGCTGGTAAATTAACTGTTAAAGGAGACATAATTCCACCTTTCGATCCCGATGATCGCCATCATACAGTGGTTTCGTGGTTAAATAAAATTGACCAATTATCCCAAATTCACGGATGGACCGATTACGAAAAATCGGGATACATGCAAATGAAACTAAAGGGCGCTGCTCGTGAGTGGTTCTTTCGTTTAGACAACTACGACAAGACTTGGGCAGAATGGAAAACGGCCCTATCTAGAGCGTTTCCCAGGTGTGTAGATTATGCCACACTTTTGGAAGAATTGGTGGAACGGAAAAAGAAACCAGACGAAAGCATGACACATTATTACCATGCCAAGTTGAATTTAACCCAAAAATGTAGGCTTGACAACGAAGCTACGATTTCCTGCATAATTCGGGGACTTCCACAGGAATTGCAGCCCAACGCCCGTGCATTCCAATGTTCCACGCCGGATGAGCTGTATGCTGGATTTATTGCTCCCATGGACAATTAACAAAGCCCCTCAAAAACACAGTGCAGTCTCAGCTAGAAAAAGCGACCAAAGATTGAGTGCTACATCTGTGGAAAGTTAGGACACTTTGCTAAGGACTGTTGGAGCCGGAGTAAACCAGGCACGTCAAGACAGGAGGATCATCTGGACCATCACGATGTGCAATATGCCGCCTTACGAATCATGTCACCAAGGACTGCTTCAAACGGCAAAGTGGATCAAACCAAAAAAAAGACCTGAAGCGATGTGATGTGTGCAAAAAAACGGGACACCGTGCAGAAGATTGTTGGCATAAAAATAAAAACGTCGAAGAAGTCAATACTCTAGGGCAAGTACACAATAATTTATATAGAATATGCATTAAAATAAATAATATACCAAGAACAATAAAAAACTGAACGGTTAAACTAAACTTTCACTATTTATTCGAAAAATTCGCTTTAACATTCAATTACAGCTGTTTCGCTATAACTAGCATCGTCAGATTGACATATTGAAATTACATTTTTGTTTGTTTGTAACTAGGTACTTGATGTTGCTAAGTAGTTAAGGCTAGACCAAGTAAGGAAGTAATAAGACATAACAATATTAAAGCCTAGATGTTATTAGCCCTAAGGGATTATCCTGGATGTATTTCCCTCTAAGATCAGTATAAGTGTGCAATGATATAGAAAACCCAGGAAAAAACTATATCATGCTGATCTTTACAATAACTTAATATATTTGTGTTATAATAATGTCTTATCTATGTAAAAAAGAATACTCAATCAAAGTAAACAGTTTAATAGTGGAGAACTTCCAAGATTTATTTGTTCATTAACTACTTTAAACTGTTGATCTGCTAGATGTCTTTTAATTTCAAGTTCTTCTAGAAAATCTAAATTTTGTTTTTTATCACAAATGTGTAGTATATGAATGTCATTGGTTTGTATAAGTGAGTTTGGATGTTCCAGTAGGTGTTTTGCATAGTTCGACTTATCTGGTTGTTGTAATCTATATGCTCTTAAGTGTTCATTAAATCTTACTTCAAAATTTCTTTGTGTTTGACCTATATATACTGCATTACATTTTGGACAATTAATTTTGTAAACACCAGATTTTTTTAATTTTGGTAATTTTGTTTTCACATTTAACAATTTTGTTCCAATATTATTTTGTGTTTTAAATGATATTAATGATGATGCTGCCGAAGATATTATTTTTGAAATTGCATTGGAAATATTTCCACAATATGTAATACTTTTATAGCTTTTAATTTCTTTAGTTTGTTTTGAAAATATTAGTTCTAGTGACACGTTTTGTTCTTTTTTATTAATTAATTTATTTATCAAATGTATTGGATAGCCATTAGATGTAGCTATTTGTTTTATGATCTCAATTTCTTTATTAAAATTATTTTCGTTCATTGGAATTGAAAATGCTCTATGTATCATGGAATTATAAGCTGCTAATTTATGTGATAGTGGATGATTTGAATTATATGGTATGGTTACATCTGTTTGTGTAGGTTTTCTGTATATTGAATAATTTAATGAATTATTAACTTTTTCAATTCTTAAATCTAGAAAATTAATTGAATTGTTTTCTTCAACTTCTAAAGTAAAATTAATTTTAGGATGCAAGGTATTAATATAATTAAAAAATATATCTAACTGCCGCTCGCTACCTACAAAACCTGCTAACACATCATCAACATATCTATACCAAAATACAATATTGTTTTTATAACTAGAATTAAAGATTTTGTTTTCTAAATTATCCATATATATATAGCGAGCGGCAGTTAGATATATTTTTTAATTATATTAATACCTTGCATCCTAAAATTAATTTTACTTTAGAAGTTGAAGAAAACAATTCAATTAATTTTCTAGATTTAAGAATTGAAAAAGTTAATAATTCATTAAATTATTCAATATACAGAAAACCTACACAAACAGATGTAACCATACCATATAATTCAAATCATCCACTATCACATAAATTAGCAGCTTATAATTCCATGATACATAGAGCATTTTCAATTCCAATGAACGAAAATAATTTTAATAAAGAAATTGAGATCATAAAACAAATAGCTACATCTAATGGCTATCCAATACATTTGATAAATAAATTAATTAATAAAAAAGAACAAAACGTGTCACTAGAACTAATATTTCCAAAACAAACTAAAGAAATTAAAAGCTATAAAAGTATTACATATTGTGGAAATATTTCCAATGCAATTTTAAAAATAATACCTTCGGCAACATCATCATTAATATCATTTAAAACACAAAATAATATTGGAACAAAATTGTTAAATGTGAAAACAAAATTACCAAAATTAAAAAAATCTGGTGTTTACAAAATTAATTGTCCAAAATGTAATGCAGTATATATAGGTCAAACACAAAGAAATTTTGAAGTAAGATTTAATGAACACTTAAGATCATATAGATTACAACAACCAGATAAGTCGAACTATGCAAAACACCTACTGGAACATCCAAACTCACTTATACAAACCAATGACATTCATATACTACACGTTTGTGATAAAAAACAAAATTTAGATTTTCTAGAAGAACTTGAAATTAAAAGACATCTAGCAGATCAACAGTTTAAAGTAGTTAATGAACAAATAAATCTTGGAAGTTCTCCACTATTAAACTGTTTACTTTGATTGAGTATTCTTTTTTACATAGATAAGACATTATTATAACACAAATATATTAAGTTATTGTAAAGATCAGCATGATATAGTTTTTTCCTGGGTTTTCTATATCATTGCACACTTATACTGATCTTAGAGGGAAATACATCCAGGATAATCCCTTAGGGCTAATAACATCTAGGCTTTAATATTGTTATGTCTTATTACTTCCTTACTTGGTCTAGCCTTAACTACTTAGCAACATCAAGTACCTAGTTACAAACAAACAAAAATGTAATTTCAATATGTCAATCTGACGATGCTAGTTATAGCGAAACAGCTGTAATTGAATGTTAAAGCGAATTTTTCGAATAAATAGTGAAAGTTTAGTTTAACCGTTCAGTTTTTTATTGTTCTTAGTAAGATGAACTTTCACAAAGTAAAGGTTAACACAATCAATTTCATTAAATAATATACCATTTAGAGGGTATTTAGATACAGAAAGTTCAGTAAATGTTGCAAATATAAAAGTTTTAAATGAAACGAAACTAAAATTAATGCCCTCTAATATGGTTATTAAAGGTTTTGGTGGGTCTTTAGTTATACCGAAAGGCACGATAAAAACTGAAGTTGTAATTAATGATAACATAAGAATTTTTTCAGAAATAATAATAGTAAATACACCTATGAATGACATCGATATTATTATAGGACAACCTATATTAAGTCAACCAAATTTAATGCTAGAAATAAAGTCTAATCAGGTTACTATATCAAAATACGAAAATAAAAATAATTGTGAAATCAAAGAACTAAATAATATTGAGTTATATCTTATAAAACATGGTGATCTAACTACCGAAAATTTTAATAAATTATGTCAACTACTAAACTTAAAACAATCATGCTTTGCGAAATCTCCTGCCGAACTAGGTAGAATAAATAACACTGAATTTTCTATAACTTTAAATTCAAAACAAACAATATACTATAAACCGTATAGATTATCAGAAAAAGAAAAAACGATAATGCGAAACCAAGTAAATGAATTATTAACTGCAGGTATTATACAAAATTCCAGTTCGTCATACGCTAGCTCAGCCATTTTAGTAAAAAAACCAAATGGAGATTATCGACTTTGTATTGACTACAGAAAATTAAACTCGATCACTGTAAAAGACCGATATCCGTTGCCAAATATTGAAGATCTTATAAATAAATTAGGGGAAAATAAGTATTTTTGTAGTCTAGATATGAAACAGGGCTATTATCAAATCCCATTGACAAAAGACTCTATTGATAAAACCGCATATATAACTCCAGATGGACAATACGAATTCCTTCGTCTACCATTTGGTCTATGTAATGCACCCGCAGCTTTTCAAAGATTGGTAAATAATATTATGGGTTCACTCCGTCACTCAGAAATTTTAGTTTACCTTAATGACATTTTAATACCATCAAAATCAATCAATCTCAAGGCATGGAAAAACTTAACACTATCTTAAAAAAATGTGAAGAAAATAATTTGAAATTAAACTTAGAAAAATGCTATTTTTTTAAAACTAAAATTGATTTCCTAGGGTATGAAATTAGCGAAAATGAAATAAAACCGGGTTCCAAAAAAGTAAAAGCTATAGAAAATTTTAAAACACCTACAAATATTCATGAAATAAGACAATTCCTGGGTCTAAGTTCATATTTTAGAAAGTTTATTAATAATCATGCAGAAATAGTTGCACCATTAACAAAATTACTTAGAAAAGACGTAAATTGGGAATGGGGTGAAAATCAAAATAAGGCGGTCTCGAAAATAAAATTCATTTTAACAAACGAACCTGTTTTAACGATTTACAATCCCGAAACAAAAAAATAATTACACACTGATGCTAGTTCAAAAGGCATTGCAGGTATTCTATTTCAAGAATTAAATAACGAATTAAAGCCAATAGCATATTATAGTAGAACAACAACCGCGGATGAATACTTTTACCATTCATATGAATTGGAAACTTTAGCTGTGGTAGAATCAATAAAACGTTTTAGAATTTACCTTCATGGTACTCATTTTAAAATAATTACAGATTGTAGTGCTGTGCGAAGCACATTTGTAAAAAAAGAATTGGTGCCAAGAATAGCTCGTTGGTGGTTAGCTATTCAAGATTATGATTTTGAGATTGAACATCGTCCAGGGTGTAAAATGTCACATGTAGACGCTTTAAGTCGAAACCCTGAAAATATTTTAAAAATTGAAATTGATGACTGGGCATTAACGGTACAAATGCAAGACGAACAAATTCGAATAATTCGCGAAAAATTAAAATCGAACACTGCGGACCAGCAAATAAAATCCACATATTGTCTAAAAAATGACAGGGTTTATAGGAAAATATTAAATAATGAATTAAGACTTGTAATTTCAAAAATTTGTAGGTTTAATATAATGAGAAAATACCATGACGAAATAGGCCATATTGGCTTAAAACGGTGTGAAAATTTAATAAAAAGTAAGTTTTGGTTTCCTAAAATGACGAGATTTATAAAAAAATATGTTAACGCGTGTATTGACTGCGCTTATAAAAAAAGTCAATATGGTAAAAAGGAAGGTTTCCTTCACCCTATACCTAAATCGAAGGAACCCCTTTGTACATGGCATATTGATCATTTAGGACCTTTCTGTAAAACCAACAAAAATTTTGCATATATTTTTATGATTGTCGATTCATTTTCTAAATACTTGTTTGCAAGACCAACTAAAACGACAAATTCAAAAGAAGTTATTTATTGTTTAAAAGATTTATTTAGCATGTTTGGAGTACCAAAACGAATTATTGCAGATCGTGGCAAAGCCTTTAAATCTAAAACATTTAAAGAGTTTTGCGACGAAAGAAAAATTAAACTAGTTTTAAATGCAGTATCTTCACCTCGTTCAAATGGTCAAGTCGAACGTTATAATCGTACTCTTTTAGATGGTATAAATACAAGTATAGAAAATGAAAATGAATGGAATGATGCACTTCCCGATGTTGTCTGGGGAATGAATAATAATATAAGTGAAAGCACAGGGTACACCCCTCATACACTAATGTTTGGTTTTAATAAAGATCGTCATGGAAATTTAGATGAAGATGACATAATTCCCGAAAATAGGGAACAAATTGCTGAAAATGCTAAACAAAAAATGGACTTACAAAGTAAGGAAATGAAAAAGCGGTTTGATAAAAAACGAAAAGAAAGTACTAAATACAATATAGGAGATTTGGTTCTTTGGCGCGGAGCTAAAAAAGACCCCAAAGATGCCAGTCGTAAGACAGGGGTAAAATATGGAGGGCCTTACAAAATATCGAAAGTTTTTGAAAACGATCGATATGAAATTGTAGCCTTCAAAGGAATGAAAGGTTACCGACGATACTCAGCAGTAGTGGCTGCAGATACATTAAAAAAATTTAAATCCGGTGCTATAATCGAATCTGATACGTCTTCAGATTCTGATGTAAATAGAACGGATGAATTAATTGATTTATTAGAGTCGTAATAAATTAAAAATAAAATAAAAATAATAAATAAATAAAACTAGAAAAATGGAACACCATGTTAAACAAGAGAACTGGTTTAAAGAGTATGGAACACCATATCGAAGCATTTTTACAAGTAATATTATATAAGCCTAGTGAATAATTATTACTTGTGAATAATTTATCAAAAAAAAAGAAGAAAAGAAAAATATATACAACTACCAACTATTTGATGTAGGTAGTTGATAAAGGATCACCTTATAAATAAAATTGTTAAAAAAAATAAAATAAAAAATATATTAAATTAAATATTTTGTATGAATTTTTATACCTACACAGTTTTCTATATTCCAGAACCAAGAAGAAACAATAAAAAGTTTAAGGTCCCACCCACGAAATGGATTCGCGAGGACACTCAGTAAATAGGATGGCCGAATGTTATGTAATTGTTATCATATAGTGGATTGGTTGTACCAAGCTATATTATTGTTGGACACTGTATATTAAACAGACAATATTTGTATTTCAATTATGTTCAATTATTAATATTTGATTGTGGTTTATTAAATGATATAAATCCGTTTGTTCTGCTAATTAAATAAGTTAATGGAAAATATTTAAATGTAAGCGATGTATGGTATTTTTATAAAAACGAGTATGACTAAACTCGTATCAATTCGATACCTACTAAATATATTTTTAAGCCGGCATTCTTCGATAAAATTGCGACGAGAGTTAATGTTAATAGTTTAAGTAAAATAATATATAGTGGTTTTTGGGAAGTTGTTGCATTATTTCAACACCCTTGTAATAATAAGTAAATGACTGGCGAAATTTTTTTAAACTGGCTGAAACATTTCGCTAACCATACTAAGGCATCTCCTGATAATAAAATGTTATTGCTGTTGGATGGTCATGGTAGCCACAAAACTTTGGAAGTCTTGGAATACGCAAAAAGTAAGGGGATTGTAATGTTTTGTTTTCCTGTACATTGCAGTCATCGAGTTCAACGGCTTGATTTTGGCTTTTTTGGACCTTTACAAATATATTTCAACCAAGAAATACAAACGTGGCTTAAACAGAATCCAGGTAGAATTGTTACGGATTTTCAAATTACCGGTCTTTTTAAAAACGCCTATTTAAAAAGTGCTACACCGGCTAACGCCATTAATGCTTTTAAGAAAACAGGAATAACTCCATTCAATTCAAATATTTTTGAAGACTGGATGTTCGCTCCTTCATTTACGACCGACAAACCGTTACAGAAGCCAGCTCATGAGCCTGGAATTAATCAACAACCCCTATCTCTAGAAACCCCTTTACCAGCTCCCCAAAATATTTCGCAACAGGATTTAAAGATTGCAGGTCCGTCTTCTTTAAAAAAGCTCAAATACACCATTTCTGAGCTATCACCCACCCCTGTAGTTTCCAAACCTGAACCCACAGCAAAACGCAGACGTGGAAAAACTGGTTTTTTAAATACAACTCCTAATATTGTGGAACTGAAACAAAAAGCAGAAGAACAAGGTGAAAAAGAACGAAAAAAGTTGGCCAGAAAAGTTAAGAGAAAAATTGTTCCATTGTTAGATGAAAGTGATGATAGTATAGAGGATCCATTTATAGACGTAGAAAACAATACATCAGATGCTGCTTGCTTGTACTGTAATGAACTCTTTTCAGAGTCACGTTCAAAAGAACTCAGGATCAGTTGCCAAGCATGCAAAGCCTGGTGTCACACTGATTGTGCGGGTGTAGAAAAAAAATGTAAGAAATTTGTTTGTGAATTGTGTATGTAACACCCAAAATTTATTGTTTAGGTATAGAAAATAAAGTTTCATGTTTGAAATTCGTTGAAATTATTACATTTTATAGGGTATGCTGTGGTATCTTGTAACGCCAAATAATAGATCTGTGGTCCTGTCAATGAAGGCCGTCCGTCAGTTGTCAACGTCAGTAGTATTAAGCGAGGGAAAATCTGTAAACAGAAAATACAATATAGTTTTGTTAACTGTACTGTTGTTAATATTTATTAAACCTGGGCCCACGATACAACAATTTTGGCGACGAGGCAAAAGAAAAAAAGTAAATAAAAGACAGTTTCTGTCCTGAAGAATTAGCAGTAGTAATTTTTTTTTTTTTTTTTGAGTCCGAAATGTTGGACCACGAGACAAGTTCGGTAGTGAACGAAGGGGGACATGTACAAGCTTCCACATTAACTATTGTCAATGCAGGCAATATTTCAAGTCTGCAAGCTTTCAAACAAGGGGACGATTTTGAACTGTTTGAGGAGCGGCTGGAACAGTACCTAGTAGCTAACTTAGTGGAAGAAGATAGAAAGGTAGCTGTCTTATTAACACTGTTAAGTGAAGATATATACAAAATACTAAAAAATCTTTGTACACCAATGAAACCCAAAGAAAAGAAATTTGACGAAATAATTAAATTGCTGAACACACAATTTAAGCCAAGAGTATCGGTGTACAGGAGAAGAATTATATTCGATGCCCTAAAACAAGAGCAAGAGAGCGTGAAGGATTGGTACATCAGAGTTAAGACTGCGGCAGTTGATTGTGAGTTTGGAGACAAGCTGATGTACAGAGTTCAAGATAAGTTTGTCGTCGGGATGAGACAAGGCCCAATTTTAGACCGTCTTTGTGAGGAGGACCCGAACAAAAGGGAATTGAAAGACTTGGTGGAAATAGCAGTAGCCAAGGAAGCAGCTATAAGGGAAGCAAGAAGTACAGAAGTCAACTATGGGGAAGAAGTAAAAGCATATCGAGGAAGTTTTTCTAATAAAGGTAGAGGGTCCAATGAAAATAATCAGGTTAGTAAGAATAAACAGACTAATAAAGAAGCTACTTGTTACTATTGCGGTAATTTAAATCATGATTTTAAAAACTGTAAATTTAAAAATTATATTTGTAGAAAATGTAATAAGAAAGGCCATATGGCCAAAGTTTGTAATGCTAAATTGATAAGCAATAATGTAGTAGAACTGTCAGAAAATTCAAATGTAGTAGATAATTCAGATGTAGTAGATTTTTTTAATGTAGAGGTAGTCTCTATCAACAATAATGTGGTTGCACCAATAACAGTTGATTGTGTTATAAATAACAAGCCTTTGGTGTTGGAGGTTGATACGGGTGCTGGTATGTCTTGTTTACCTTTTGATGTGTATAAACAAAAATTTGCTAATGTAGAGCTAAATCCAACCTCGGTTTTAGTAAAAGTTTACCATGGAACAGTTATTGAACCTAAGGGCAAAATTATTGTAGATGTGACAATTGGTGGCAGGACAAAAAATTGTACATTCCTAATAATTGAGGGAGCAGCTAAATGTTTATTAGGCAGAGACATTTGGACACTATTTTCACTAGCACTTGATAGCTCAGGTAAGGTACAAGTGGGAACTCAAGTAGTACATAATAATACAGTGCAGGAGCTTAAAGAAGCTAATAATGAATCGGACTTAAATTTAGATAGCATTTTGAATCAGTTTAAAGAATTATTTAAAAAGAGCTGGGTACATACAAATATGAAAAGATTAATTTAGAGATTGATCCCAAGGCCTCGCCTATTTTTAGAAGGTACCTATACCTTTGCATTCAGGGCAAGTATTGGAGGAGCTTAAGAGGCTAGAACATAAAAAGGTAATAGAAAAGGTAGACAATGCTGCTTGGGGAACACCCTTGGTGCCTATAGCAAAAGCCAATGGGGTGGACATAAGAATATGCGCAAATTATAAAATTACTACTAACAAGTTTTTGAGAAATGTTAATCACCCCTTACCTCGCATAGAGGATCTCTTTGCGCTGTTACAAGGGGGAAAACAATTCACAAAACTTGATTTTTTGAATGCATATAACCAGTTGGTAGTGGATGACAATACGGCAGAGCTTTTAGCTTGGAGCACACCATATGGTATTTTTAAGGTCAACCGACTTCCATATGGAACTAAGCCAGCTTGTGCAATCTTTCAGCAAGTTGTTGAAAAGGTATTGCAAGGTTGTGCTGGTACTATTAACTATTTAGATGACATAGTTGTGACTGGGAAGTCAGAGAAGGAGCATTTAAACAATCTATTTGAAGTCCTTACAAGGTTGTCAACAGCAGGGTTTAGATTAAACCTGCAAAAATGTCAATTTTTCCAAGACTCTGTTTATTATTTGGGCCATAAAATTTCAGAGAAAGGCCTGGAAAAGGATGTTAGAAAAATAGAAGCCATATTAAAAATCCCTAGACCTGGTAATATAACTCAGATAAAATCATTTGTGGGGGCTATAAACTATTATTCAAAATTTATACCTAATTTATCAGCAAGGCTTAAACCTTTATATTCACTATTACAAAAGGATACTCCTTTTAAGTGGACTAAAGCATGTGATGAAGCCTTTGAGTTTGCAAGAAATGCTGTTACATCAGACAGAATACTAGTTCATTTTGATCCAAGCAAGCCGTTAAGGTTGGTTTGTGACAGTAGTGATTATGGAATAGGGGCAGTGCTACTCCATGTGATGCCAGATGGGGTTGAAAAACCTATTAGTTTTATTTCGAGGGTGTTGTCAAAAGCTGAAAGAAATTATAGTATGCTGAATAAAGAGGCATTATGTATTTATTGGGCAACAGTGAAGTTTTATGAGTTTTTAGCAGGTCGGAGATTTGAGATATGTACCGATCATAAATCGCTTATAAGTCTATTTGGGGAATTTAAAAGTTTTCCTAAAATGGCGGCAGCTAGGTTGCAACGATGGTCATTATTTCTTTCGGGGTTCGATTATACCATAAAGCACATTAGGGGCAAAGATAACCTTAAGGCCGATGTGTTGAGCCGGTTACCACTGCCACTGGTGGAGGCGGAAGATAATGAAAAGGATTATCTCACTTTTTTAGAAAATATTAACTTTTTAGAAAATGTGGTACCCATTAATGCTGATAAACTTAGAGTAGAAACGCGACGGGACCCAATATGTGGTCAAGTTTTTAATTATATTCGTGCGGGTTTTCCTGAAAAAAATGATAATGAGGTATTAAAGCCGTTTTTTCAAAGAAAGGCTGAACTTTCTATCGATAATGGAATAATTATGTGGGGATATAGAGTCTTAGTACCATGCAAACTTCGTAATCAGTTGCTGCAGGAGTTGCATAGTACTCATGAAGGAATATCGAAGATGAAGGCGGATGCTAGAGCCTATTTCTGGTGGCCTTCCTTAGATAAGGATGTTGAGAAAGTAATTCATAACTGTCAGGTGTGTTACTTTGTAAGATCGGAGCCAACTAAAGCAGTTGTTATACCTTGTGTGAAAAGTAATTATTTTTTTGAAAGAATACATGCAGACTTTCTGGGCCCAATTAAAGGCAAGATGATTTTGGTTATTGTAGATACATTCTCTAAATGGCCTGAGGCGTTTGTGATGTCGAGAACAGACGCTAGTGCAACAGTAGACAAATTTAGGGAAACATTTGCTAGGTTTGGTTTAGCTAAAGTAGTGGTAACTGATAATGGGCCACAGTTTCAATCGGAAGAGTTTTCGAGATACATGATTAACAATTTGGTTAAACATTTGACATCACCCCCGTATCACCTTGCAACTAATGGCTTTGCAGAAAATGCTGTGGGGTCTATTAAAGCAGACATAACAAAAGCGTTGAAGGATGAACTTGGTAGTGATGTAACTTTGGACATCATATTATATCGCTATTTATTTCACTAGAGAAATTCTGTACACATGACTACTGGGGTACCTTCGTCTACGTTAGTCTTTAAGACAAAAATTAGAAATAGGTTGGACATCTTGTTAGAGAATAAAGTAAAAAAAATAAACTATAAAGGAGATAGGGAGGTGCAATTTTCTGAAGGAGATTTAGTATTAGTTAGGGATTATAGAAATCCAAACAAAAAGGTTTCGAGAGAAGGTAAAATTGAAGAGGTATTAGGAAATCGAATATATTTATGTAAACTGCTAAAGGAAGATTTGCTATGGAAGCGTCATGTTGATCAAATATTAAAAGGAAACTTTTATGAATCTTTGGTAGATAGACAAATAATTAATGATGAACCATTAGTGAACAATAATGATAATGTAATGACCAATGCAAACCCTCCTTTACCAGAGCAGAATTCTTGTAAAAACGACGAAATGGACGTTGTTGCGGGTATCGGCGAAAGTGATAACAGTGGCGTAGCGGCTTAGCGAGTGGCGGTCTATGGTAGCGGTGCGAACGAATCCGCTGGTGGTGAGAATATTAGCACTCGGGGTATGGTAAAAAAGGACAAAGACTTAAACATTAACGCTAGACCAAAAAAGGAGATTAGGGCACCCTGTAGGCTAGATCTTTAAGAGGGGAGTATTGTGGTATCTTGTAACGCCAAATAATAGATCTGTGGTCCTGTCGATGAGGGCCGTCCGTCAGTTGTCAACGTCAGTAGTATTAAGCGAGGGAAAATCTGTAAACAGAAAATACAATATAGTTTTGTTAACTGTACTGTTGTTAATATTTATTAAACCTGGCCCCACGATACAACATATGCCATCAAAGGTATAGTGTGTTGCCTATGACGGCACACGTAGATAAAAAGAAAATATTTTTTTACATTAAAAATATAACTGGAAGACTAAATGTTATAATGTAATATTAATAACTGCACTATATCATATAAATATTTATCATTAGATTAATTATCACTTTTAAAACAAAAAAAATATTCACTATTAAATTTAAGTATGCCATCATAGGCAACCTTCCCCTACTATCCATTGGTTGATTCCGTGTAGCTTTGTAACAATGGGTCGATTTATTGATATATCTATTTGTTGGCAAGTGTTTTCTAAGTTCAAAAGTTGAATTTCGCATGGGTTTTTGGATTGTATTTCTTGAAGATCATTGGTTGTTTGTGTATGCAAAGTACCCTTTATTTAAAATAAAATTTTTATTCTTTGGAATAATTGTTTTAAATTGATTATTATGGAAGACCGGTACAGAATATAAATGATATAAATCTAATTCAAAAGAAAGTGTTACAGGAATGTGCAAAATAAATGTTATCCTATTATTGTTTGAATAGCTTTCTATCTTAACGAGCTTTTCTATTAATAAAGTATTACTTAAATCTACTGCAAATGGGAGATTATTAGTTTTTATATTATTTTCTATAATTTTCAGTTCTTTAATGAAGTCTGTAGTTTTCATTATACTAGGGTGCATTTTTCCTATCTGTGCAAACGTTATAGAATTTTCTATGTCTTGAATTACCGAATATATTATATTAAAAAGTCCAATCATTTCATTTATAGTATCCTTAATAAAGATGGAGTTTTTACTAAGTGCTTGACTATTTATCATATTAGAAATTTGAATTATTTTTGATCTTAGTGAGTTTTCATTATGCATTATAGTATTGACAGTATTATTGAAATTTTCGATTAATCGGATTGTTAGTGAATTTTGTGTTTTTATACTTGAAGCTAAATTTTTCTGATTATTTTGAAGTTCTGTAATTAATTTGTCATAGCGTTCGCCGTCTTTAGCGTCCAAATTTCCTGTTATCGTTTTGAAAATTGAGCCTAAACCATTTATCAGTCCACGTTTAGTTCTATTTGGTTGAGGCAATATATCTTGTATTTTTTTCTGATAGTTTTTGTTCGAAAAATTTTAATATTTTTAAATGACTAGAAAATCTTACGTTTTTGAATACCTATTTTTCTACTTTGTTAATAGATGATTCTAAGAAGTATGATTGTGATTCTAAGCGATTTAGTTCCGTAATTATTGGTTGAATATAATAATAATGAATTAATTTATAATAATAGTCTTTGACCTTTGTGGTACCTAATTTTACAGGAATTACTCCAGGGTTATTTTGCAAGTTTCTTATTTTTACCTTTTCCGATGAGCAGAAGACTCCAGGTAAGCCGAAAAGTTTTGAGTTAGTTATGAAGTTTAAAGGTATTTTTAGGGGGACGTCTTAAATTGTCCATATGAATTTTTTCTTGAGTTTCCGTAGAAACCGTTTTATTATTAGCATTTACTTCCTTAATTATTGTGGGTTTATTAAATTTGTTAGCATGTTTTTGACGTTTTGGATTTTTGATATAAATTTTTTGGTTTTGTTTAAATATATCAGGATCGTCTCTATTTATATTTACCCGTTCAGTACGTTTTTCTTTTTCGTTAATTAAATATTCGTTAATTTTTTGATAAAGTAGTTTAGAACGTTCTTTATGGTCATTAATGTAATCGTTAATGAGAGTTTGATCAATTTCTAGGTTAAATGGATCATTAGAACTTATGTGACCATTGATTATGTCTATTGGTTTAATATTTGTTACAGAATGTAGCGAGTTGTTGTACGCGAGTATGGCGTACATCATTTTCATAGTTATTGGAGTTTTAAGAAATCCTCTAGTATTAAGTAGACGGATATGTTCTGTGATTGTGGAGTGAAATCGTTCGATTATGCCCTGTGATTGGGGATGATTTGGAGAACAAAAATGAATTTTGATGTTGTGTAAAGCTAAAAGTTCAGAAATTACGGAATTTTTGAATTCGATGCCATTGTCGGTTATTATTTGTTCGGGGACTCCATGATGAGAGAAAAACTTTATCAGATTATTAACGACTTGCTAGAAAGAGAGGTTAAATAATATGCTTGCGCATACTTTGAAAAGCTATTTACTATTGTCAAAAATTTATTTTGCTCTAATGTAAAAGTGTCAAAAGTGTATTGTTTGAAAAGGTTTAGTTGCTGTTGGTGTCGTATTCATTTTAATAGTGACGGGATGTCGATCATATTTACTTTGTTGGCAAATCTCGCAATCGTTAATATATGTTTGAATAGAATTTTTCATAATGGGCCAATAATATTTTTCTTTAATACGTTGATAAGTTTCGTCTATACCTCTATGATTAGTTTTTGATTCATGGTAATTTTGAATTATTTCTTTGATATCATTTTTATCAGTAATATCAATCAATTTTTAGTACATCTTTTTAATTTCAATGAAGAATGTTTAAAATACTTTTGCAAAATTACTAAAAACGGTTCGTAAAAATCTGGATTTTCAAAATATAAACAATATTGAGTGTCTGGGTTAATATAATTTTTTACAAAATCGATAATGTCTCTTTCAAAGTTGTTTTCAGACAGTTTAAGTTGACAGTTGACTTATTCGTTTCTTTGTTTCAAATAAAATTTTTATTTTGGGATTGCATGGTGAATGTAAAACTGAACTAATTATAATTTGGCTTTGGTTATAATTTAGTGCGGTTGTTGTTAAAGGAATTTCGAAAGTTGGATTTTGGTCAACATTGGAATGAATAGTTTGTTCATCAGTGTCAATTAAATTTTCATAGTTGTCGGTTTGATCTTCGATTCTTGTTAGTTCTGACTGGATATCCACATCGGGATGGACTTGTACAGATGTATTATCTTCAAGGTTTGAGGTTTCTGGTGGATCTTCAGGAATAGGAATATTTTCGGTATAAAGGTCGATAAGTGGGTGTTGTAAAGGATTTATTTTGATTGGTCTAGGATGTAGGTTGTCACTTGTTTCGTTATAATTTTCTGTGTCCTTTAGTATTTCATCTACTTGTTGCCAAAATTCGTCGGTCTCTTTAGTATGTATTTCTACTCTCGAAAGCGCGTCAACATTTGAATTAAGAGTACCACGTTTATAATAAATATCATAATTGTATTCAGATAATTTAAGTTTCCATCTTGGAAATTTAGTATTTTTATCTTTAAGTGAAAAAAGCCATTTAAGTGGTTTATGGTCAGTTACAATATTGAATTTCCGGCCGTATAAGTAGGGCCTAAAATATTTTGTTGCCCATACGATAGCTAAAAGTTCCTTTTCAATGACCGAATAATTTCTTTCGGAGTCATTTAGGGTCCTTGAGGCGTATGCTATTGGTAAATCATGAACAATTGGTCCTTGAGATAGTACCGCGCCTATCGCAACATTGCTTGCGTCGGTAGTTAAATTAAATGTTTTGCTAAAATCTGGATAGCATTGGTTCGTCAATAAGTAAATTTTTACAAGTTTCAAAACAAGTTAAGAACTCTTCATCATGAATAATTTTAGCTCCTTTTTTCAAACACTTTGTTAAGGGCTTTGTAATTTTAGCAAAATTTGGTATAAACCGTCTATAATATCCGAGTAGCCCTAAAAAGCCTTTAATCTGCTTTGTTGTTGTAGGTGTCGGATAATTTTTTATAGCAATTATCTTATCTGGATTCGGTTTAACGCCCTCAGGAGTCACGACGTGACCCAAGTAGGCTACTTCTTTCTTTAAAAACTCGGATTTATCGAGTTGTACTTTAAAATTTGAGTCTCTAAGCCTCTGAAAAACATTTCGTTCAAGGTGTAGAGTATACAATTACATCATCTAGGTATACTAGACATTGCTCGTCTTGTATACCTCGTAGAATGTTATCCCTTACTCGTTGAAAGGTAGCGGGAGCTTCTTTCAATCCGAATGGCATACGCAGGAATTCCCAGTGTTCCTGTTCTGTAGAAAAAGCAGTTTTTTCTATATCTTTCTCGTCCATTTCGATTTGGTGAAACCCGCTCGCCAAATCGATTGTCGAGAAATATTGGCATTTGCCGAGTTTATCTAATAGGTCCGTTATATTGGGCAATGGATTTCTATCATCTATTGTCTTAGAATTTAACGGTCTATAATCGATTACAACGCGCCATTTTTGTTGACCTGACGCATCGAGTTTTTTTGGTACTACCCATATCGGTGAAGACCAGGGCGAATTGCTCGGTCGGATTATATTAGAATCTAGCATTTTTTTAATTTGTTTTTGAACTTCATTTTTATAAATGAATGGATATCCGTATGGTCTGGAATAAATAGGTACTTCATCTGTTGTCTTAATTTGGTGTTTTATTCTATTATTACATGTTAGAGCATTATTTTCTTTATAAAATATATCGGAAAATTCTTTACAAAGATTTAAAATACATGACTTTTCTTCTTTGTTTAGGTGATCTGTTCTTATTTTATCTAAATTTAAAAAGTGATGACAATCGGTTTCAATATTATTACAATCGAAATTTTGAATTTTTTGCCTATCAAATCGTTCTACTAAAAGCGGTTTAGAAAAATCTAAGGTGACCGGTTGTGTTGTTTTATTTAATATGGTAGTTATTGCTTCAAAATTTGTAGCAATTGTCAGGCTTTCTGGGATTTCACAATTGTGAATTTTTTGATATGGTATGATAATTTCTCCTTCTTCGATACAAGTTTTAACTTTAATTACTTGTTTACATCTTGGGCCAACTGTTATTAAATTTATTTCTTTATGTGTATTGTGAAATAATAGTTTTATTTTACATAAAGGTGTTATTAACAATCCTTTTTTAAAGTCTAAATTAGCTTCTAAAAATTTTAAGTTATCGATACCAATGAGACCATCAAATGTATTGTGAAATTTGAACAAATAAAACTTCATTATTTCATTTTTAGGTAAATTAAATATTTTTGATGCTGGTATAGATACACTATATTTATGAGACGATTTTTGGAATACTGTCGATACTATAAATGGATCATTTTTTATTGAATTTGGAAAAAAATTTATACGCAATATCAGGATCTATAAATGATTTTGTGGCTCCAGAATCAATAAGCATTTTGATATTGTATTCTGGAAAAATTATATAAGAGAGTTCGCTTGAATTTAGAGTATTTATTGAAATAATAGGTATTACCTCATTTTTCTTGAGTGAGGCATTGTTTTAAAATTTCGGTCGGATACATATCGGATACGTTTTCATCATTTTGATAATTGTTTGAATTTTGGTTAATGTTGCTATATTCTATGTGTTCACTTGGGTCAACATATTCGTAATTATATTGATCGTTATTAAGTTCAGTATTGGAAAGCTCTTCAGAAACGTACTTAGGTTGGTTATTATTGAAATTAGTATTGGGGTATATAAAGCTATTGTTCTGTTGGGAGGTCGATGGACCTCTGAAAGTATTTCGAGTTGATACACTCATAGGTGTTGGTTTTGGAAGAACTTGGTTTGGATTTGGTTTAAAAACGTTTCTATTATTGGGTTGTCTAAATACTTGACTGTTAGTGGGGTATCTTGCAGGAGGAGTATTTGTTCTAGGTTGATAAGGAATTGACTGGGATGGAAAATAATTTTGTTTGAATTGGTTACTTTGTGTTTGGTTATTAAATGGAACAGAAGTGAATCTTTGTTGAAAATTTGGCTGAGATCTACAATTTTATATTTAATTATGGGGTCGGATAGACGTTTTAATTGATGAGTTTTGAAATTAATGAATATTGTCTTTCCTAGTGACACATTGTAATGCTTCATTTAAAGTTAAAGGTTTCATACAACGTATGGTTGTACCTAATGGTTCTTTCAAACCAGATAAAATGTTTTTAAAGCTAATTTTTGATATAAATCGCGATTTAACGTTCGCGCTTCATTTGTTGTTTCATGTATATCTATATAACTGCATAAAAGATTTAATATGTTTAAGCATCTGTCGAAGAATTGTTGGGGTTTTTCATGTTGACCCTGTCTTAACATAACAATATCTCTGTTAAGTCAGGCTTCATCTCTTTGGTCAGCGAAACTATGAGTTAATATTTGTTTCAGATCGTCCCATGTGTTGTTGAATAATATAAAGTAAGTTGATACACCGACAGTCAGCACTATTATTCTTAGTAATTGTTCATATGGTCGTGAGATAATTCGTGGTCCGTATATATTTATAAAATCTAAAAACCGCTAGTAACCGCAGTGAAATTTTCGGTGTTATACGGACCATATTCTTTGTTTGTTTGTAGCTAGGTACCTGATGTTTATTAGGTAGTTATAAGGCTAGACCAAGTATGGAAGTAATAAGACATAACAATATTAAAGCCTAGATGTTATGAGCCCTAAGGGATTGTCCTGGATGTACTTCCCTCTAAGATCAGTATAACTGTGCAATGATATAGAAAAACCAGGAAAAAACTATATCATGCTGATCTTTACAATAACTTAATATATTTGTGTTACAATTAAGTCTTATCTATGTATAAAATGAGAACTCGATCAAAGCAAACACTTTAAAAGCGGAGAACTTCCCAGATTTATTTGTTCGTTAACAACTTTAAATTGTGGATCTACTAGATGTCTTTTTATTTCAAGTTCTTCAAGAAAATCTAAATTTTGTTAAAACGAAGAGTTTTTTATTATTCTTAATAAGATGGACTTCCAAAAAGTAAGGGTTACTACAATCAATTTAAATGAAGTAATTATTTTGTGAATTACTTACATTATATTAGACTTTTAGGGAATGGACAAGTAAAACAAAAAGGAAATCTAGGGAATATTTCGACATCAACAACAAACAGGAGGTCCTCCATTGAACAGCTTCCTAAGTGAATTAGAAAATTGGCTTATGAATATTCTTGATATGTTAGTTATAGTAGGAATGCATATTTGTGAGCTTGGCCTGCATAAGGAGAAGAAAACCCCCAGATCTGTAAATGTTTGTAATACAAAACACGACAGAAAACCAGAAAGTTACGTTCTGTGCTGCAATTTTCTAAGAGCGCCTGCTTAGATATTAGCGTTCCATTTAAATATTATAGTTCAGTGGGCACAACAGCATTTTGTTTGAACGACGTTCAATGTTGACCTAGAGTTCAGTTGAACCGACCCATAAACATGACTACATTGGATGTTCTTTCTTGTCTCTGGTCAGAGCTCTGGTACTGTTTACACTTTTACTGTCACAAAATATCAAGAACATGTTTGTTTAGTAATCTATCCCCTTTACCTTGACAAACATGATAATTTTATGTTTATAGGTTCACAATATTAGTGTTCTACGGGTTTACAGTTATGTTAATAAACACGTAACCGTAATTATTTTATCAATAATATGCTCCAAAGAAAAACTATTTAAATTATAGATAGGGCTTTTTTATTTTTACTGTTCAATAGCAATTGTTTCATTAAGGTATCAGTAGGCGTTTTGCCGCGAGGTACCAGGGGTTCTATTCTCGAACTCATACCATTAAATGCGTATACGCTGCGAGAATTTACGTATGGTTAAAAACGTATACTACTGTCCTTGTGCATTCTTGAACACCATACGACTTTTTGATTCGTCTACGTAACTTGTGATCCAATGAAAATGTGACAATATTGTGCAAGTGTCAATGTACCCAACACGATAAAAGTTAATTCTTCTTTGTTTACCAACATGGCCGGATAGCCATGGAAGCTTAGGCAATTAAACAACAAAGGAGAAGAAGGTAGTGGTTTACTTAAAACGAAATTCAATGCAAAATTCAGAAAGATAAAAAAGATCATGGAAAAATGAGTAAGAGAGCATATTACTTCAGATCAGAGAAAGGAATTGGTGGATTTTATTAAAATTCATCCATAATTAAATTTGGGGAAATTCACAAACGAATTTAATTTTAAAAAAGCCCAAGAGTTATGGCAGACTTTGGCTAATAATTTAAATGCTTTGCCAGGGGCCAACAAAGATTGGAAGAAATGGCGTAAAGTAAGTTGAGAATTCTTAAGGTATCATTTAACTAAGTTTAAAACATTTCAGACTTGGCATGATATCAAAACCAGGACAAAAAGTAAAAGTAGTACTATCAAAAAGCATCATAATAAAACTGGCGGAGGACCTCCAATAAATATTAAAATTACTGGTGATGAAGAAGAAGTACTAGGCATTATGGGCCAAGTAGTAGTAGATGGTCATCCAGGAATAAGGGAATCGCAGGTAGCATTTGATGAACAGATATTAAACACACCACCAGACCAAGTTTATGAGGAACATAATTATTTCCTTGAAACAGGAAACGAGAGAGGTGAATTTAATATAGTAGATCATGTTCCTGAGGAAAATGAACCTCCACTAGAATTGTCATTAGAATCAAATATGGAAAATAATAAAAAAATTAGGGTCAAACACCCTAGAAGAATTCAGAGGTTAGAAAAAACTATATCTGCACTGCTGAACTGGCAAAACAGACTGAAAGGGACATCAAATTGAGAAAAAATTATTATGATAAAAAAAATAAACTATATGAGCAGGACATAAAAACAAAAATGAGAATTGCTACTGTATTAGAAAGAATTGCGAAATGTAAAGAAGATTACCGGAATCAAAAGTGTTAAAATTATTTATTTTCTTGTTTTGAATATGTTTTTTTTTCATATTTTGTTGTACCGGTATTATGTTTTTTTATCCAGATAGTTTAAATATATTAAATGAATATAGGGGTTACTTTTACAATACTGAGTTTTATTTAAATGCATCAGAATTAAGTATCTACTTGCCCAAGCTAATATGTGTTGGAATCTCTATTAAGATGTTTACAAAATCAATTTAAATACTAAGAAAAATAAGTAAATCTTCCTTAGAAATGGAATGTATAGTGATCATTTTATTAAAAAAAAAACATTTTTTCATTCAAAATTTAGTGAGTTTGTTCTAAAAGTTATCACTTTGTATGAAGAGTCAAAAAAATTTTAAGTTCAAGTTTTGGTAGATCTAATTTGTTTGTAATATGATTGGGGTAGGAATAAAATATCAATAGAAATTAAAATAAATTATATATTTAAGTTAGCTTACAAATCAATGAGATAAATATTACTATCTAATTGTAAAATGACTTCGATTATTCTTTCTCTTAATAATCTCCCAGCTATGAGTTCACGATTTCGAGGATTTGGATGCACTAGTGCATTATTTTCAGGTTCATATAAACCTAAATCAACCTCACCAAGATTCTCATCGTCACAATCCTCTCCTAACTCTACAGGTGGAATATTATTATTTATACATATATTATGTAAGATAACACATGCATTTATTATTTTTGATGATTTCTATGGACTATAATGAAGAACGCTGTGTTTGAGAAGACATCTAAATCTTAGTTTCAGTACCCCATTACACCTTTCAATAAGAGATCTAGTGCTCATTTGCCTATTATTATATCTTTCTTCTGGGGAATCTGCTACTGGGTTTTCAACTGGAGTCATCAGCCACGGCCTCAAAGCATATCCAGAATCACCTAAAATGATTAACACATTATTAAATGCTTCCATGACCAAAATAAACTAGGAAGAGTGAGAAGTGCTCAATGCTTGCTATGTCAAATTACTTTTTGGATGGATATTTGTGAGCATTTCATAAATGCCTAGTTCTAGAGACTTTAGAACACTTCTCTGCAGCAAGTATTGAACACTTGAAAAAATATTTAGATATATTACTTGCTCAAAAGAAATACTCTGTTGTTTCTATGAAAATTCTGCATGAATGGCAATACATCATTATTATTCCAAATAAAACTATCATGGGTGCTTCCTGGATACCTTGCACAGACATTCACGATTCTCAAATCATTATCACAAATCTAAAATGAGAGTTATAGTATGATTTGAACATTTATTGAATTATAACCCTTCCTATTAACATACACAGCCTCTGGATATATGGGATGATGTGTCTCAGGGGATATATTGCGACATGTGTGCAATTAATACAACCTAGAGTACACCGGGAAAATCATGATTGATATAGAATCTACAAATATGTGTTGATAGGACCACATCCTTTGAGTAATGGAAAAATTATTCTTACTTTGTTCGTATTTGACGAATTTCATCAAAATTTCTGGGCATTTTGACAAAATGATTAAATATTTCGGGGGTATTCAAAGCAGTGCTAACTTCCTCAATACATCTACTAACTGAAGGCTGACTTATGCCATGGTATCTATTAGTGCATATATCAAGCTGATATTGAAACTGTCGAATGTCCACTTTCATTAAGAAGACTTTATCTAGGTATAAAATTCCTTTACAGACTTAAATCTAAAAACAGCGACTTATTAAACACAATTCATGACTTATTTATATTAGACTTAACGAATAAATATTGGCAAGTAAAAAAGTCGCCAAGTTTAATAGACTCATATAACGTAATACATGAGTTAATGGCCGATATGTGTTGTTCAAATAAGCTACCGGTTTTTTGTCAAGATCTTCAAAGTATTAAAGTAAATACATACATATTTCCTAAATATAACAATCTACTACCCTCCTTAAGAGACGCCAATTTCAACTAGGATATGTCCGAATTATTCAGTGAATACTTACAAATATACACAGATGCTTCAAAATCAAAAAATGGTGTGGCTGCAGCTATTTGGATACCTCAAAACAAATATTCAAAATCGGTTAAATTAGATAATAAATTTTCAATATATTCTGCAGAACTGGTAGCAATCCTAGAAGCACTATATTATATTAAAACATTAAATTTACAACATGTAATTATTCTAACTGACAACAAAAGTGCAATAGAAAAACTTTCAAATTTTCACCCAAATGAAAATCTTAACTACATTACGGTTGACATATTGAAAGTAATAAAAGAGCTAAACAACTCACAACAGAAAATTATATTTGTGTGGATCAAGTCCCATTCAGGTTTAGTTAATAATGAAATTGTCGATCAAATTGCTAAAGAAGGTGCTTCAAAAGAAGGCGTTACATCATATAAATGTACAATGGAGGATATGGCAGCATACTCTAAAATTACAATCAGAAAGAAATGGCAGTTGGAATACAACCAATCACAGAAAGGACTTTATTATAAACAACTGCAGCCACGCATACCCATTTAGCCTTGGTTTAAAGAACATACAATAAGTAAACAAATGACATCAATACTATGTAGGCTGAGATTTAATCACTCATTGGCAGCATCACATCTATTTAAAATTAATCTTAGAGAAACTGACACATGCGAATGTGGAGGGATAGGAACAACCGAGCATTTAATCCTTGATTGCCCATTAAATAAAGCAAACACAAATAAACTAAATAGCTATCTTTATCGCATTTCAGCTATCGCGAAACCTTATAATTTAACTACTATATTGGGTTCTGGTAATATAGATATTTACCAACTACTATACAAACATATTATAGAACTTAGATAAAGATTATAAAAATTGTAAAAACTAGATTAAGATAGATTAAGATTGATTGGCTTAGATTAGATTCCCTATGTATTGCACCCATCTGTGCCCAATCTCTCCGTGGTCCTCTAGTTTGTGTGAATTGCTTATATAGACCCATAAGCCCATAAGCGTAAACGTATCCCTGTTTTTCCTCAAAAAAAAAAAAAAAAAAAAATAAAAAAATGTAAAAAAAATAAAAAAAATAAAAAGATATAAAAAAAATATAAAAAAATATATACATATAAATAAAAATAATAATAAAAAAATATATATTGTTATGTTTGTCTGTGTATGTGTGATTTTTTTATTATGTTATAATGAATTTGATTTTACATGAATAATTGATTTTTTTACAGACACTAACATAAACTTTTATTTACTAAAAAAAAATAAAAATTTTCTTCTCAGGGTTCTGTGGGTTCACAGGCTCTAGGTATTATAATTTATTATTATTTATTATTGTAGTTACTTGAACGCCCTATATCAATTATTGATTTATTCTATTATTATTATTATTATGTTAAAAAAATGGAAGTTTTTAATTAAATTTACTGTTAAATGCAAAACAGATCAACCAAATTCAATGTAATGTTTTATTACATAAATGTTTCAAAAAAAATTAACACATTTCATTATACAAATACAAATTCATGATCGTTTAAATGTTCTTTCATACTTCACACATTCACGCTAATGAAACTAATACTATTACAATTAATTATGCAACTCACATAACAATTATGTGTGAGTTCTTTCTAAGTTTTACAGTTGGTAGTCCTTTCTATAATTACAGTTACAAAAAAGAAATGGACGATAGATCACTAAGCGTTATTGAAAATTTAGTTTCTCACACACTGGTAAGTTTATTTAACAAGAATTCATTAAATACCTTTTTATTACTTCTCTTAATAACGTTTGATACTGCCTCGATGTTTTTAAAACAATATGAATACCTTTATATTGTTTTGTAGACCGTGTGGGTCTCCTGCTTTCCTCCCGCGTGGAATTCGGTTCAAGATGTTACGAAGATCACTCAGGATCCACCTTTTACTTTGGGAACTTTTAAAAGGTAACTTACACTGGTCACAAATCACTATTTTACTATCTAATTACAATTTTAACAAAATTTCATATATGATTTTGATTAATCTGTTTCTAATAACTTTTCTTAACAAAAAACCTTTTATTCCTTCCAAAACAAAAAAATTACTAATTCCCCCTTTTAAAATCAATAACTACCCCGATTTTCCTTTTTTTTCTTTTTTTATATTCAAATTCGCCCTCTATATCTCTAATTATGCTTATATCATTCATTGTCCAATCAAATTAACCTTATGGTTTTTTTTATAAATAAATTTAATAATATCTAATAAAGCTTTGTTTTGAGAATAGGAAACATTATATCTTATATTTCTAAATTGGAATTTGTTTGTATCACATCTTTTATTATTTAATTCATGTCAATTACGTTAACCTTTTTCTTCTGTCATAGTTGACATATCAAAACATCTCTTTAGAAGCTACCCTATATCAGGCGACAATTGATGTCACTGTCATTTAATTCATAACCCCATTATTTGTTTATCTTTTTAATTTTCAGATTTTATAATTAGATGTAAGCAAAATTTCAGTGAAAGCTTTGTAAGTACTAATTTTGAATAATT
Source organism: Ophraella communa (assembly GCA_035357415.1). Classification (NCBI taxonomy): domain Eukaryota; kingdom Metazoa; phylum Arthropoda; class Insecta; order Coleoptera; family Chrysomelidae; genus Ophraella; species Ophraella communa. The sequence goes on from JAYKXQ010000054.1 coordinate 84,203, forward strand.
TGTTATAGGCATCATGAATACATATTTAGATAATACATAGAAACCATCAACCTACTCGTCTGTATGGTAAATCTTATATTATTAAATCTTATATTATGTAACAGGTGATTTGTTGACAATTTTAATTTATGGAAATATAATTTAAATTTTATTACATTCCTTTATCTGTTTAAATTTAAATAAACTACCTTCCCTCTAATTAATTAATAAGATTCTCTTGTTAAATATTTTAATCTTCTAATAAGGCCTTTTGATTACGTTACAATATTTATATAAAAAAAGAAAGAAAATTTCAATAAAAAAAGAAAATATATTATATTAAAAATAAAAAAAATTTAAAAAAAAACATGTTTAAATACAATTACAAGTTTTTAGATAATAAAAATGTATACAGTTCACAATAGGTCCGCATTATATCATTATATAACCTATAATAATACAATCAAAATACATAATTTTAAAAGAGAGGTTTGGCGAATGGGCTCAATTCCCGTAGTCAAAAAGAAGAAGGAAAAAAAAATCAAGCTGATAGCTTCCAGAAGCAAAAAATCAAAGAGCTGTTAATACCTGAAATTGAACGAGTTTCAATAAGTACCTACTTCTATAAATTATCCCTAAACCTTGCTCCATACTCACTTTTCTCTCAATAGACAGGGCTGATAATCGACTAGGATGATTCATATGGGGAGTTAATATATCAATGAGATCAACAGTGCTATTTTTACTAAGCCTATATAGTTTAGTAAAATTTGGCTCTGACTCTTCAAATGGATCATCACGTACCCGAAATCTTCTCCTGTTATCATTGAGGAGCTCTGCATTTTCTAGTGCCTCAATACCAGCTATTCTGATGAATTGATTCAAATTTGCCATCAAAATTTACTATAGGAAGTTATAAAAAAATTATATGAATTGAAATTAAAATAAAAAACAAAATATTCATAGAAAACAAATAGATGACCACATAAATACACAATGCGTATGGTATTTCGTATTCGCTTTAAAATTTTCGCATGTGTAAGACCCATCCGTGTAAAGTCGTACGTCCTTTTTCGTATACGCGATAACCCAATGGTTTGAGAATACCAATTGTCAAAGTTATACGTAAAATGTCTCTGACGATCAATTTTCGTATACGTATTCAACTCGAGAATAGCACCCCTGGGGGTCGATTCTCGAGTGTGTGCGCCTGAAAAAGTATACTTTTTCTAAACGTATACAATTATAAGTACATGGTTCAAGATTGGACTAGGAAAGTGTGACGTCAAAATTTGTTTAGAAAAAGTATACTTTTTCTATCGTATGAAAAATAGCGCACAGAATTATTTTTTCGCATTCTCCAAAAAAATACCAACGCATACGAAATTAAAAGTGATCGTCTATAATAGTCAATTTGACAACATGGTACATTTAAGCAAAACCATAGAAGAGATTTATGTTGTGTGGACTAAAGTAGGGTTATTTAAATTTAAGTTACCCATCATATATATGTAATTAATGGTTGTCTCTGATGTAATTAATGCATATATGCATGCCTATGCCTTTACCTGAGGTTGAAAACGCATTGGTGTTTTATGTAGAGAAAAAATATTTTATATTTGATTTATACCACATATTATATATTTGCATTTTTTAAATAAATAATGGATTTTACAAATAAAAAATCAAAAATAAGCGGAGAACAAAAAACACTTTTGAGGAATGAGGAAGTTTTCCTCTGAATTAACATATAAAAGTTCCCAAAACTGTTGGAGATAAATTGCCTTACAAATTAATGCAATGAGACCAGTAAAAAAGACTGGAAACAGTGGCAAAAGGTATGTTATCTTAATATTAAACGAAATGAAAAATAATGAACAATTTTTAGAGTTGGCAAGATATAAAAACAAAATGTCGGGGTTCTGAATTAAGAAGGCATATGCAACAGACTGGTGGAGGAGAGCCACAAAAAGAATTGTCCGTATTAGAAAAAAGGGTTCTCAACATAATAGGAAGTGTAGCAGTAAGTGGGCATCCTAACACACCAACCTCAAATGTTTCTTTTGAACACAAAGAGGTTGAAACTGAAAATATTGTTTTGGAACATAATTATTATGAACCTGATTTTCCTGAAATTATTGTTGATAATGAGGTTAAGTTGGAAGAATCAAATCAAATACTTCAGTCAAATGTGGAAAAAGTTTCAACATCTTTATCTAATAGAGACAATATGGATTATTTACAAGACATGAATTTTAATTAAGAAAATAAAAGTACACCCGAACCCAAACAAAACAACAAAAATACTAATAAAAAAAGACTTTTTAATAGAAGACTGGACAACAGTTTACATACTTCGCAGAAGCAAGTAGAGCAAACAGAAGCTAAATTAAAATTTAAAAAATTGTATTACGAAAAAAATTTATATTAATGCAAGAGTCGAATGAAGTACAAAGAAATATTGCAGTAGCTCTAAATAGAATAGCTGAAGCATTAGTTTGATTGTAGTTAGTTTTATAGGTTTATGTCTTCTACTATCCATTATTGTAATATTCATTAATATTTTTTTTAGCTTTTTTAGCTTTATTGTTTATGTTATATTTAAATTGATTTATTTGAACTTATTTTTTTATTACGAGTTTATTTTGCCAGTATACAGCAATAGCATATTTGTGATACTATTTATGTTTTATTCTTAGGATTTTTTAAATTTGTTCTTAGTATTTGTTTTCTTAGTTCATTGGTTTTATTTAAATTAATACTATTTTTAAGTTTGTTGAATATTTATTATAAAAATAAAAAATATTAATCATTGAAAAATATTGCTTTTTTAAAATTAAGTGAAATAATTTCTTATTATTTGATCTCTAACTCTTCTTCCAGCAACAAGTTCAAGGTTTCCATGATTTTGAGCCAAATTTTCTTCATTATTTGGAAGTGGTGGTAATAATCCAAAATCCCAGTCATTCATGTTTTCATTGTCTTCTGGTGGAGGAAGGTCATTTATTAAACAAAAGTTATGTAACATTACACAACAGCTTATTATTTTTGATGCTCTTTCTGGATGGTAATGTGTTTCAGCAAACATCTAAATCTAGACTTGAAAAGTACATTGCATCTTTCAATTGTACTTCTGGCACTTCTTTGACAATTATATCTTTCTTGAGGACTGTTTGGCTCAATAATTCCACTTAAAGGAGTTAGTAGCCATGGTCTACAAGCATAACCAGAATCACCTAAAAGGATATAAAAAATATCTTTTAGTAAATTTCTAGTTTATTGTTAATTACCTACCTATTAAAATTAATGAACTATGCCCATTTCGGTGTAACCTTTGCAATAAGTTATTGACTTCACAATTATTCCAAATGAAAGCATCAATTGTATTTCCTGGATATTGGGCACATACATATAATACTTTTAGGTCTGCATCACATATCTGAAAAAAAGGACAAAACTAGAGTTATAAAATTTCATCAAATATTGTTACAGTTTATTATAATGTAAGTATTTACTAGTTCTACATTAATTGAATGGTATCCTTTTCTGTTTACATATCGTACCCCCGCAAGAAAAGTGACACAAGTCAAAAATATTACATTGTTGAGGAGAGTAAAAACAAAAACTTCAACATTTTCAATTAGATACAGATTGCAATGCTAAATTAAAACTGAATTTCAGAACACTTAAATTTGTTTTTTGTGTTGTTTTTCAGATTTAAAATTACAATTTAGACTTCATATCATACAGAACCCCCAAAACCCACCCCCTATTTTGACTTGTGTTGTAGTTTGATTTTTTTCTGCTTCATGCCAGTATTGAATACATTAATTAAAAATTGTTTTAGTTACTTTAGCTTTATTATTTTATGACTAATACAACTACAGATAATAAAAATATCATTAAATAAAAACATATTAATTCTATTAACAAAACAGTATAAATCCTAAACCAGAAATCAGGTTAAGTGGTCTACAAGACACGTTTCAAAAGAGTTCAAGAAAACAGTGAATTAAAAATATCGATGTAACTTTGCGGGATGTGATTTGAACGGATTAATTCCAAACAGTCGTCTCTCTTTCTTCCTTCAATCGCAATTTTTCTTGAGTAAGCTTTCTTCAAAACAAAAGAAGATTGCGGTTTTCTCTTTCGAACTCCAATGTCTCGAAATTCTGAGTCCTTGTATGACAGTTTGAAAAGAAATGAATCTGGTCTAGACTTCTCAAACCTTAGTATTTTGAAATCAGTCATTTTTATAATGCTGCCAGTCACATCTTTAGCGTAGTTATTACCTGTCATGCTACTTAAATGCTTCAAGTCAAAGAAATCTGAATGACTCATTTCGTTCACCTGATATGGATTGCCACGTTTCTTGGCTGTTCGTATTACTGTGACGTACTGCTGCGGAATGATAATTGAACCACTCTTCAGTGATTTTTTTATTTCTTTCTCAATCACAGAATGGGCGGCATCCGCTTCATTCTGTATATGGCCACAGATCAAGAATTTGTGTGTAATGGCTTTTATTTTCGGTGCTTTAACTGCGTACAGGAATATTGCAATGATGTACCGATTCTTGTTATGCCCGCAACAGTTGTCAGAGTAGAACGTGAATTCCAAATTGTCATCATTGATTTCGGAAGCTTTCTTCTCCAAATACTTAGATGCAAGAGCCTATTTCATTGGCGCCACGATGTCCTTCGCCCTCATGCCAAAAAAAACATTCTACAGCATCATTACCAACTTCGCAAATTGTGAAATTATAAGAGTTTATTTTGGATTTATAGTAGAATATTGACAAATTTCCTTTAGGGCATGGCATCACCGCTTGAAGATCAAATGTTGCCAAGACAAAATTATCACCAACACATTTTTTATCCTGTTCTTTAGACTCGCGACTCAACTGTTTTTCTTCTTGATGCTTCTCGTATTTTTCCTTTGTGTCGGGTACTTCTGGTGCGTTCGCACAAATTGCACAAATCTTTTTTTTGGGAGAAAAATGAAATATTAAACTCAGTATTGAAAATGCATGAGTACATCATAAGATTTGCAGCTGGTTGTTTTTTTTCTGTCTGTTCTTTGTGTTTTTTTGCAAAACTGTTCTTATTGGTCTGTCTTTTCTCCTCTATCTGGAAGTAGAACGCGTTATTGAACTGTCGGTGATTTTCTATGCGCGTGTACCGATATTTGGGCTGTATACTTTCAATATTCCCAGCAATAAATGACCGCTGCAGTTCTAACTTGCCAAGATTCCAATACTTGTTGAAAATATTTTTCCTCTGATCTTCTGAAAACTTGGTTGAGCATGAAAGTTTGCATTTGTCTGTGCATGGTGCTAGATCTGTTATTGAATCATCACTGAGGTTTAAATCAGCATCGCTCTCACCTATTACAATATAATCTGCATTCACTTGAGCAGAAAGTTCAGGTACTGCATTATTTTTCATTCTTCTCAAAACGCATTTTGTTTCTGTGTTCTCGTCAATTTCCATCGTATAGTGTTGTGAATTACCAGGTAGAGATCTGGATTCAGCAGTTTGACTGGATACAGCGGATTCACAATTTTCTATTTCAATATAGTTGGGTGTTTGAACTTCAATATTTTCGATACTAGCCAGCTCAATGAGAACAGGCGCTTCCAAGGCATCGGCGTTATTTGATTTAGATTGAGCAGTTTGAATGGATTCAGCGGATTCACAATTTTCCATTTCAACAGGCGTTTCCAAGGCATCGGCGTTATTTGTGTCTGTCAAGCACATCTGCAAAATTGTTGAAGCCCGAGAGGAAGAATTTATTTCATCTGAAACAAGTACAAATTGTCATTTTCTATCCTTGCTACATCAAAAATTTAAACATAATAATAATATTTTTATGTACGATATTCCCTTCGAGCATATATACTAACGTAGAGACAGCATCCAAATGAGCTTTGTTTTGTATCAGGGGGGGAAAATAAATGTCATACAGAGTCCAGCAATCTCATTGGTCCGTTTTGAATTTGCGTGTCAAGTCGAATTGTCACATATGCCATTATTGTCAATTTGTTTTGCATTTGGGGTTATTTTTACAATTTAATAGTGTTTGGATATTACTTTTAAAGCCATTTTTTAAATTAATTTGAGTATATATTATATGGTGAGAGTTTGTGTGATTTGTAAATATAAACATGAAAATGAATCATCAAGGTCTTTTACAAGTAAATATGCATTAGCGTCTCTTACACTTGTTTAAATATAGGAAAATGTATAAAACAAATATACCAACATATTATTAAGAATACTGAAAATCTAGAAATTTATGCAATAAATTCAACTTTCTATTTTATAAAATATCTTATTGATTCCATGTAAATAATTAATTACTATTACTACTTAAATTCAAGTCTAAAAAATATTTTGTTACATGTTTCAAAATGAATTATAAAAGTATTAATTTCAAACCCCCTAAAAATGATACGACACTGACTGTAGTGTCGGGCGATATTCCTGTCACAACTGCAAATTAAATCAGATCAGGAAAAGTGACATATTGCGAAATAAACGGAGATAAACCTACTTACATGGAACGGGAAAAATGTCCTAAGCCAAAAATATGTCTATTTGTCACTTTCGATTCACACAGGATACAACAGGAAAAACGTCACAAACCAAAAATATGTCTATTTTTTACATTCAACTGAAACAGGATGCAACACGAAAAACGTCGTAACTCGAAATATGTCGGTTTTCCTAAGCAGCGGAGCAACCTCACTAGTCAACGGTCGCTGTTCTTGATTCAAAAGATGGAATTAACGGAAAAGCACAAAACGACATGAGCGACCTCTCGGGAGAATTATAAAAATTCAACTTGTGACGGTTTTCGTGATTGAAGTTTATACTATTTGGAATATAATGCGCACATAAAACAAAATTTGAAGAATTTGGAGTTGTGTTACTTTTCTTGCGGGGGTGCGATATGCTGCCTCAGGATATAATGGATCTTAAATTTTTGGAGCTATGATAGCCACATGTGTACAATCAATAGCTCCAATCACACCAGGAAAATCATATTTGTTGAAAAAACTATAAAGAAATAAATGTTATATTACCTAAAAATTTTTAAAAATAAATTTACCCCATCTGAATTCTTATCATTTCTTCCATAGTGTTTGGAAAATTGACAAAATTTTGAACACATTTGGTGTGTTCATAGCATCGGATACTTCTTTAATGGCTCTACTAATAGATGACCGAGAAACAGCTAAATTTACATTTTTTCCACAACTATACTGGTAGCTGCCATAAGCGAAAAAATGTAAAGCAATTAGTACCTTATAATTGAATAGTAATTACAGATGTTATCTTTTCACGAGTGCGTAACTAAAACTTACCTACCACTTTTTCTCGTATCTGTAGGTATGAGGGGTTCTAATATTTCAATAAGTTCTTCTACCATATCTTTACTAAGCCGATATTCCCTAATAATAATAATAATAATAATGTTTATTCAATAAAAAAAAATTTTTACAATAGAGTACAATTTAAACAAATAAATAAATTTGAATAAACAATGCAATAAAATGCAAAAGACATCACAGAAGTAGTTTCAACCACTTGTACGTGATGAGGGACATATGTACAAAGGGCCACTATTCTCCAAAATGGCAAACACCAGGATGATATAAAAAGTAAACCCATTGTGCATCTGCCCCTATTAAAAATTTAATACATTAAATTAATGACAACACATTTAAATTTTTTACATAAGTAATGATTGAGAAATTAAGCGTCATAATTGGGAAGAGTTCGTATCCAGGTAAACAAGTCCATAGTTAGGTAAGTAAGTCATGTCCAGGTATACATATACACATCCACATACATATAGATCCACATCCAAATACACATACATAGCCATCCACACACAAAAACACACATACTCATACATAAATACATATATCTAAAAAAAAGTAATGTTTAGGTCTTTTAATAGATACAATGATTAATAATATCACTGGCTAACCTCCGATTTTGTTCTTGCATCCAAATTTTCACCTTTTTTTTGAATGATTTATAGGGAGTAATTGATTTTATATTTGTGGGTAACAAAACATATATTCTAGGTGCTATATAATTACTACATCTTTGACCAATGGTTTTTTCTGAACGTGGAAATAAAATAGCTTCTATTCGACGTGTATTGTAGCGATGCTCATGAGGAACCAACCTAATTTTAGATTGCTTTATAAAGAGTAATATTTTTAAAATATATAATTGTCTAATATCAAATATTGAGGACTCTTCGTAAAGAGAATTACTCGAGTAATAAATATTTTTCCTATAAATCACTCTTAAAATCCACCTCTGTACCACATGGACATCGCTCAAGACATTATCGTAAGCACCACCCCAACCTATGATTCCATATGATAATATTGACTGTATTAAAGAAAAATAAATAGTCTTCAAACCATTTATATTCATAAAATCTCTAAGGTACCTAAATCTTGGTAGAAATCCTCTTAATTTCTTTGTAAGTTGCTTTAGATGGATGTCCCATCTCATATGTCTGTCAATAAAAACACCAAGATATTTCACTGAAGAAGATTCTAAAATTTCCATATTTGTTCCAACTTTTAGAGGTCCCAAATCTGGAAGTCCTGAACTGTACGAAGAAAATGGCAAATAGGAAGTTTTTTGATAGTTTAAAGTCAATTTATTAAATTGGAACCATTTTATTATTTTTTTAAAATCATTTTCTACCAAAACTTTTAGGTTTTCCCATGAAGATGATGAATATGTCACGACCGTGTCATCCGCAAAACTAATAATTTTCCCTACTATGTCCAAATTCAGTAAGCTGTTTACATACAATATGAAGAGTATTGGTCCTAGAACGGTTCCTTGAGGAACACCGAAGGTGACTATTTGTGTGCTGCTTTCTATGTTGTCTATCTGTACCAGTTGTTTTCTATCTGAAAGGTAACTTTCGAATAATTTGTAAGTTACCCCACGAATTCCATATTTTTCAAGTTTCTCTAATAGCCTCTTATGACAAACCGTGTCAAAGGCTTTAGAGAGGTCAAGAAATATACTGAGAATTGGCGTCTTTTTATTTAATGACTCATATTTGTTCGACGTTAAGCTATAAATAGCATCATCAGTTGATCCCTCTCTAAAACCGTATTGACAATTAGAAAGAATTCCAAAGTTCTTAAAAAACTTACTAAGCCTTACCTTTATTACTTTTTCTAATATTTTGGAAAAGTTAGATAACAGTGAAACTGGTCTATAATTACCAACTTCAGATTTATCACCACTTTTATAAAGTGGTTTGATGACGGCACACTTAAATATTTTTGGGAAACATCCTGTATCTAGACATTTATTTATAATAAATGTTAGAGGATCAACAATCTCATATGCAATTTCTTTTAAAGTTTCTGCTCTAATTTGATCTAGTCCTGGTGATTTTTTAGTTTTAAGATTTTTAATAATATCTAATATTTCTGGTTGATCTGTCGGATACATATACATGTTGTTTTCCAAAAAGTCCAAATTATCTGAATAATCATGTGAGTCTGGTATTTCTTTAGCTAAATTCTCACCAATTGTACTGAAGTAGTTATTAAAAGTATTAGCAATTTCTTTTTTACAATTAGTTTTTGTACCATCAATTTTTTTGATTTCTTCAATATTTGATTTAGGTTTCCGCTTTCCGCAGAGGTCGTTCACACAGTTCCAGAGAACTTTACTTGTATTTTGGTTGTTTTGCACTTGCTTGAAGAAATAATCTTTTTTTGCCTTCCTTATTATTTTATTAAGGCTATTATTATAATTTTTATATATTTCTTTAATTTGCATATTTTTTGAATACATCTAACTTAATTTGTATAACTTTTGTTTTTCTTTAATAGAGGTTAGTATTCCATTTGTTATCCACTTTTTTTTAAAGGTTATTTCGTTTTTTATTTTAACTTTTCTTGTACTTTTATCTATATAATGCTGCAGTTTAATAATAAAATTTTCACACATATAATTAACATCTCTTTCATTATATATTTCATCCCAACTTTCGTTAGCAAGACTATCCTTTAAATTTTTATAATTGATAAATTTTTTTATAAAAAAGGTTCAAAGAAAAACACAAAGTCGATCCCACAATTTTAATTTAATAGTGTAAGTTACTTGCTACTAGTTTCGGTCCACAGGACCATCGTCAGGCTAAAAATACAATAACAATGTCAAATTTTTGAAAGAAAAACAGTAGTAAGACTTAATGTGATGGAAACAAAATCATGACTACAGTAAAATATTTGTAGGTGAATTATCAAACTACAACTAACAGTGGAGATAACACTGAATTATGTTAATACATATGAAAATATCCAAAGAGATAACCGCACAGAAATATAAAAAACATGCAGGTAAAATGATAATATTGTTAAGTTTTCTAATAACATTATTTAAAAATATGTAAAAAATTTTTGATTATACAAAGCAAATCATAAAAAATACAATATATTGTAATGGTAATCAACATTATTACTAAAAATAGTAAATAATAGTAATAATGTTGATTACCATTACAATATATTGTATTTTTATGATTTGCTTTGTATAAAATTTTTACATATTTTTAAATAATGTTATTAGAAAACTTAACAATATTATCATTTTACCTGCATGTTTTTTATATTTCTGTGCGGTTATCTCTTTGGATATTTTCATATGTATTAACATAATTCAGTGTTATCTCCACTGTTAGTTGTAGTTTGATAATTCACCTACAAATATTTTACTGTAGTCATGATTTTGTTTCCATCACATTAAGTCTTACTACTGTTTTTCTTTCAAAAATTTGACATTGTTATTGTATTTTTAGCCTGATGATGGTCCTGTGGACCGAAACTAGTAGCAAGTAACTTACACTATTAAATTAAAATTGTGGGATCGACTTTGTGTTTTTCTTTGAACCTTTTGGATTCTACCCACATTAGAGAATGGATGACTTACATGATTTAAATTTTTTTATATTTTATATATGTCTTTTAGAATCGTTTTCCTCTATTTTAAATAGCAAGGCTATTGGACATTGATCTGTAATGTACTCTCTAATGATAAAGGATCTTAAGTTTAAATTTTGTTCCAACCTACTTTGAACCCAAAAATGGTCTAGACATGTTCTACTCGGTAGTCTTGTGTACTCATTCACAAACGAAGTGAAACCATAATAGCTTAAAATATTCTTGTACTCTTCAATACATTCATCAAAAGACAACAAATTCATATTTATGTCACCCACAAATATATTTATATCACTTTTAACTAAATTACTAAAGTAATTGAAAAGATCCAAATTAAAGGTGTACGGAGAAATACTTGGTGAACGATATAATGCGATAATATTTATTTTATTTTTATACGTTTTAATTTCAATTTTTAAACCTTTACTTTCACCGATGGTAGTAGTTGCAGACGAGTAGTTTAGATTATTTTTAATAAAACATAACACTCCATCATTTCTATTAAGATGTCCTGCACTATATAATGTATCGTAGTTTGGCATGTGAAATATTTTTGTGTCATGTAATTGAAGTGTTTCTGTTAAAATTATTAAATGAAATTGTGTAGATAAGCTATCTAATAATATGTGTAATTGATCTATGTTTTTTACAGCGCTTCTTATATTCATATGGAAAACTTTGAAATCGTTTGATAAAACATATTGTTTAAAGTTTGAAGGACTATAAATTTTTTGGGCAATATAAGGTTCATTTTCGTATTCTCTCATAAATGCGTCCATTTTTTTTGGTTATATTGTTTGAAAAGTATATAGGACAACTTTATTATTGAACATGGTTATAAATATTTTAAAATTACTTATATAGAATTAAAAGTTCCTAAAACCAGTATATAAATATGTACACAAAAATACTCATTAAAAATAATACCAGTTTAAAGTATATAACAAAAAATAAATATAAAACAACAGTTCGAAATGGATTAACAAGTAAGGAATTTAGTTTTACTACAGGGGGCATATAAATAGTTCTACTGTTGTGATACAATGATCGATCTTAGAATTCTTCCACCTTTTGTAGAGTCTTTTCTTTTATCGACTGTTTTTCCGATAGCACTAGCTTTTAAGTTAACAATGTCTTTTAAGTTGTTACTTTTTTGTAATTGGTTTTTTTCTATATCCTTTAAGTCGTGGTCTTCCTCTCTGAGATAATTTTTTCCAGTAATTATGCTTTGAGCCAATTTTACTTCAAGATCACTGTCGTTACCAAAGACACTTATCGCAGGACACTTATCGCATAAATAATAAATTGCTTATCTGATAATTTTATAAATGGATCATCTCGAACATGAAATACCCGATCGGGTTCGTTTTCCAATATTTTTTCAGCTTCCTCTATATCCATAAAGGACTAATAAATTTAAATATTCATCAAAATTGGCCATTTTATATAACATCAATTACGCATTAGGTTATACTTAATATCCACACAAAACAAAACAACAAAAAGTATTTTGTTTTGTGAACATATCGTATACTTTTAACAGGAAACTAGTGGTTTTAGACCAAACGTTACAAAGTATTCGATACAAAACGTATACAATTATAAGTACATGGTTCAAGAATTCAACATTATTAAAAGTATACGACTTTATATCAATAACGTATACAAAATCCTAGCGCACACACTCGAGAATCGACGCCTAAGAAGGGCTGCCATTTTCCAACTCATGCGAGAAGTTCCGTAGACGAGTACTCGTCTACGGATATTTTCCGCATGACAATCAGGGTAATGCAGGTGATCATTGAAATTGAAACAACATTCATTTATTACCAATTATTGTTAATGTTTCAACGTTGATAAACATTTCCTATTCAGGTGACCAACCCCAATTGAACATTTTTCAATGCGTTTTATAAGCAACGTTGGTTATGAGCAAGTGCTTTTCGGATTTGCCAGGGTATTTTTCAACGTTGTTGCTGCTATCAGACATGATAGGAGTGCGTTCATAATAAACGCTCGAGTGTTACTCTGTGTAAGTCTGGCGTTCATAAATTGGCGAAAACTGCAGAGCGTTTTATATTCTGTCGTTCATAAATATCACTCGAGAGACACCCAGTGTGTATCAAAAACAACGGTCTACAGAGCCCGGTGAAAAATGCTCTACATGCGCAGTAAGAGTTATAGCAGGTTATTGCGTAGATATTATAACCAGGGTTGGTATTTTTAGTACAATCCTACTAAATTTAGTACTTTTCGATTCCATTTAGTAGCCAAGTATCCTCAATGAAAATCTAGTATTCTCATCCAATATTCCAACATGCGCCATTCTGCCATTGTCATTCATTCAGATATATGCATTTCCTTGAAATGAGAGCGTGAGATAATGGGACTTTGTAGACAGTACCACACCACAGATCTTATTAAAACGCAACTCTGTTTGTACTCTGTGCTCAGCTCTGTGATTCGTGTTCTGTGTTTTTGACGTTTTGCGTTTTGCTTTGACGTATTTCTGCTGGCATGTGACAGGTGACAGGATGGACAGGTGACAGGTTGAGTTGAGATGGTTGAGTAAGTTGAGTTTATTCAACAATTAAAAATTATTTGTTGTTGCAGCTGATTATTTCTAAATGCTATTTATCCCTGCAGGTTTTTAATAAAAAAAGTTAAAAGTGATGCCAGTTCAATAAGAGTTGATGAGGACATTTGCAATGAAGCAAATTCAGTTCCTCAAACCAGTAATACGAAAAAGAAGTACAAACAGAAGTTCAGAACCGATTGGAAATCTCAATTCAAGTGGGCCGAACCATTTGGTAGTGATGGTACAAATATTAAGTGCATTGTGTGTAACATAAGAATTATTGGTAGCGTAACGCATTTGAAATTGCACGAAAAGTCAGTTTCCCACAGGATAAAGGAAAAAGCTGCAAGGTCGACTCCTTCCATGGAAGATATATTCAAACCAGAAGAAGTAGGAATGAGTCAAAGAGTAAAAGAGGCTGAATTAAAATGTACAATGTTCTTAATAGAACACAATTTGCCATTTATGATAATGGACCATTTACCTAAACTTATATCTTCTGTGTGCCCTGACTCCAAAATAGCTAGCATACTATGCATTAATAGAAAAAAAGCTACCCAATAAACTGTTGAAGTATTAGGGCCAGCAAATTTGAGAGATACTTCAAATGACCTCAAGGATAATCATTTTTCTTTAATAATAGATGAGACCACTGACATTAGTACCTCCAAATCTTTGGCTTTAGTGGCTAGGTATTACAAGAATAACCAAGTAGTTGATAGATTCTTAGACCTAATAGAGGTTGATAAAGCTACTGCGGAATGTTTATTTGGTGCAATAAGAGAAGTTATGTTGAAAAATGGCATTCCATTTGAAAATATTGTTGGCTTTGGAGCTGATAATTTCTCTGTGATGATGGGGCATTTAACTGGCATGAAAGCTTTATTCAAGAGTGTGAACCCAAATATAGTTATCATTGGATGTACATGCCATTCATTCCACCTTTGCTCGTCCGCTGCATGTGAAAAATTACCTAAAAGTATTAAACAATTCAGTCGGGATTTGTATAATTATTTCAGTAACAGCTCAAAACGCTGTTCTGAATTCAAAGAGTGCCAAATTTTCCTTAAGGAAAAAACAAATGTGACATTAAGACCTAGTCAAACAAGGTGGTTGTCATATGAATTAGTGATCAATCGAATTTTGGAACATTGGTCATCATTAGATTTATTTTTTACAGCAGCATATCTAGAAGACAATGTTCAATCAGCCCATGCTATTTTGAATGCTTTAAAAACCCTGTATATAAATTATATTTCTATTTTTTATCCTATGCATTGGATATAATTAATAAATTAAATATCGAATTTCAATCTGAAAAAACCAAGATTCATGTTTTGTTGATTGTACAGAATGATTCTAAAATCGTTCATTAAATCTACTTGCATAAAAAAATATGAAAACGACATAAATAATCTCAATGTTAATGATCCTGATAACTACCTTCCTCTGGAGGAACTGTATTGTGGTGCCAAAGCAAGGGTTTTTATAAATGAAACTAATATAGACAAAACAGAAGTAAAGAAATTCAGGATCAGAGTTCTAGACTATTATGTAGAGTTGGCGAGACAAATAAAAAAAAGATTTGATTTCAATGAAAAAGTGTTGATATTTGCACAGAACTTCGACCCCAAGACAGCTATGACAGGTAATGTAAATGTGAGGCTGTGATTTTATTTCCTTATTTAAATATAGATATTGAGAAAATAGACTTTTAGTATCGGCTGCTAAGTGAGACGAATGAATTGAAAAAGTGTTCTGATGACATAACAGAATTTTGTTTCAAACTTAAAGAATAGTTTGAATGAGCATATTTTCGAAAACATATTCAAACTTTCAAAAATCATTATATGCCTTCCACATTCGTCAGCTGCGGCAGACAGAATCTTTTCCCACCTAAATTTAGTTAACACTAGAGTGAGAAACAGACTTTTGATAAAAACTTGCCAATCAATTCTACAAGCTAAAGATATGTTAAGAATTGCAATCAAAAAATGTTTCACTTGGCAACCACCAGCCAATGTTACTGACTTATTCCAATAAACGTGTAACTTCTACAGAAGTTTTAGAAGAAGATATATTTTAAGTTTGTCATAATTTTAGTTATTCATTATTCAAGGGTGTTATTTATTTCTCAAGAGTTAAGAATGTTATTTTTTTATTGTTTTCAACAATGTTATTTATTTATTTATTTTTATTTTTCAAGAGTGTTATTTTTGTTTTGGATAATTCCATATTCCATGCTGTGTTTGTATATTCATTAAAAAAATATATATTTAATCAGATTTTTAATTTTCCGCATTTTTTGTCCCAGATAGTCATTTTGTAACTATTACTATACAGAAACTATTTTTAATTTGTTTATGACTATTACCTATTGAGATATCTGTCTATGGTTATATAGTGTGTAGACGGTATAGTTGAATTTTAGAATAAATGAACAAGTTATATAACTTTCATTTGAATTTCCCGCGCTTTGTCGGTAAAGAAGAAATTTAGTATTGAAGCTTCAAATTTAGTAGCCAACCAAGGTATTTTTAGTACATCTGGCAACGGAGGCCAGCGCAAACCTGATTATAACTTATAAAATCTATGAGTTATTAGGCAATCCAAACCACGTGACTTTTTTAGCTGTCAATATGGCGGCGACGGTCAAACATTGGATTCAGTGTTTAGAAAGCTGGAGATTTTTTTTTATTTTGTGGATTTTTAAGGTGTTTTGTAGTGTGTAAGAAAGACAATTAATTATTTTAATTTTAAGATGGAGAGTGCTTATTTTAAATCGTTATTAATGGAAAATCCAGATGTTGGCAAAAGGCAAGCGGATGTAACCTGTGATTGTTTTTCTGTATAATGCTGAAAATCTCTTTTTACAGATATCAGCAGAAATTGAGAATGATAAATGGCTTAGATCCATACACAATTGATATAGAGAGCCTCAACACTTCCATTGATGGTGTTCCACCAGTTACAAATATGGATATTGTTTGTTATTTGGTTCTAACACACAGCTTTTATACAAAAGAACAAATAAGAGCTTACAAAAGTCTACAAGCCTACAAATATTTTGAATCTGGTTTTGTTATAAAGGCAGGAGCCAAAAGGATTAATGATTTGTTTGTGTTAATGGGAAAGGTATTACTTTTTTAATCTTTGTTAGATACTTTTATTGTATTATTAAATATGTATTATAAATACCAAACAAATAAATTTTAAATGTTTATTTGTTTGGATTTTCGCAAAGTAAGAGTTTCTATAATAAATGTAAATATGTATTGTATTACATCAGAGTCTTTTGATATTATAGTGATTGTTGTAAACTTATACTGGGTATTTATTTCAGGTCAAACATTCCCAGCGGCGTAGTGCAAAACCCTTAGAAGTATGGTGTATTGTTGGCAAGGATGGTGATATTCATACAGCACACTGTACATGTATGGCTGGTAACAGTGAACCATGCAGTCACATTGGAGCAATACTTTTTGCTGCAGAATATGCCTACAAAAAGAAAAAAAAGAAAGAAGAAGTATCTTGCACTGATGCACTTTCTCTTTGGACAGTGCCTTCAACCTCAAATCAAATACCCATTGTGCCAGTGCGAGACATGGAATGGGGAGTGCCATTTGCCAGTGTAGACCGTACAAAGATTCCATCTCTTACCTTAGATGACATAAAAGATATGTTACAAGAAATATCTGACGCAGAAGAAACATCTGTACTGATGAGGATTTTGGAACCATTTGCCGAGAAGGTAGCCAAAGATGCAACAAAAATGCTATCGTCAGTTCTAAGTAATCTTTATAATGAAAATAATTTAAAGAAAACCTATTCAGTAACAATACTTATTTCAAAAAGTATTAATATTGATATTAATAAGGAAGAAAGAAACATGATAGAAGAAATAACAAGAAAGTCGAGTGCAAATCCGAACTGGTATATTCAAAAAGCTGAAAGAATAACTGCTTCAAAATTTAAATTGGTTTGTAGGACAAACAAAACCAAACCATCTCTATCATTAATAAAATCGATTTGTTATCCCACTAAAATCCTTTTAATACAAAAGAAATTCAGTGGGGATTGTCACATGAAAATGATGCTATTGAATACTACAGAGTTGAGATGGAAAAAAGAAAACCACGTTTCCTTAACTATTAATGAAGTTGGACTTGTGGTTAGCATTAGGTGGCCACAGTTAGGAGCATCTCCAGGCAGACTGGTATTCTGTGAGTGTTGTCACGGTGGATGTGTAGAAGTAAAGTGTCCATACTTGCTATATTCTAAAAATGTAATGAACATGGACGAATACTTAAAGATTAAAGGTTCGTGTCTTTTAAGAGAAAATGGTAAAATTGTACTTGATAAAATGCATTCTTATTATTATCAAGTACAGATGCAAATATTTGTAACTGAATTATTATACTGTGAATTCATCATATGGTCACCCAATGTTTTTTTCAAACAAAGAATTTTGCCAGACTTGGAATTTTGGAAAAAGAACTCCATAGTAGCCTTAAAATTCCACGAAGAAGTAATTATGCCAGAATTACTCTTTACCAAAGAAGATGGTGAGACCAAAATTATACGTTGGTGTGTTTGCAAAGGTGTAGACGATGGCAGCCCAATGATTGAGTGCTCTGGAGATGACTGCGAAATAAGGTGGTTCCATTTTCTCTGTGTGGGACTAGTTGACACCCCAAATAATTTATGGTATTGTCAGAGTTGTGTGGAGAAACATAATTAGAAAATTGTTTATATGACATTAAAGGTTTTATTTTGTAGCTTTTTTTGGTTATTGAAAAAAAATAAACTGTTATATAAAACTTTTATTTTTTATTATCCCCAAAGTGTGACATTCAATAGATTTAAAAAAACACATTGTTTATCGCAAAATATAAATTAAGTTTAATTTTGACATGTGTACATAAAAATACATATTTCTAATTTTAACATAAGTAAAATCAATATATTGCAGCCTCATTGTTCAAATATTTTCATCTTATTGTCAAAGCTATGTAAAATTATGATACTATAATAGCACTTGGTACATTAACATTACACATATTATGAAGGCACAAGAATTATTACTTATTTAAGTACAAATCAAAATAAATTATGAAATATAGAGAAATAATAAGTTGCAGAGTAATATATACTAAATATTTAAAAATAAAAATTAAATAATTAAGATGTATAGCCTTCTATATAATTGAACAGGATACATATATTTTTAAATATGAAAACTATAAAGGAATTATAGGTGGAGAAAGATTAATCAGTGCACAACATACTATAACAGCTTTATCTAACATATTAACATTTTCATTATTGCCTTTTTTAACATAGTAATTGGAATAATGTTTTTAAAAAGATTAAACTTATTTTTAAGCATTCCAATAATTCTCTCTACGTGAATTCTGACATGGGCAATTTGCCGTGTTTCTTCTACTTCTAAAGGATGCAATTGGTTCTTGCCTTTAGTAAAAGCAGGAATAATTAACTTTGCCTGCAATACTCCTAATTTCTCTGAGATTAAAAAACCCCTATCTGGTAATACTATATCACCTGGTTTAATTTTGTCACAAAAACTGCTATGCTCTACAATAGCTTTATCTGATTTACGCCCTCCCCAAGCATCACTTACATAGCACACAGAACCTTGTGGTGTTATTCCAATTAAAAACTTTATTGTGTGGTGATGTTTATAATTAGACCAGCACTGTTGCTGTGTCAACAAATTAGCAGGTTTTTCGATAAACACTTCAAAACAATCCAAAATGACAGTTGTCTTATCATGAAACGTTTCTTTGAAACAATATGGTACAGTACTTAAATTTATCTGATCTGGCCACATGATGAATGACTTAAATTTGTCAAACAAAATATTTAATGTCTGCTCAAAATAGGTAGATGCAGTGGATGCAGAAATTTTAAACCTATACGCTAAATCTTTATAATGCAAATTTAGTCTTAATTTAATTAGGGTCAACAGAACTTGATTAAAGCTGCTCAATTTTGTGGTGCTAGTTGAACAAACAAATGGTTTTACTCTTTTATAAATGATCATTACAATTTTATATTTAAACCCTGTATAATACTTCCACTTGCCATCATCAGATGCATCTTCCAAAAGACCAAAAGGTGAATTTTCTACTTTTAGCTGTAATGCATGCATTTTTTTTAACTAAATTCATGATGGTCTAATTTGATAGAAAGATCAGCCATTGTGAGATCAGTCTGTGTAGACACCCCAGTCTCTGTCTCCATACATTCAATTTGATCATCCTAGGAATGTTGAGGCATTTCATCAGTATTCATGACCTGTTGACAAAGTATTTAATTATAACAATTTTCAGCAACTAAAAATACATAACATTGCTTTTATTAAAAATTAATGTTGTGCAAGACATGCTCATAAAGTATATTTGCTTGACCATGACAATGAGCTAAATATATCCCAAAATATCCATTTGTCATTAAGCTCGTGAAACAATTTACATAAAAAGGACCAATATTATTTATTTGTTACCTTAGTGTCAGACAATTTTGTCCTTTTATCTCTGCGATTTTTTTTGTCAACATCGGCAGGCCTTTTTTGTACTTTTTGAGATACATGTCCCATATGTTGAGATGGTACCCAGTCAGGGTGGTCTTTATCTTCTAGGGCAGCAGGTTTTCCTAAAATAAGTTAATTTCTACTTAAGTACAAACTACGTATACTAGAAACTAGGAGAATTAATATATTATTTGATAATAAGCCTACCAGTTATGAAATGTCTACTGCAAATTTTCTAGTTTTTCAATATAGAATTGATAAGATCATCTCTCTTTATTGCTGCAATCCATGCAGCCCTGCGAAGTTTAGTCAAATCATTTTTTTCAGTTAAAAACCTGTGTTGTGTCTCTGCGGGAACGCGATAAAACGAAACTTTATCACGATTAGAACGGCTTCCACAACCAACTATAATACATATCGAAGGCATTGTCACAAAACAAACACTACACTATTTAAAAATTACAATTTACAGCAAAAAAACAGAAAGACAATCAATAAAATGTTTGTTGAACAAATAAACTCCACAATAACTTTGTTATGTGTTTGACCGTCGCCGCCATATTGAATTTATTTTGACAGGTCGTTGGATTGCCTAATAGGCACTGGTTATAGGTTATATTTGTTATCATAATTATATTAATAATAAATTGTTACCGTTCGTCAAATTGTGATTATTATCATAGATGACCCTCTATTATTATTATATTTATATAAATAAAGAGTAAGGATAAATCATAGGGACTAATGGACGAGGTAAAAATAGAAGACATAAACCCTACTAATTTTTTACTTGTTACAAAACAGGACGGAACTCCATTGGAAACAGAGAATTGCATATGTTTTCAAAGAAAAAGCGGTAGGTTATCTATTATTTATACATTAACATTCTTTACTACTCTTATTAATAAGTAAATTCGTTATACAGATTAGGTTTATATATTTTTCAATGAACATACATCTAATTTTTCAGATTCTTCATTATATTTTGTGCAATCTTCTCCTGAATTATTTGAAAAATTCAATATCGCCATTCCTAGTACTTCCTTCACTTCAACCAGTTTAAAGGAAACGAAATTAAAATAGTCCGTTAATGCCATATTCCGCCTGATAGAACTGAGAAAAAAATATGATGCAGAATTTTAATCCACTAATACTAAGAATGAAGTTACTTGGAAAAAAATTTCATCTGTTCTTCAAAATGATGGATATAATTATAGTTTTATACAATGTAATGATAAATGGAGGTATTTAAAGGTCAAATACATGGCCAAAAAAGACAATATGTCTGGCAGGGGATCTGGACAGAGCCCTTTAGAATTTACCTATTTTGAAGTAATGGATGAGTTTTTAAAGAAAAACCATCAAGTAGAGCCGATTGCAACGGCATCATCTATCCAAGGAGACTTAGGTTTGTATTCATTATATTAAAAATGTATTTTTTAATGTAAACTAATTTTGTAGTTAAAGAAAATGAAGGTGATAGTATAGAAAATGTAGATGATGAACATCCTCTAGTTCACAAAAGAAAAGAAAAAAGTAAGTTTTCTGAATCCGTAAAAAACAATAAACAGGATTACAGCATATATTAAACGAAATGACCAACGCACCAATGGAAAGGGAAAAAATAAGGAGAAGCGACATAAAGAAAATTTAAAATTAAAGGAAGAGGCAATACGTATGTTCAGCTCTAAAATTGACACGTTGACTTAATTGAATTAACATAAAAATTAAATTATTATTATCATAATAATTTATTTTAAGAGTTTTTTATTTATTTTATTTTTAGAATATTTTTGAAGATTTTTTATTTATACAAGAATTGTTTTTTATTTTTTATATTTATATAAGAATAGTTTTGTGATATTACTTTTATAAAATAATTGAGGAATTAAATCATTAAAAATATTTAATGAATCTCTATATTCAAATATTTGCCTACATAACATAATACATCTTGATAATCCCTTCCTTCAATTTCATTAAGCTCCCCTTCTTCATTTTTATTGGGAATAACATAATTTTGACCTTCATCTATGTAGTCATCTAAATTGTCATCAAATCTCAAGCAAATATTGTGCAGTACACACCCAGCTGGCACAGTTTCAGATTTGGGTCAGATATGGCTTGTAATGCCATAGCATAATTGCACTTTCTTGTCACATAAGACTGAGTGTCTTCTTTAGGAGCTTTTATCGGTATAAAAGTGCCATTAAGAGCAGCCGACAAATTTGGAACTCTAGTTAATTGAAAGAAATTTCTTTTCACTTCATTTATTTCTTCTCCTTGTGGCCAATTTATTACTGTTGGTTCAAGCGAGTTTAAGGTTTTTACTACTCTAATGAAACATTGTGATAAAGTAGATTTAGCCAAGTCAAATCGTTCCCCTATAGATCTAAATAAAATTTATATTTACTATATCCTAGATATTATTCAATTGTTAATAATTACCTGTATGAATCTGGGGTAGCTAATATCCATATAACACTCAAAATTTGTTTTTCTACATCAATTGTATCTCGACCAATAAGGTTCTTTCGTTTTAATTTTTGTTATATCCTTGTAGCTAGTCAGTACACTACACTGGTAGTATAAAATGTTCAATGTCATATTGACACAAGTTTTCAAATAAAATGTTAAGTCATATAATACATTTTCTTCAATTAAACAATATAATAATTGGCGACGAGAGAAAACAAGTTCGATTAATCAAAAAGGATATTCAGGCTAGAATCGTTTAAAATTATTTGAGAAAAAAATGAATCAAGAACAATTTTGACAAATTTTAGCTACATTGAGGGCTAATCAGCAAGCTCTAATCGATCAAATTCGTCAACCGCAAATTAATCAGTCAAATAGCTCCATCAACCCTAACACATTTGTTCATCCATTTGAAAACTTTGATTCAAAAAGAAAATTTTCGTAGTTACAGGCAACGTTTTGAAAATTATCTAAAAATGAAAAATGTTTTTAATGACAAAGTTTATGCTGCTCAAATGTTACAAAATTCTATAGGCTCTTCTACATACAATACGTTAATTGCATTAGTGGCCAAAAACCCAAACGAATTTGATTATATTCATCTTATTAGGTGCGTTCTTTTTGACTGAGATCTCAGCTTACTTCAATAGAAGTGATCTGATATAAAGTGATGTGAGTAAGCACCAAAAAGAACGACAAACGCGCGACCTACGATTTCTTACTCCCCACCACTTTATTTCCGACTCAATTCTAACTGATACCCCCGCATAGCACATTCAGCATCGGTAAAGGGGGAGGAAAAATCTCAGCTCACTTCGAAGTGAGTGAATGGAAAAAGAACGCGCACTTTACCGATGTGAGCTGAGATTAACTGAGATCTCAGTCAAAAGAACGCACCTATTGTCGTCAACCCTTAAGGTCAGAAGCCAGGTACATCGCCTACGCTGTGTCGACCCAAAACATTTATTGTTACAGATTAGCATACCTACCCTACCTATTCGGACGATGAAGGGTGCCGATGCCGATTATTATTTGATTATTATGAGAGAACGTTTTGTAGGAGGCAGTTCGATGAGTGTGCGGTTTCTAATATATATTGTATTGTGTAAGTATTTAATATATCACCGTTTTATTACCATAGACTACATCAGAAGTGGTTAAAAACTCAATAAGACTTGTTTCCGGTTATTTACATAATTATTTTTGAAACTATTAGAGTTTTGCGTATATAAAAAAATTGCAACGAAGTAAACGTAGCCGTTTTAGAGACAATAGTAGTTGTTCACCCAGATCTTCGGTAAGCAGTAGTGATGAAAGTGTGCATCGCAAGTCTAAATCAAAAAGTGCCAAAAGAAGTCACACACCTCCTGTTAGTTTAGTAAGTACCGAATCCCTTAATTTGTCTATGCCAACTGCCGACTTTAAAAAAATAGAAAGTGTAAATTTTATTTCTGAATTCGATTCTTTAATTAATCAAATTGACCAATGGATTGAATTAATTGATACAACGTGACAAATTATGCATGGAACGATAATTTTACAATTTATCAAGCCTTGTCTAAATTGCGAGGAACTGCGTATGTATGGTACACAAGTTATATTGAAAATGAACCAGGTTGGTCACAATTTACTTGGAATGCATGGAAATCAGTTTTAAAAAATACCTTTCAGAGTTCAAAAAACACTTACGCTAATTTTATGGATATTGCAAATCATAGACCTGTAAATGGCGCATCACTTTACGAATTTCATTTTAACCATCTTGCTAAAATTAATAAATTAGGAGTAAATTTTTTAAATGCTGATAAAGTATCCTTAATATTAGGGGCAATAAAAGACGATAAAATTTCATCTGCAGTTGAGGCAGCAGGTATAAAAGACCCTAATTTATTAGCCACATATTTAAGAAATAAAAGTATGAAAACTATTATAACAAATCCTGTCAACGGTAATCGAAATTTCAACCAAGCTGGTCCTTCCAATTTTAAAAATTTTTCTTTTACAAATAATAAAAAAAGTGGTTCAATTGGTCATTTAAAGCAAGTGCAAGTTTGTCGACACCGTAACAAAGTTTGCAATTTTTGTAAATATTCCGGACACATAGAAAAAACTGTCTTAATAAGAAAAGGGTTAAAGAAAGAGGTACACATCAGTCAGAATCACGTGTTAAATGTGAGAAATATGAATCAGTCAAAATAATAAAATTCGATAACTGCAAAAATAAATTTAATAAAATTATTTTGGTAAATAAAATAAAATATCAAGCTTTTATAGACTTCGGAAGTGACTGTTCTCTAATATCAAAAACACTAACAGAAGATTTCGGACTTAAAATCAAAAAACTAAATAAAGAAATTAAACTTTACGGTTTTTTGGGAAATTCGTCTGCCGTCAAAGAATACATTGAGGCCACTGTTGAAATTGACACAGTTGCATTAAAAATAACACTGTATGTTTTGGAAGCTGAATGGACTAACAAACTTTTAATAGGAAGAAACTTCACTGAAAGTACTCAAATCGTGTATTATAGAATTGACAATAACCTGACATTTCAATATAAAAAAGATTTTTGTAAAAATATTGTTTCGGGCAATTTAACACTTGATGAACGCACACAATTAGAAAGCATTTTAAATAAATATAAAAATTGTTTCTTTCAATCGCTGAAAAATCTAAAGAAATCACATAAAGTAACAATGAAAATTGAGGTAACAAGTTCAAATATTGTAAAACATCGACCATACAGAGTATCGGATACAGACAAAACTATTTTGAGAAATTCGATCCAAGAACTTTTAGAAGCCGGAATTATTCGAAGAAGTAATTCACCTTATGCCAGCCCTTCCTTTTTAATTGATAAAAAAGATGGAACAAAGCGCTTAGTGATAGACTACCGCCAAATTAATAAAATAACAATAAAAAACCCTTCGGTTTTACCTATTATAGAAGAAATAATAGATAATTTATCAAATTGTAAATATTTTACTACAATGTACCAGCGGTTTTTCAAGAAATGATGAATGAAATTCTGGAACCACTAAAACAAGATAATATTATTCCCTACCTTGATGATTTTTTAATTCCGTCTAAGACAATTGAACAGGGTCTAAATTTGTTGAATAAAATTCTAGGATGTTTGGAACAACATGGATTGACAGTTAAAATGACTAAATCAAAAATTTTAATGACAAACATAACTTATTTGGGATATGAGCTTTCATTCAATCAAATATCTCCTAGCAAGCACAAAATTGCTGCAGTGGAAAGATTTCCTGTACCAAAAAACCAACATCAATTACGTCAGTTTTTAGGACTCATTGGTTTTTTCAGGAAGTTTATACTAAATTTCGCTAGAAGGACTTCAAAATTAGCAAAACTTTAAAAAAAAGATTCAATTTGGAAATGGACGACGGAAGAAACAAAAATTATGAATGAAATGAAAAATTTAATAATTTCAGAACCAGTTTTAAAAATTTCTAACCCTGAACATAAATTTATAGTTTACACTGATGCAAGCAGAGATGGATTTGCAGGCATATTAACTCAATTAGATGGAATATTAGAGAAACCTGTCGCATATTATAGTAAACAGACATCAAAAGAAGAAAAGAAATACCATTCATTTGAACTTGAAATGCTGGCAATTGTTAGAACCTTGGAGAGGTATAAATATTATTTACAAGGAAAATAATTTACTGTTATTACAGATTGTAACTCATGTAATAATCCAAAGGTACCCCCGTCCCCGCCCAGGGTTGATATGATGATAAAAGTTACAATAATTCAAACAATAAGACAATAAGTTAAATAACATATCGGAGCTCCCCCGTATCATTAAGTCAAAAGAAACTAAGTAACCTTTGCGTAATAGCAGCTTGTCAGCGAAAAGTTATTTCTCAAGAATGTGTTTGTAAAACAAAGTATAATACGAAACCAAATAATTTAAATAATTAAACAAATTGCAGTTCTGAAAAAAACAAAAAAAGTCACGTAGGAGCTAGCCGCGATGTGTAAGCCAAATTTTGCTGGCTCAGCTCGCGAAGCGTACCCAAGGAGTGCCGATAGCAGGGCTGCTAGCCAATAGTAACGAGACAAGTGAGCAGAATGAGGGAGAAAGGGTAGTCTCATGCTTTTGCTGGGGACCAAAAAACGAACAATCAAGGGATTCGATTTGGACGTCTCCAGAGGCTAGATGCCTATCGAATCCTCCGTGTTGAGAACATGGGGGCAATTCGATTTGGAGCGTTCCATGGGCTTGATGCCAATCGAATCAAACGCGTTAGGTGTTTAAAGGTGTTATTTTGGAAAGTGAGCTAAGTGCTAATTTTCAATAATTTAATTTAAAGTAATAAATTTAAATAATCGATTACCGGGCCGCGAAAACGAGTTAATAATTTTTCTTTTGTAATAATACAAGCAGTGAATATTATCCAAGAGATAAATCACAATTTAAATTCTTTTACCGGGCCGACTAATAAAAATAAGTAAGTGTGTGTACCCAAACCCGCTGCAGGAAAATTGGTGAGTCAATTTCGATTATACTAACCCTTAATAACTAAGAAATTTTTATGGGAGTTTGGATTTGTTCGTTAAGCGAATTTCTATCGTCTTAATTATTCAGACGAATATTGTAACTTTTATCCTCAACCGGATATATAGAGTTTACCGGGTTTCCACTGTCGGGACGTAGATAATATTCTCCGACAGAGAACTGAGTCCTCCGGTAAAGTGATTCATAAAATAGCGACTAAAGAATTAAATCATAAGTAAATTAGATTGTCACGCCAGGGTCCATCAGACCATATTTTAATTATTTTTTGTTGTTTAGTTTTAAATCTTGTTAATGTTAAATTAAAGAAAGTTTTTTTTTTGTTTTTTCTTTTTCTTTGGGAGATGCATATAGCATTCCGCAAGAGTTTCATCTAAATTTATACTTGTATCATCAAACGTAGAGTTAATAAATTTGCTAGATTCTCCCGAGGATATTGTGCATCATTTCTCTAGACTCCAGACCTTTTTCAGAGCCCAGCAACAAATCCCGTCCTTCCTAACCGCGAAGTAAGACCTCCCAACACCAAATACTGCGGAGGCCGAATCCACGAACCCTAACTTTAGCCTAACATCCGCTCGGCTAGGCCAAAGTTTATTTAAAATTAAGATTAAAATCTTTTAGCGTATTACATCTGGTGACAGCAAAAAAGAATCTTTCTTTCGCGTATTACACTCAGTCAAAAATGCGCTTAGTAAACAAAGTATAGTTCCACGTATTGCCAGGGTTTTATACCTACAAAGTTATTCATTCGGAGTTAAACACAGATCGGGGCCCCAATTAGAGCACGTTGATGCACCCATTAGAAATTTTATTGAAAATAATGATAAATCGTCACAGCTAGACATAAAACAAGTAGCATTCATCTCAGAAAACGATTACCTAAGAGAAGCTCAAGAAACTGATAAAGATATGAAAATTAAAGAAACCCTTTTATCTGGAGATACAGTAAATGAAAAAGACATTTTTAAAAATTTTAATTTAAACGGTGATAAAGTATATAAAGTGACAGATTATGGTAACAAATTATACGTTCCCAAGAACTCCAGGTGGCAGATAGTGAAATCCAACCATGATGATATTGGGCATTTTGCAATCGATAAAACTCTGGAACGCATAAGAGAAAAACACTGGTTTCCAAAAATGCGTAGATACGTATCAAAATACATAAATGGTTATATTCCCTGTTTATACCATAAACATCGTGGAGGTAAAAAACCAGGTTATCTACATTCCATACCAAAATATGCAAGACCTCATCATACGCTCCATCTTGATCATCTGGGACCATTTATAGAAACAGAAAACGGAAACAAGTACCTATTAGTGACAAATGACGCATTTACAAAGTTTATTTTCCTATCAGCGGTACCAGATACGTCTACTAAATTCGTTTTAAAGCTCTAGAAGAAATTGTAAAGATATTTGGTAATCCGAAAAGACTGATTACAGATGCAGGAAAAGCCTTTGTTTCAAATGATTTCATAAAATATGCTGAAGAAAGGGGCATTCGAGTATTTACCACCGCAGTTGGTATGGCAAGGGGTAACGGTCAGGTAGAAAGAGCAAATAAAGCTGTACTAGATGCTTTAGCAACTATGGGTGCTAAAGTAGACACAAATAAATGGGATGTGAATTTAAAAAACATTCAACAAGGTATAAACAGTACAATTCATCGAATAACAGGAACAACACCTAGTGAACTACTATTTGGATACAGAATGAGAGTCGATGGAGATCGATATATTAGTGACGACGAAGATGATTGTGTTGATGTAAAAAAGTTGAGAACGGAAGTAGCAAAAAAGTTAGAAGAAAATCGTGAAAAGCAAAACGAACGATTTAATAAGAAAATGAGTCCACCAATTGAGTATAGAGTTGGCGACTTAATTTTGACTAAAATTACAAGTTTTCCTGCTAATAAAAATGAAAGCAAGAAACTGCTCGAAAAGTATAGAGGACCTTTAAAAATTATAGAAGTACATTCAAACGACAGAAACAGAGTCAAAGAAAACATACATTCTACAAGAACCAAAAGACCCTATGAAGCAGTCGTAGGAGCAGAGCATATTAAGCTTTTTAAATTTCAAAAAAAGTAAGTTTTGAGTGACGTATCTGACGTACACTACTTCATTTACAATTTTGTTTTTGAATATCTGATTCAATAAGTTGAGTTACGTATCTGACGTAATGTATAATGTGAAATTGAATATTTGATTCAATAAATTTGAGTTACGTATCTGACGTACACTAATTCATTTAGAAGGTAAATTGAATATTTGATTCAACAAGTTTTGAGTGACGTATCTGACGTACACTACTTTATTTATAATATTATTTGAATATCAGATTCAAGTAATAAGTTTTGTGTAACGTATCTGACGTTCAATATATTTCATAATGTTATTTGAATTTTTGATTCAAATGTTCAACGAAAAGATAAAATGCAAAAAAAAATAGTTTATTTTTAGGTTTAGATGCAATAAAAGGAGAGTGTCGTCAACCCTTAAGGTCTAGAGCCAGGTACATCGCCTTCGCTTTGTCGACCCAAAACATTTATGGTTACAGATTAGCAGGTACCTTCCCTTTTTACATTCGGACGATGAAGGGTGCCGATGACGATTATTATTTGATTATTATGAGAGAACGTTTTGTAAGAGGCAGTTCGATGAGTGTGCGGTTCCTAATATATATTGTTGTATTGTGAATTATATAGTAATATTAAATAAGTATTTAATATATCACCGTTTTATTACCATAGACTACATTATGGAAACGCTCGAAAAACACTTGTACCCTAAAAAGAATGTACTAGTGACAGAACATAAGTTTTTATCTACTTATCAGCATGAAAATCAATCAATTGCAGAATATGTAACAACATTAAAACGTGAAACTATCGATTGTGAATTCGTTTCATCTTGTAAATGCCAAGTAAGCATTGCTGAGATATTTTTAAGAGCCCAATTTATAAGAGGAATCTGAGATAATTCAATACGTGAACAACTACTCCAGTCTGATGATAAAAACTTTGATAAACTGTTCGCAAAAGCTTTAGCCTTAGAAGTTTCGAAATTAGATAGTCAAATCTTAGCATCTAGTAGCAGTTCTAGTAAAAGTAACATTAACAAATTGGGTTACTCTTCTAAAAATCACTTAAAACATAGAGATAGGTCTCAGAACAGTAAAAGATCTATTTCAAAAATCAATTACCATAAATTAGGAATCGATAAATGTTGTATTCGTTGTGGGAAGGACAACCATATGGTAAAGGACTGCAAAATCCAAACAATTTGAAATGTCGTTATTGTGGTAAATCTGGTCATGTTCAAAAAGTTTGTATTTCAACTTTATTAGCAAATAAACTCAAAACAAAAAGCAACGACACTCACCTTACTGAAGACAATGGTTCCGATCACGAAGATTCCTACAGTATTAACAAAATTGTCGATATTTTTGGAAATCAAACTTACAATGATAATAAGAAATTTTTTACAACAGTCTTTATTGAAGGGAAACCACAAGAATTTGAAGTAGACTCAGGAGCAGGCTTTACTTTACTTCCAGAATCCAATTTTAAATCATTACGTCTAAATATTAAACTAGAGAAGCCAGATGTTGTGTTCAGATCATATACTAAAAATATTTTTCATCCAATTGGTAAAGCCAGTGTTACAGTCCGTTACCACAATGTGGTGTGAACACCCCGTATATTTCGTATTTTTAATTAAATTGTTTATTAGAAATATTGATGGCCTAGACTACAGTAGTTTGTTTATAGTATGGCACGTTCACGGTCATATCGTGATGCGAGGAAGGCTGAATAAACAAGAAATATTAAATAAATACACGGCAAAGAATAGACGAAAGGTTCAATATATGATATTCATTATCAAGTTCACTATGTTGCAGATACAGCATTAATATAATTTATTTTTAGTAAATAAGTGTTGTAGTCTAATCCAGTCATTGTAAATATAATTTAATGTCTTTAGTGTAAAAGTGTTTATTCCATACAACCCCCTAATATTAAATATTACATGGCGATCCTGCAAACTAATGGTAAGACGATATAAGATGGTTCAACGGGAAATACTGGAGAACAAGAAGGAATTATGGGTGGTACAGCAACAAAACAACAAGTACAAAAAAATGGAGTGGTGAATAGTTACTTTATTGTACAGGAACAATCATATAAACTGGATATAGAAACGAAATCACTGCTATACGTAATTGTACTACTACTACTTTGCCAATTTGTATGGTCCATTTGGAAGACGCATCGCAGAAGTATGAAAAGGAACATCCTGAGACACCTAGCAAACAACAGGGGAGTCAACCAATCTACAGCAACCCTTCAGGTCTAAGAAGAGATGTAACCAACCGTATGTTTTGTAAACATTCGATTTTTGTAGAATTATTATAATCATGATTATTTTATTTTTGAATTTTATATACAATACAATTTACTCTACTAAATGTCTGCAACTTGGGATCAACTGTATAATAGATTGAACGTATGTTATGAAGAAATTAATAAACAAAGCAAACGCGTATTAAAAAGGAAGTTCCCAAAAGCAAAGAAGTTAGGGTAGAGATAGTAGATAGTTTAGTTTTACATTACAATACATTTGCGGCATTAGTTAATAAAAACTTCAAACAACTTGCCGATAATCAACAACTATTATGTGAGAAACTTTTCGATAAAATCAGAAATAAGGTTATCAGGTCGTTTCAAGTAATTTATTGTAAATATAGGGTACCTAAATTTATAGGACAACCAATAAATATAGAAGTGTTGAACGAGTATAGTGACAGCGATAGCGAGAGTGAAGACATTATGGCTCTCAGTATGAATGAATTTTTTAATTTAGCTAGTAAGATTTTACCTACTGAATTCAACGGTGATGCAAGTAAACTTCAGGCATTTACAGATGCTTTGGAATTATTGCAGTTACATGCAGCCAATAATGAAGATAAAGCCGTACTCTATCTAAAAACTAGATTGACGGGTAAGGCTAGGAACTTAATAACCCATGAGAATACGTTAGCTACTATTATATCGGCGTTAAAGAACGGTATCAAGGGGGAAAGCTCGAGCTTAGTAACAGCTAAGCTGGGTAAATACAAAAGGTAGGAAAAGATACGACGGAATATACTACCGGATTAGAAAAGCTGACGGAACAGTTGCAAGCGGAAAACATAGCGTAAGGAATGTCAGCCAATTTGGTAAATAAGTATACTATGGAGGCAGTAGCTAAATCAGTTACTCAGAACGCAGCTAGCGGTCATTTAAAGACCATAATAGCGGCAGGTAACTTTAATACGCCTCAAGAAGTCCTTACGAAGCTAGTAGCTTCAGATGACGGTACAGCAAGTCAGGAAATAATTCTAAATTTCCGAGCAAACCAGTACCCGACTAAAAATAGGTTTAACTCCTCCTAGAGAAACCCACATAATAATCATAATAAAACTAATTATTCAGGTCAACCATGGAGACAAAATAACCACAGGAACACCCGCACACCAACGCATCAGAATCATCAAAGTTGGAACAGGTTGGGAGATCGACAGCAAGTATGGAGAGGCAGAGACTGGGAAGACGGAAGGAATAACAGGCAGAACGGATTTAGGAATGTTAGAATGTGTGAAAGCAATGAGCAAACAAGTTTACCAGAAAATCAACCTTTGGGGTTTTAGATAACATTAATTATTTAAGTATGAATGAGAAGTGTAAATGTAGGGCAAACTATTCAAAAGTTAGTGAAAACGCGAAGCTAGTACTAAAATTTTAATTTATCTTGTGCAAATTTTGTATATGTAGAAACAAATATCTCACATAAAGAGAAAGTTTTCATACTAGACAGGAGCAGATATTTCATTAATAAGAGTAACAGATTTTCCTAGAAATTTATTACGAACAAATGAAACATTATCTGTAGGAGGAGTAACTCAGGGAGAAGTACAAACATTAGGCAAAATACAAATATCACTTTTAATTAGAGGACAAATATTTAAACATTTTTTTCATATAGTGGAAGAAAATTTTCCGATAACCGCTAACGGAATAATTGGTAGAGATTTTATTAGTAAATATAAATGTATGTTAGAATAAGCCAAGTGGAAATTTCACAAAAATTGCCATCATGAAAGGCCATTGAGTTTAAAAATTTTCAATAATCCAGAATTCGGTTCACTATTAATTCCACCGAGATGTGAAGTATACCGCACAGTCGAATTTTTTCAAAAATTTAAGACAAGACAGAGTAACGGAACATCAGAAATTAATACCGGGAGTATTTTTAGCAAGCTCTATCATTTCATAAAACAGTCCATATGTAAAAATTTTTAACAAAACAGACGAAAATGTCTCAATTAAAGTAAATTCAATCAATACGATAAACTTAGACTTATTTAACGTTTACACAGTAATTTAGGAGAAAGGTAACAGATTAAATAAATTACGGAAAGAATTAAATTTAGAAGTACCAGATTTTGTTAGGGATAAATTGACACACCTTTGCGAAAACTTTTCTGATATATTCGCGCTAAAAAGTGACAAATTAACTCACAATAATTTCTATGAACAAAGAACTTCCGTAAAAGATAAAACACCAGTATACATAAAAAATTATAGAATACCTCATGCCCAAACAGAAGAATTAAACAATCAAGTGAAAAATTTATTAGATCAAGGGATAATAGAACCTTCTACATCTGAATATAACAGTCCAGTCCTACTAGTACCAAAAAAGTCCTCAGGTAGCCAAAAGTCTTGGAGATTATGCATTGATTTCCGACAGCTTAATCAGAAAATCATCACTGATAAATTCCCATTGCCCCGAATAGATTCGATTTTAGATCAATTAGGAAGATCTAAGTGGTTCTCAGTCATAGACCTAATGGCAGGTTTTCATCAAATTCCATTAGAACAATCTTCTAGGAAGTACACCTCTTTCAGTACTGAATCAGGTTCGTTTCAATATACTAGATTACCTTTTGGACTTAACATTAGTCCCAATAGTTTTTCAAGGATGATGTCCATAGCATTTTCAGGTGTCACACCAGAGAAAGCATTTCTTTACATGGATGACATAGTAGTAATAGGGATTTCCAAGAATCATCATCTAGCAAATCTAAAAGAAACCATTGAAACATGTAAATTTAATTTGAAACTTAATCCGCAAAAATGCCAATTCTTCAGGCGCGAAGTCACGTATTTAGGTCACAATTTATCTGACGAGGGCGTTTCTCCCGATAAAGCAAAATTTTCAGTCATTGAACAATATCCCGTACCAAAGAACGCGGACGAAGTAAGGAGATTCGTCGCATTCTGTAATTATTATAGAAAGTTCATACCTAAATTCGCTGAAATATGCGTACCTCTAAATAAACTATCCAGGAAAAACGTTAAATTTGATTGGTCGGACGAATGTAGTAAATCATTTGACACATTAAAAAAGGCGTTGATTCAGCCACCAATTCTAAAATATCCCGATTTCAGTAAACAGTTTATCTTAACAACTGACGCATCAAACATGGCATGCTCCGCAATATTAAGTCAAAAATATGGAGACACAGATTTACCAATAGCATACGCGTCTAGAGAATTCAAAAAATCTGAATTAAACAAACCTATCATATTAAAAGAACTATTAGCAATACACTGGGGTATAAATCATTTCAAATGTTACTTATATGATGCAAAACAATTTATAGTAAAAACGGATCATAAACCGTTAACACACTTATTTTCGATGAAAGATCCAAGTTCTAAAATGACAAGGATAAGACTAGATCTAGTGGAATATGATTTCGTAATACAATACGTAAAAGGCAGCACGAATTACGCGGACAGCATATCTAGGATAACAGTAGATCAACTAAAAGATCTATAGATTAATAATACTCACATCTGGATCTGGATTTCTTTTAGATAGTAAATTATGTCATAGTTGGAATGAAGTTATTACTTGGATTATTGCAATTCACAAGAGACCGTAGTCTTCTTTATAGTGCCAGTATTTAAGGTAGCCCTATGCGGTGCTGAAGTTGTTTGTTTTGCCGACCTTTGGTTTGGAATATATTAATCTACAGAGAGAGTAACATTTTTTCAAGTTTCAAGTAAGAATTTTCCATGCTAACTGTTTTAAGATTTATTTTATATTGTCCTCAATGATCGAAAACTAGATCACATTGTTGTATTATAAAACCTATTTTAAAATTGTTCTCAATATCATTCATTTATAATCAATTAAAAATATTGGATCTTAAGATTTATACAAGTAATATTTCTGAAGATGTAAAGGCCAAATTTTAAAAGGTACCATGGTAGCTTATAAAACAAAGCTTAAAACTTTCATGTGTAAGTAGGCAGGTTGTGTCGCTGTTACAAGATTATTTTTGTGACATAGTTTAAATAAAAAGTGATTTAAGTATTAAACCCTCCAGTCCAGATTTAGTAGCATTTAAATTCTGCTTCACAGATTTAATGCAACTTTAAATTGTTAAATTTTTGGTTTTTTAATTTCATAATAAGTTTTAGTCAATATTATTATTTCTCTATCGATATAAGTTTTAGTCAATATTATTATTATATTATTAGGATAATAACTTACCACACTCTACAGTAATTGTTATTTAAAAGTTGATGGTAAAGGCACTGTCATAACTGTTAGTAGTTTTTCTTTGATTTTCTTTTAATAAGTTGGATCTAGTTAGCGGGTTTGCCTACACTATATATTTAATTACCAATTTATTCCTTTCTGTGATACTGTTCTTATATTATTTATATTATATTTATGTAATTTTAACTACTACTAATATTATTTATTAAATTATATTTTTGCTATTAACCTTGACCTCTGTGATTTTTGTACCAAAAATTTCCCCTCCTCGCTGCAGTTGTACTGGCAAGAAGCGTATTTCTGTAAGTATTTCTGTAGCTGGCGCCCTCAATATTAGTTTGAATTTATATCATCAAAGTTATTAGTAAGCTGAGGTGACACCTGGAACGCAGACCTGCGACCTATTTGCTCTCGAGCAATAAACTGAGCTAGTATAAATAATTTTCCTTAACTAGGGCCTTAACTCACCAGTAACTGTGCCCTCAAAAAATTAAGGGCCAATAATTTTATTGTTAATAATACCAGCCCAAACGTTAACTTTTTTAGGATATTGAGTGTGAGCCTCACACATCCAGTGAGGATTTTCTCTGCTCCAATATCTACAGTTCTGTTTGTTAACCGTTCCGTTTAAATGAAACGTCGCTTCATCAGAAAAACTATTTTGTTTATGAACTGCAAATCTGCGTTCATTCTATCCATCATCAATTCACAGAATTCTTGCCTTCTATCAGGATCATCTTCATTTAACTCCTGAACCAACCGAACTTTGTAAGGGTGGTATTTTTCTTTATGCAGAACTCTCAAAATAGATGATTTACTTACATCATTGTCGGCGGCAAGTTCTCGAGTTGTCTTATGCGGATTTTCCTCAATCTCTAGAAGTACATCTAACTTTTTTCATCAGTAAATTGAACATTTCTACCTGGTTTTTCAATATTTTTTACATGTCCAGTTTCACGAAACTTTTTTTCAATTTTGCTAACTGTAGACTGCGAAACGTGTTGACCAGGGTATTTATTATTAAAAATTTCACAAACCTCCTTTTGAGTTCTGGTTTTATTACCACAACCAATCATAATTAAAATGTCTATTCTTTGAGTCTCGGACAAATGAGCCATAATTAAATTTAATACGCGCACAAATATTATACTGACGTCTTTTAGTAACTTTAAATACCTAAATGACAGCAGCCTACTAGATTTATAACAATTGTTTATTTAGTTTTTTGACTATTATTTTAATATCTTCAAAATTTTTTCCTAATATTTAGCAGAACAGATACGAAAATACCTGATTATTTCTAAAGTTATTTTAATAGACCAAACAATATCGCCTCGGTTATTGTCAAGAAGTGAATGGTGGTCATTTTGAACATTTAATTTAAGTGTCAAATACATTGAAAAACACATTCTAATCATTATGTGACATTATTATCTTCATTCTACGTAAAGTTTTGTGTTAGAGACATTATCAAAATTTTACATCTTAAAAATCAATTTTCTCAGTTATGATTGCACCAAACTTAAAAAAACTTTATATTGCTGAACAGAGGACTAAAATCCCTTTCCAACGAGGTGCCACACGACCCCCTTTGTAATTTAAAATTTTCGAGGGGGTGCTTATAATTCCGAAGGGGTGCTGGAGGGGGATAATATTTTCATACTGTAAATTGTCAATTTAAGAATAAAAATCGACCTGTTTCAGGTTTTTTTCATATAGTACATAATAACGCTACAAATGAATTTATTCCATACATATGGACCGCAGTGTATATCATTTCACTGATACATCGTTTTTGATATGAATTTTCTTTGTCTAAAACTTTTGGTTGTAAAAAATCAAAGTTGTGTTTTTCCTCGAAATGATGAATTGCTAGAGCCGTTTTTTCCTTTTTTTCCGAGTTTTTTTCCCTGCAATCGCTTTCATGTTGTTTTATTCTGTTCTCTAGTAGTTGTTTAGTAATGCCTATATAACATTTATCACAGTCTTTACATTTAATTTGGTATGTTATATTGGACTGTTGTAATACAGGCGTTTTGTCTTTGATTTTAGAATAAATTATATTTTGTAGTGGATTGGGACTGTAAAATGCTAGCTGGATCTTTGTATTTTCTTTTTTCAATATGGTGTCAATTTTTTGAGATAATCCGTTTATGTAGGGGAATTTGAAATAGATCTTGTCTTGGCTATTATTTATTGTTTTATCTGTCTTTTCTCTGTGTTCATTAATATTTTTTTTAATTAGGTGTTTTGGGTAATTATTGATTCTAAGGATATTAAATATGATTTCATAGTTATTTGGTTTAAATTCGTCGTTACTTAGATTTTCTGCTCTATATATTAAGTTTTTAATTGTACTGAATTTTTGAGACATGTGATGATTTGACAAGTAATTTAGTATCCTTCCCGAACTAGTTGGTTTATTGTACCAGTTTGTTAAGATCTTTCCATCAATTTTTCTGATGACAATAACATCTAAAAATGATATCTTACCTTCTACTTCTTTTTCCATAGTAAATTGTAGTTTTGGATAGAACTTGTTAGTTTTTTTTTCCGGAACAGCTAGTAAGGTGTCGTCTACATAGAGTGTTAAGAAAGGTATTGGAAAAGAAAGACATTGTATGCTTTCTTTTATTAGTTCGTTCATAACCAAGTTTGCTAGTACTGGGCTAGCAGGGTTTCCCATAGCTGAACCTTCAATCTGTTTGAAGAATCTATTATTGAAGCTGAAATAGCTTGTTGTAAACAAGAATTCTATCAACTCCAAAAAATGTTGTTTTGACAAGTTGGTGTAGGCAGAAATAAACTTCCATTTATTGTTGATAATTTTAACTACTAAATTTTTTGGAATATTGGTAAAAAACGAGACGACGTCTAAGGATATTAAGATATAACCATCAGGAATTGTTATGGTCTTGATAAATTTTACAAACTCAAATGAGTTCTTTACATTGTATATTGATAAATTTTACAAACTCAAATGAGTTCTTTACATTGTACTCGATAGTAGTCGTACATAATTCTAAAGTTTGGTGAATATATTTAGCTAAATTGTAAGTTGGTGAACCCATACAACTAACTATTGGCCTAAAACTTTTATTTGTGTTCCTTGAATCCCTATGTAAAAAATTGGTAATACAATTAGTTGTCCTAGCTCTTAGGAAAGTTTTAGTGTCATCGTTTGTGTTTTGTTGATTGATACAGTATTCCAGGTCTTTGATAATGGTTGGTATAACTTGTTTGTCGGACAATGGTGGAATGTTGAATTTAGGTCCTAAACATAATGTTCTTTTTACGTTTTCAGGCAAAGTAATATCTGTATAGTTATACAGAAAGTTTACGTGCGATTCCACTTTAATTTTACTTTGGTCTTTAATTAATTGGTTAATTTTTTTAATATGATTATTCTTTACTTTTGTGAACATTTTTTTTATAATTTCTTAGACAATTCTTTTCAAAATCATTTATGATACCTATTGGTAAGATAAGTTTTAAGTCATTTAAGTTATCTAGCTTTCTATTTTCGATCTTTTTAATATTAAAATTACATGTTTTAATTTCTAAATTAAGAATAGATTTTTTAAATCTGTTTATAATTTTGTCTAGTTCAGCAATAAAACGTTTTTCTTGAAACGTAGCATTGCTATAAACACATTTAAAATTATTCGTTATGTGATTTGGAACTAAGCTGTTTCTTCTACATTGTAGAAGAAAAATTCTTTGGTTACGTAGGTTGGCCAGTTTTCTGTCAAAACTAATTCTACATTTCAATAACGTCACCACTTCTCCTCCGTACGATCGTGCAATGTGTTGAAAGTACCCTTCGCTTGACATTCTTTTGACTGTTAACGTCCTTCTGAAAAGTGTAGTTCTTTTTAACGGGTATGAGGACAGGCATATAATGAAACCAATTAAATTCTGGCCGACGTTTCGTCGATTTATTTCGACATCTTCAGGGCTATAAAAGAAGAAAGTAGTGGCAACGATACATAATACAAGTATAAATTTTGTAAAAACGTAATAAAACAAAATACAGTTTCAAAAATTACAAAGTCAACAGGTCCTTATACCCGTGAAAAAGAACTACACTTTTCAGAAGGACGTTAAACAGTCAAAAGAATTTAATATAAATGTTATGTAAACATACTAATTAACAAGATAGTCATTTGTATATTATACCTTGTATGTAAATTGTTTAGATGTTATGGATATCATGTTATGTAAACTAGTATGTAAACAGACAAGCGTGTTTGTAAAAACAACTGTACAATGAGTTTAAAACGTATCATGTTTTGTAAGATTGAAAAGTAACTGAAATTGTTCGGAAGATAGGGAATAACCCTGTGTGATGCGAGGAAGGCTGAATAAACAAGAAATAGTAAATAAATACACGGCAAAGAATAGACGAAAGGTTCAATGTATGATATTCATTATCAAGTTCACTATGTTGCTGATACAGCATTAATATAATTTATTTATAGTAAATAAGTGTTGTACTCTAATCCAGTCATTGTAAATATAATTTAATGTCTTTAGTGTAAAAGTGTTTATTCCATACAACCCCCCAATATTAAATATTACAACAATCGATCATCAAGAGAAGAGTTGTACATTGTTCCAGACAATTTCGAACCTCTTTTGGGACGAGGATGGATTCGTCATCTTAATATCAACCTTCAACAAATCGATAACATATTCAACACAACCCAACTTGATCAAAATTTAATTAATGAAGAGCAAATTGTTAAAGAATTTCCAGGAATATTTGTAGAAAAAGTTGGTTTAGTTCCCAAATTCAAGGTTTCATTAAATTTACGTAAACATTCAAAACCATTTTTCTATAAGGAAAGAGACGTACCTTACTCATTAAGGGAAAAAGTCGAAAAATAATTAGATTCTCTAGAAGCATCCGGAATTATTACAAAAGTTAACAATAGCGACTGGGGATCACCTTTGGTAGTTATTCCTAAAGCTGATGGTCGTGTTCGACTCCTGTGTAGACTACAAAATAGGAGTCAATGATAAATTAGTATCAGAAAACTATCCAATTCGAAAAATAGAAGACATTTTACATTGTTTAAAAAGATTCCAAATATTTTTGTCGTTTAGATTTATACAAAGCTTACCTACATATACCAGTTGATGATGAAGGAAGTTTCATTCAAACAATTTCGACACATAGAGGGACATATCGAATGCACCGCCTGTCATTTGGTATTAAAACAGCTCCAGCAGAATTCAACCAAATCATCGATCAAATCCTATATGGACTTTGAAAAACTCATTCTTATTTTGATGACATCATAGTCCATGGGAAAACTAAAGAGGAATGTCAAATAAATGTATATGCATGTCGTCAAAAACTTCAAGAATTCGATTTACATTTGAATAGAAGAAAATGTGTTTTTTTCAAACCAGTATTGATTACCTAGGACATGTCATAAAGTACCTACAATGAAATTTCAAAATCACCCAAAAAACTTAAAGCCATTTTGGACATGCCAAGGCCAACAGATGTTGAAGGCGTTAGAAGATTTCTTGGTATGGTGACTTATTACACACGTTTTATTCCAAACGTATCATCAAATACATATCAATTACGAAAACTCCTTAGAAAAAATAACAAATTTAAATGGACTACTTTATGTGAATCAGCCTTTAATAAGCTTAAAGAAGAAATTGCCAGTGATCAAATTTTAATTCCATACGATCCAAATTTACCACTAGTCTTAGCCTGTGATGCCAGTCCCACTGGAGTTGCTGGGATTTTATTGCATGTTATCGATAACATTGAAAGAACAATAGCATTTGCTTCCCGATCACTAACTGCAAGCGAAAGTAACTATAGCCAACTAGCAATTATTTTTTCTGTAAATCACTTTTTTATGTACGTGTTCGGACGGAAATTCAAGCTGGTTACTGATAACGCTCCACTTACTAGAATCTTTCATCAAAATTCAAAGTTACCAGCAATGACATCAGCAAGACTTTTACGATATGCTTCATTTTTATCCGGATTCGACTATGAAGTCGAATATAGAAAAGCTTCAGCGCACATAAATGAAGATTGTTTATCCAGAGCTTCTATTGAACAGACTAATCAGTCTTTTGACAAAATTATCAATGAAGAAGTCAATCAAGTTTGTCACTCTTCGATTTAGAAATATCGTCTCCAGACTTAAATGCAGAAATTATTCGTATTAATACAGACAGCGATCCAGAGTTATCAAAAATAAAGTCAGATTTAGAATCAACAACTTTAATTGAAAATGATTATTATTTAAAAAATGGAATTTTGTTTAAAGGTTTAAGAGTTGTGATTCCCAAAAGTCTTCAATCATACGTTCTTTCTGAGCTTCATACTGTGATATATGTAAATGTAGTTAGGATTCGGAACACACTCTCAGAGTGACATGACACTTGACAATCCTGTAAAAGGAAATAAACGTCATTCAGGGGCTCGATTCTCGACTTTATGTGAAAATTGTTCCATGTGACATATTTCCACTACTTATTTTCACATACTTTTGTGAAATGC
Source organism: Ophraella communa (assembly GCA_035357415.1). NCBI lineage: Eukaryota > Metazoa > Arthropoda > Insecta > Coleoptera > Chrysomelidae > Ophraella > Ophraella communa. The sequence continues at coordinate 126,507 of JAYKXQ010000054.1, forward strand.
TATTCTTGGTTATTTGGGAAAATGTTTTCACATGGGAACTATCTTGATACGTACCTATGTCTAATATTAAATCGATAACTAACCAATCACATTTCATGGTTTTAAAATTATTACATTGGTATTCCTGACAATAAGTGACAAGCTGACAAGAAATCATCAACAAATAACAAATACTAACATAACCATATACCTAATCTATAATAAAAGTATGGAAATAGAAAATAAAAATTGCGAGAAAAAAAGTAAATCTGGGTATATTACAAATGCCCAGAAAGAATTATAATTAAGTTTAATTGAAAATGATGTTAATTTAAAAAGTGGCAAGTTCTCCAATACGATTAAGTCATTTATCTTGTAATGTGAAATTATTTAAATTATTAATTTTAATTAAAAGAAGTACCAGGAAAAAATCCGCCGAAATAAATAGATACAGAATGGGAACTGGTGGCGGACCACCCACACCAGAACTTTCCCAGAATGAGGAAACCATTTTAAATACTATCGATACATGTACAATTGATGGTTTCGAAACTGTTGAAGAGTCAATTATAATAAGTGTGAGTATCAATAATCTTCTGTTAACTTTAAAAACTCATTGAGTCATTGTACCTTGTAACTAGTGTTAAATTTATTAGGATCATGAGTATTTTATTGACAAAGAAAATGAACTAATACATTATGAAGAAGCTTCAACCAGTTCAACAAAAGAAATAAGAAATGAAGAAGCTTCTACATCTAGTCCAAAAGCAAAAAGAAAAAGAATGGCCACAACAAGCTTAAAGGAAACACTGAAAGCCAGTGAAAATATGATGGAAATAATTAGTCAAAAAAATAATAAAGAAGAAAGTTATAGAGCAAAGAAAATTGCTTTATACGAAAGAGAAGTTGTGGCAAAAGAAAAAATTGCTAATGCATTAGAAAAATTAGTAGAAAAAATTTAATAAGTATTGAAAAGCTTTTTATTCGAGGGTTTAAATTATTTTTTTTAGAGTATTATTTTCTTGTGATATTTAGGTTTGTTTTTCCAAGAATATTTTTATTTAGTTTTAATATTTAGACTGACGTTTTTATAGAAATATGAATGTGATATGTTTAATATTTTGTTTTTTAAAGAATATCTTTGTTTTGTTTAAATTTTTTGACTTTTTTGTTTTTAATAAAAACATGTATTTTAAAAAAACATTTATTGATTATAAACATAATAAAAAGATAAAAAAAATAACAATTCTTACTTAAAAATAGTTTTTAATAATTTGTTGTTGGAGTCGACGGCCCTCCTCCAAATCTGGATTTCTAACATGCCTTTCAACATTGCCTTCTACTTCAAAATTGTACATACCAAAAACAATAATTCTCGTCAACATCATCTTGGGGTTCTGGTAAATTACGCTCTATTCAAAGGTTGTGTAAAACATAACACGCGTTTATAATTTTTTCAGCCATAGTTGGAGCATAATGCATTGCCCGATGTTTAAGTAAACATCTAAACCTCATTTTCAATAGGCCATTGCATCTCTCGATTAAGCTGCGGGCACTACATAGATGATTATTATAAATAGCAGCTGGAGACCCTTCCACAACGTTGGGAACAGGAATTTGAATCCATTTTCGCAAAGGATAACCTGAATCCCCTACAATTAAATTTTTTATAATAAAATAATATAAAAATAATTTTAATTACCTATTAAATAATAACAAAAATTATTATTATTACGGCTAGTTTGTTCCAATGATCTGTTTACATTTGAATTTCTCCAAATAAAGCGTCATGGACGCTGCCGGGATATCTAGCATTGACGTTTAAAATTTTTAAATTTATGTCACACACCTAAAAAGAATAAAAAATTAATCGTTAGTATCTTATCAAAATACTTAACTGTTTTTTTAATACGAACTTACCAACTGAGTATTTATGGAGTGGTAGGATTTTCGATTGACATAAATATGTTCATTTCCTACTGGAGGAAATATTGCAATATGGGTGCAGTCTACTACCCCTACAATCCCAGGTATACGGTACTTTTGATAAAATCTAAAATTGATAAGTTAACAAATCTAGCAATATATTCAATACATTAACTTACTTTGTTCTCATCTCTTCCAATTTTTGTGGATGAAATGAGAAATTTACCCATCTTTGAAATATTCTTGGATCGTTTAAAACATCAACAATTTCCCTAATAGAACAACTTGTTGTTGATTGGCTAACGGGAAGATACTTATTTAACAGAATATCCGTCTGATAACTTCCTGTTGCCAAAAATTTCAAATAAAATTGATTGTACTAACCCTTACTTTTTTGAAGTCCATCTTAATAGGAATAATAAAAAACTCTTCGTTTTAACAAAACTTGTTTTGAAGTAAGATTTAACGAACATTTAAGAGCATATAGATTAAAACAACCAGATAAGTCAAATTATGCAAAATACCTACTTGAACATCCAACCTCACTCTTACACACCAATGACATCCAAATACTACACACTTGTAATAAAAGACAAAATTTAGATTTCCTTGAAGAACTTGAAATAAAAAGACATCTAGCAGATCCACAATTTAAAGTTGTTAATGAACAAATAAATCTGTGAAGTTCTCCACTTTTAAAGTGTTTGCTTTGATTGAGTCTTCATTTTATACATAGATAAGACGTAATTGTAACAAATATATTAAGTTATTGTAAATATCAGCATGATATAGTTTTTTCCTGGTTTTTCTATATCATTGCACAGTTATACTGATCTTAGAGGGAAGTACATCCAGGATAATCCCTTAAGGCTCATAACATCTAGGTTTTAATATTGTTATGTCTTATTACTTCCATACTTGGTCTAGCCTTATATCTACCTAATAAACATCAGGTACCTAGCTACAAACAAACAAAATGTAACTTCAATATGTCAATCTGACGATGCTAAGTCTAGCGAAACGGCTGTCTTTAAGGTTAAAAAAGCAATTTTTTAAATAAATATTGGAAGTTTTTTTAAAACGAAGAGTTTTTATTATTCCTAATAAAAATTACAAATAAATAAATAAAATAAATGTGAATTTATATACATAGATACTAATTAAAAGAATATATTTCTTACTTTCATTTGCAAAGTTATCGCCGAAAATCTTGTGGGTGCTTCTACAATAGCTTCAAGTTCATGAAGTAACTCCAAAGTTACCTCTTTTGACAACCGAAATAATTTTATAAATTGAGCATCACTTAAATTTTCAAAGGGATCTCCATTTTGGTTCTTCCACTTTGTCCAAAAATCTCGCGGTGGATTATTCTCTAATAACTCCACCTCTTCTAAAAGTTCAAGATGAAAAAGTAATGCAGCTTCTTCCATATTAAACCAAATAAATATAAGTTAAAAAACAATAGCAAAAACATATAACGTTATAACACAACTTATACTAAAACACAAAAACTAAAAATAAAACACAACTGCAATTCGCTAGGGCACTAAAGAACAAAAGGAAATTGCAAAATTGACAAAATATTGTTAATTATTGTCACGTCACGGAAAGTACACCAATAATGCACATAATCAACTCTAATAATTCCATTGGAAATTAGATTCTCACATGACTTTAACCATGTGGAAATTTTAGTACACTTTTTGTGTGAAAATATCCATGTGATATTGTCGAGAATACTAAAAAAAAGTCCCATGTGAAATTTTATTTCTCCCATGTGAAATAATGTCGAGAATCGAGCTCCTGAATCGAGACACGATAGTGAGTATATTATTTTCATTTCCATACCCTACTTAATGTTAAATACAACATAACATGGTGTCGAAACTAACAGAATAAAACCGGGAGACAGAGAAAAATATAATAATAAAACGATGAATTTAAACTTCTTAAGATAAACATCGAGCTTAAATTAGCGATTCAGTGGTGGATGACATAAAGCAAAAATGGAATCAAGACCGGCCATAACCAGCATGCAGATAGCAGGCAACCTTTATGAAAACTGAAAGTTTTTCATCCAAAAATTTAAAAACTATCCACAAGCTACTGAGCTCACCAAAAAGCCAGAAATTGATGAATACTCAGCAAAGAAGTTAAATAAGTGTCATACAAAGATGCGACTTATTATTAATCAGAATTGACAACATATTTATATATTTACAATATTTTAGATACCCTTGAATCTAAAACCTAAACTATAAACACTACTTCTAACACCCCCTCGCAATTCTGTAATTATAAATAAACTTATTCTTCAACAATACTTAACAAATTTCTAAATTTCTTAAATTTTGGAGCAGGAAGAGATTTGGTGAATATGTCCGCAACTTGTTCTGTCGACGGCAAATAGATCAAATTTATTTTACCTTTACTAAATAAATCTTTTATGGAGTGATGTTTAACATCTATATGTTTGCTGCGTTTTGTCTCGAGAGTACTAGACATTTTTATGCATGACTGATTATCCTCAAAAATATCAATAGGAAAAACGTCTATGTTTAAAATGTCTTGTATCAGCAGTGCAATAAATACTCTGTTACGCAGTGTGACAAAGCAATGTATTCAGATTCTGCACTCGAAAGTGATACAGTGCTTTGCTTTTTAGTTTTTCAAAATACAACTTTATCATACACTTTAATGACAAAACCACTAATACTCTTTCTATCTTTACTATTAGCAAAATCTGCATCAACATAAGCAGTAAGTATAGTTTTTGAAGTTTTAGTTGACTTTGTGTATTTTAGACCAAAATTTTTAGAATGTTTGAGATATCTTAAAACTGCCTTCAAATATATCCAATGTAAGGTAGTAAAAAATTTTTGAAATTGACTAAAACAGGATACAGCAAAGCTAATTTCAGGTCTACTACCTAACATTATGTACATTAAATAACCAACAAGCTCTCTGTAAGGCAGATTGTGCAAATCTGGAGATTTTGAATAAACAGATATTTTTGAACTTTCAGTCAATTGCAAGTTCGGTTGCATTCGTATCTCTTTACCTATACAATTTTCCATTTTAAAAACTTTAAGAACTTTTAATATTAAATCATGTTGACTGATAAATATTTTAACTCCAGATCTTAAAATATTCAAACCTAAGAATTTAAGTTTTGATGAATCAGATAAGTCTTTCACTTCGAAATTTGTCATTTAATTAGTTTTAACCTCATGCAATTGACTCAAACTTTTCTAAAATAAAATCAGATCATCTACGTACACTAATAAAAATATACCTATTCTTACATACAAACAAAGATCTGCTTCTGATCTTGTAAAACCACATTTTACCAAATATTCATGTAGTTTATCATTCCAGCATTTAGGTGCTTGTCGCAAACCATATAACGGCTTTTTCAGCTTACATACTTTTCCCGTGTAATTTCCTTCTACTCCTTCTGGAACTTGCATGTATACAGGGTTTTTCAAAATTCCGTTTAGAAATGCTGTCTTAAAGTCGAGTTGCTGAAACTGGAAATTTTCTTCTATAATTAATGACATCATAACTCTTATGGTAACCATTCGTGCCACTGGTGCATATAGCTCTTCTTCTAAGTTGGACTGCAAGAATCCTCGAGCAACTAGACGAGCTTTCTTAATTGTCTTTCCTCCGCTTTCTTTTATTTTAAAAACCCATTTTGAATCTATTACTTCTTCGTTTGCAGGAGCCGGTACAATCTGCCAAGTTCTATTTCTCTCATGAGAACTTAATTCCTCTTGTATCGCTTCTTCCCAACCTTCTTTCTTTGTTACAGCTTCAGAATAATTTTTAGGAACATCTTCTGGTAATTGTCCAGCTGATAAAGCAGCCATAATCATCCAAGTGTCTAGGATTTCTTTTTAGTCTAGTACTTCGTCTTAATTCAGGTGAATTTATTTCTTCGTTTTCTTTCGATTCATCTTCTTGTTCGGATTCAAAAATAACTGACGTAGCGGTAACAACTTTGTCGTTGGTAGAATCCCAAAGTCTGTACCCATTATTACAGTAACCCAACAAGAAAGTTTTCCTAGAATGTGAATCTAGCTTTCCAGAACGCTCTTCCTATACTACATGAGCGTAAGCTACACATCCAAAAACTTTTATTTTATCTAAAATAAGCTTACCACCGTACCAAATTTCTGCGGCAGTAATTCCTTTTGCAAGAGTTGATGTTTCGGTCCTATTCGTTAGATATACAGCAGCTAACACAGAATCTCCCCAAAAACTTTTATCAAATCTGGAATCAAAAATCATACATATCGATTTTTCTAAAATGGTTCTATTGTACCTTTCCGCTACACCATTTTGTTCTGGATTCCTGGGAACAGTATAATGAATTTCAATTCCTTTAAATTTACAAAAAATTTTGAATTCATTTGAAATATACTCTCCTCCATTGTCACATCTTAATTTCTGGATTTTCGTGTTTTGTTGTGTTTCTGCAAGTGTCACATATTCTTTAAATTTACTTGTTACTTTACTCTTATCTTTTATCAAAAACACAATACCAAAATGACTAAAATGATCAATAAAACTAACAAAATATTGTTTTCCATCTCTTGTAGCAGGATTTATTTTTCCACAAACGTCTAAAGAAACCACTTGCAAAATTTTACTAGCTTTAACATCTTCGGGAATACTTTTTAAAAATAATGGCCTTGTCTGTTTGCCTTTAAAACATATTTCACATGTTTCACTGCAAGAAAACTTTGATGAATGCCCCATTCTTCGATGTAATAAATTCTTCGTGTTATTGTCAATCATTCCAGAAAATTCGTATCGGCACTTCATTTGAACCTTATACAAATTTTTATTTAGAATTCCTTCAAATAAAATATTATTGTTATTAAATATTTGAACTTTTCCCATTTCAAATAAAACTTTTAGGTCTTTTTCTTGCATTTTCCTCACAGACAAAAGATTACAGCTTAGCTCTTCACATTCCAAGACGTTTTTCAAAGTTACATGTGACCCATTATTTGTCGTAAGTAGTAAGTCTCCTTGGCGTTTTGCTTTCACGGTTTCTCCTGCTTTTGCAACATTAATTTGAAGATCTGTTTCTTGTACGTTAACTAGATACTTTCCATCCAACGAATTTATCATGTGGCAAGTTGCACCACTATCTATCACGAAGATTATTTCATTATTATTGTTAGCAAAAAAAATGAACTTTTACATCGTTTATCAAAAATTTCCTCTTCTTCATTTTCTTGCACAATAAAGGTTACTTCATCATTTTTTTCTTCTACATGATTCTGAATATTGTCTGCTAAATTCATTTTTTCTTTTCTTCGTGGGCACTGATTACGTTTGTGTCCTCTACTGCCACAATGAAAACATTTCCCTTTAAATGTTTAATTTTCGCTAGGAAAACCATTTCTTTTAGAATGTGTCTTACTTGATTTCTATCCAGTAAAAGCATGTGATTGTGACTCTTCTACTTTTGTTTGTGACTGTCTCTTCTGTTTTTGTCTTTCTTCTTCCAAGAGAAATTTACTTTTTACGTAGTCTAATGAAAGTTTGCTTTCATCTTGGCAAAACAAGATATCTAATGCAGTAACTTTCTGGCACAGCTGATAAAAGCTGTGTAATAATCTCACCATTTTCCATTTTACCACCTGCAGCTTTCAGCGGAGACCGTTTTTTCATAATCGATCAGAAAATCTTTAAAAGGCTTACTGTTGTTAAGGTCTCGCCGCAGACAACCATTGACTTCGCAAGGAGGATTGGCTTGTATGGCGTTTCATAACCCTAGGGGTGAGCCACAATAGACCCAACGGTGGTCGCAGTGGAGGGGTGGATGAGCGCCCCACTCACATCGAATCTAACCTAACCTTACTGTTGTTATATTGCATTGCTCTTAATTTTCTTTGAAGTTGCACTTGACATACGATTCCAGTTTTCTTTTACATCGTACTCAAAGTATTTGTCATTTCTTTTGCGGTTGAATTACCTTTCACCATTTCTAGCATGTTATTTGATAGACACTGCACAATGATGTTTCTTGCTTTGACATATTTTTTTTAACTGTGCTAACTGTGAAGCTCCTACTGGAGGATCAATGGACAAGACATCTAACAGCTCATGTTTTTCTAAAAGCAATCGAATACGAAATTCCCAGTTTGCATATCAGCTTCCATCGAAAGCTTTAACATAATTAGATTGCTCACTTTCCATTTCAGCTTCACCTCAAAGCTATTTCTTTTTAATTTACTACTTCTTTACACTCAAAAGTCCATAACCTGATGAATACTTAGCAAAGAAGTTAAATAAGTGTCATACAAAGATGCGACTTTTTATTAATCAGAATTGACAATATATATATTTACAATATTTTAGATACCCTTGAATCTAAAACCTAAACTATATACACTACTTCTAACAGAAATTACCCAATGTGCACAACTCTTGCAATTGATAGGAGACGAAGGGTTCAAAATTTACAATACTTTTAAGTTCTCAACAGAGGAAAAAGATAAGCTGGAACCGCTAATTAAGAAATTTGAAGCACACTTCAAGCCAAAAAGCAACATATCAAATGCAAGGTACTGTCTTTTCACCAGGAAACAAGAAGAGGGAGAGAGTGTAGATAAATTCATCACAGATCTAATAAATAAGGCAAATAACTGTGAGCTCAAGGGTTTAGAGGACAGTCTGATCAAGACATGCATAACGTGTGGGGTAGCAGATGAAAATATTAGACAGCGACTACTAGAGGAAGATGAGATGAGCTTGGAGAAAGCAATCAATCTATGCAAAAGTATCGAAAGTTCGAAACTCCAGTCTGAGAAAATAAGGAAGACAGAGGAGGTAAATTACATAAAGAAAGGAAATTTCAACAAAAAATATCCAAAAGTCCAGAGGGAAGACTAAAGAAATCCAACCTATTCAAGGGCCCAAAGCAGCCAGTCGAGCAAGAAATCTGGAAGCAGTTCAGGGTGCAGCAGATGTGGAATGGATCACCGAGGCCAACCCTGCAAAGCATACAAAGCTAAGTGTAATTTCTGTAATAAAATTGGGATTTAGCCAAAGTTTGTTATCAAAAACAAATAAAATATTTAAATGCAGATGATTCAGAATCAGATGAATTGTTTTTAGGCCTAGTAAATGTTAAAACTGGTAGTGTTGATGATGATTTCATGATAGATTTTAAAGTAAACAATAATAAATTAAGCTGTAGGTTAGATACAGGGGCAATGGCAAATGTTATTTCAATAAATAAATTAAATTCACTGGAAGTTAATGTTCAATTGCAAAAAACAAATTGCAGATTAACCACATTTTCAAATGAGACACTTAGGAGTCATAGGAAAATGTAATTTAGAATGCAAATATAAAAATAATATATACAATATAACTTTTTATGTGGTAGAGGTTAAATCACTAACGGTAATAGGTCTTCCTACATGTAAAGAACTAAATATATTAAAAAGAATAAATACAATTGAAAAAAGTGAAAATAATTTGAATTCTAGTGAATTTACATTTAAAAAAGATTATTCTGATGTGAAACAGAAATTTAATGATGTTTTTTCAGGTATTGGGTGCTTGGATGAGCCATACAAAATCGTGCTAACTGAAAATGCTGTTGTAACCTGACCAATATTTTCAATAGATTCAATTTAGTTTAGTTACAATGTATTATTATGAATCTTTGCTAAACGTATCTTTTCCATTATTGGTATCAACAAGGAATATAATATTTTCTCTTATCAATTCATAAAACCTTTTTAAGTCACGAGTTAAGCTTAATATTACTTGTAATAAAATATACTTAGTTTAATTTGGTCACACACAGTTAATTTCATAGAATGCAGCTTCAGTATAAACTTAGTGGAAGAAAGCTTTGATTTCAGTTAAAAAGTGCATTTATTCTTTATTGCACAACCCACGTTTTTATACATAGTTATTAACTAAACTTATTTCTTTTGATAATTGCAACTTTCGTGATGCCAACAAAAATGGAAAAGGATGGGGACTTGCCAAGAAGATCTGCAAGAGGTAACATCGCAAAACTTGTTACATTTGAGAAATTGTTTAATTTCTAAAGTATTAATAAACTTTTGAACTACAGAACTACAGATTTTATTTCTAACACCTACTACAAGTGTGAGTTTACAACAATGCATAACCAGTTATACATCCTCCAAGAAAGATTCCACTACAATTAAAAGAAAAACTAAAACTAGAAGTAGCAGAAATGGGGAAAAATGGAATAATTAAGAAAGTTGATTAACCTACAGATTGGGTCAACTCCATAGTTTTAGTAAGAAAACCAAAAAGTAATTCCATAAAAATTTGTATCGATCCTAGGGACTTGAATAAAGCTATCAAAAGAGAACACTTTCAACTCCCTACGATTGATGAAATTGCTGCAAATTTAAAAGGTAACATTTACTTCAGCAAGCTTGATGCTTCAAAAGCATTTTGGAGCATAAAGCTTGATGATGAAAGCAGTAAACTTTGTATTTTCAACACTTGCTATGGCAGATATAAATTTTTAAGGCTACCTTATGATATTAGTTCAGCAAGTGATGTATTTCATAAAAGATATAGTAAAATATTCAATCTGGAGGGTGTAGAAACATTTATTGATGATTTTATAGTGGGTGGCTCATCAAAGCAACAACATGACAAACGTTTATATCAAGTTCTAGAAAAAGCCAGAATAAAGAATGTAAAATTTAATTATGAAAAATGTAGTTTTGGTGTAAAAAATGTAAGGATTTATTTATCGCAAAGATGGTCAAACTGTTGATAGTGATAAAGTTAAAGCCATACAAGATATGAAAAAACCTGAAAATAAAAAAGATGTACAGAGATTATTAGGAATGATAACGTACTTGTCTAAACACATAAAAAATTTGTCAGAGTTAACTGTACCTCTTAGGGAATTAATTAAAGAAAATGTAGAATGGCATTGGCTAGCTAAACATGATGAATGTTTCCGTAAAATTAAGAATGCAATTTCAAAAAGTCCAGTGTTAAGACATTTTGACATAAATGAAAAATGTTTAATATCAGTTGACTGTTCTAAAGACTCTATAGGAGCTGTACTTTTACAAAAAGGTCACCCAGTAGCTTACATATCAAAGGCTTTAACTTTAACACCGCGTAACTGTGCACAAATCGAGAAAGAATTGCTTGGAGTCTTGGTGGCTTGTGAAAAATTTCATAATTATGTATATGCATCGAAATTTGATATTGAAACCGATCATAAACCTCTAATATCTATAGTTAAAAAACCTTTGATGAACACGCCACCACGTCTTCAAAGAATGTTATTTAAATTACAGAGGTATGATTTTAATCTGATGTATAAAAGGGGAAAAGAGCTATACATAGCTGATACGCTATCTAGATGTTGCTCAGAATTGCCTGAAATAAAGAATGATTTAGATGTTGAACTAGAATCACAAATTTGTTTACTATAATTAAGCATTAATATTTCAGACAATCAACTGCAAAAATTAAAGAAGAGACTAGTAAAGACAAAATTCTGGTTGATCTCAAAACTTTTATTAAAAAAGATTGGCCAAATGAAATAAATAGTTTACATAAAGATCTAAATTTTTTTTTCAAAATTAAAGATGAAATAACTTTCTTTGATAGTTTGCTGTTGAGAAACAATCAAATCATAATTCCTCAAACAATGAGGAAAGAAATGTTAAAAAGAATACACTATGGTCATCAAGGAATAAGTAAATGTAAAATGTTAGCAAGACAATCACTATATTGGCCTTTCATGACAGCTGAAATTGAAAATGAAGTTAAAGGTTGCACAATTTGCCCACAATTTCAAAATGCAAAAAGAGAACCTATAACTCCACACAACATTCCAAAACTTCCTTGGGAAGAAGTTGGTTCTGACATATTCTACATAGGTCAAAAAAGCTATTTAATAGTGGTCGATTATTACAGTAAATATCCAGAAATTTGTTTGTTGTTGGATACCACTAGTCCAACTATAATTTTACATCTAAAATCTATCTTTGCTCGTCATGGAATACCAAAAATCTTTTATTCTGATGGTGGACCACAGTATAAATCCAATGAATTTGTTAAGTTTTGTCAAGAATGGGAATTTAAAAGCATTAAATCAAGTCCAGAAAATCACAGATCTAATGGTTTAAGTGAAAGACATATATTCAAACACATATCTAACATTGCTACAACTTAGAAATACGCCAATTGACTCAAATTTGCCATCACCATCTCAACTTTTAATGTCGCGATTAATTAGAACTCAAATTCCCACTACTGACAAAATTCTAAAACCTAATTTATGTAACACGAAAACAGTGATCAGTAATTTCCAAAAAGGGCAAAACACTCAAAAGTCTTATTATGACAGCTATTATGAGCTAAAAATGCTAATATTTGAAAACCAACCAGAAATTATACTGATAAATGAAACTTTTCTCAAACCACACCAGACAATGACATTCCCGCAGTATACAGTTATTCGACAAGACAGAATTGATGGATTTGGAGGCGTCGCATGTTTGATAAGCAAAGCTATTCCATTTCAACAATTACAATTTAATATACCACTAACACATAACGTTCAGATAATAGGTGTAAAAATTAAAAATTTAACAATAGTAACGATATATTGCCCACCAGATACCCAGCTAAAGAAGAATAATTACATAGATATCTTCCAGACATTAGAAGAACCTTATGTAGTAATGGGAGATCTAAATGCACAGCATGAGGTATGGGAATCGGGTATTACAAATAGAAAAGGCAAAGCTATATTGGAAGCACTCGGCGAGTGCAACCTAACATTCATGAACGACGGACGACCCACACGAATAACACTACCCAACCAAAATACAAGCTGCAATGCACACCAGAAATAGCTCTATACAGCAAATGGAACGTCCTTGAAGCGGCAGGCACCAGCGATCACATTAATGAATATACAATTCAACAGCAACTACCTAGAATAAAGAAACCAACCAACATCAAGATGGAAAACAAAAATGGCAAACTGGGAAGTATATAAAGAAAGTATGACTGGGCAAACAACAGACGCAACGTATGAAGAATGGACAGAACAAATAAATATCGCAGCCAAGAGGGCAATCCCGGAAGCTAAAATTTTTATTGGGAAAAGAAAACTCGTACAAAAACCAATCTGGTGGGATGAGGAATGTGAAAACATGAGAAGACAGAGAAGCGAGACACTAAGAACATACAAAAATGAATGGAGTGCAGAAAAATATATAGAGTACAAAAAAGCAGCAGCCAAAGCAAGGCAGATTATGAAGAAAAAGAAAAAAACAAAATTTTAAACAGTTTACAGAAACACTTAATAGGGACACACCTATAGGACAGGAAGGATAGGAGGGAAACGCCTGCAATACCGAATTTATGAAAATATTGAAAGAATACCATGGATACTCTAAAGTATATACAGATGCCTCGTTGAACAAAAATGATGGAACATGTGTAGGAACAATTGGAAACAACCCCAAAACCATAATCTCTAACATACTAGGAAATAATACACCGATATGCACGGCAGAAATAATAGCGATAAAGAAAGCACTTGAACATTATGAAAACAAATCCCAAAAAATTCTAATAATATCGGACTCAATGAGCGCACAGAAAATTACACAACAGGGAATTACAGCACAAAAAGATGACATATCCATAGCCACAAAACATAAAATAGTGAATGGAATCAAGAGAGGAGTAGATATCAAACTGATGTAGATACCAAGCCATGTAGGTATTACCGGGAATGAGAAGGTGGATAAATTAGCTAACCAAGGAAGGAAAAACAACATTGAGCATGAATACAAGTTACATCACAGCGAAATTGCAAGTAGACACAAACAGACCTTATGGGAAAACTGGTGCCACATCTATAAAGAAGAAAGCAGATTTAAGGGACAAGGATACGCAAGTATTAACCCAGAGCCACAAAAAAACCATGGTTTGAGAAACTTAACATCAATAGACAAACAATAACAACAATAATCAGAATAAGGACACAACATTGTCTAACACCACAACACTTACACAGAATTGGTATCAATGATAACCCTCGGTGCACATGTGGACAACCTGGGGATCTCAACCACATATTTTTGGGATGCACAAACAGACAAAGAGCCAATAAGAAATTGTACGAAGACCTATCAAAACTGACACACACCCATACACATCCACGCACTGCTTGAAAAACCTACATCAATACTCATAAAACTATTAATAAAATACCTGTCAGAAAACAACCTCAGGCTGCATGTATAATAATAAAAACTTAAAACAATAAACATAACTAGGATGTTTTGACATAGATTTGTTTTATGCCTTATATTAAATAAAACAGATATTAAATTTAATTATATAAGACAATTTTTCTTTTATTAGGAATTTTATTTTAGAACGATATATCTAGGTTAATTTATCAATACTAACAAATGATGCAATTCTTTATATTTGAAAGGCTTATTATTTGCATTGTAAAAGATTAGCTATATGAATATATAAAATTATTTGTATTTATAATTATGAAAATAGAAATTATAAACATTATTAGATTATTATGTTTCTGTTATGTTTTATTCCTTACTTTCAATAAAACATATGTTGAGGATATGCGCGGTTGCCAAGTTGATACCACTTTCGATTAGCTGAAACTAGTTATGGGAAAATCGTTGTCATAACAACTATTTTCATCACAAAGAGAAAACAAAAACAAATATTATGTTGAGGAAATTGTATTTGCTAAATTAACAACTTCATATTCCTATTTGAGCACAATTTACAAATAGAAAAATTTAGTGCTATTAATAAATTGAAAATTGCGCGATCGCTTCGCTCGCGATTCCATGGTAATGGTTGCCATGGCAACAGTTTTTTACAACTGGTTTTAGCTAAACGAAAGTTATTTCATTATTTTAAATAAACAATTTGACAACTATGTACTTTCCCACTATACGATTTGGATTTTTTTCTTTACTCGTTACCACAACCATCATAACATTTTTTTCACAACTGGTTTCGGCTTAATGAAATAAGTGGTGTCAATTCGGCAACCGCTCATTTCTTGGCCATTTGATTTGAGGTTTTGGTTACTAGGTACTTATTACAGTTTTTCCATAACCGATCACACAAGTTGATCCGAAATAAATGATTTGAAATAAAGTACTTAAAAAATTTGTTGATATTTTTAGGTTCAAAAAAACTTTACTATTTCTTTATAGAAAACTTTTAAGTTTTGATTAATCACTCGATCGTTTTAATTCTAACAATCATGACCCCCATTCATAATGGAATTAACAGTAAAAGACAGATTAAAAGTATTTTATAACAATTAGTAATATTTATAAATACATTCTCGATTTGTTTTAAATATTCTGTAAATAAATTAGTCCCAAAAAGGCAGGGAGCCAATTTGTAACTAAATTACTCTCCAAAAGAGATCCCGGCTAAGAGACTCTCTCCAGGGGTTGGTTCGACTCCAAGTTAATGCTCACTATAGGAAGGATTGGGATGTATAAGGAATGAGGGCGCCACTATCTAACTAAGGTGAGAAAGATAGAAACACCTTGTAATTACTTTAATTAAACAAATAAAGAAGCCACTTGAAATAAAATACCGACCACGCTACACCCTTAAGACTTATAGTCTAAGGTATATAAATGAAACGGTTTTTAAAACTATTGTTTATTTATTGAAACTGTAAGTACTTGCTGATAATGAACTGGAGTTGTAAAAAGTGGACTTAACTTTAGGTTTCTGTGCTGTCTAGGAGGGCGGCTTCAGCTTCTTTGTGGAGAGATGAAAGTTTCTGTAATGGTTTTGGCTGCTCAAGATGTATTAGTATTCTTAGCTCAGAAGTGGTTTGAAGTGTCTACACATAAGCGGTAACTGGACTCTAAATTTAGGGGTATCTTGACTGTAACTCGACTCCAACTTAGAGATGTCAGGCTCCAACTTAGAGATGTCAGGCTCCAGCTTAGGGGGTTTTATCTTGCTGAAAGTTTTATGTGTGTGAGAAGGAATCATGGAGGTATGGGCGTTGGTATTGGCAGACTTTTTAGATAAGACAGCAAATTACTAAATTTCAACAAATAAATTGTCTTATCTTCAAGTCTTCCAACACAGCGTCCATAAATAAACAAATAAGCAATATTGAAAATTATTAATGTACAGGACGGTGAAGCCGGTCCTGTTCTTTATAATGCAAAAAAATTATCAATAGACTAATAATTGAATAAAAAAAGGTAACTATTTCTAGTAAAGCTTTGAAACAATCATATATTTGTACTAAATGCATATTTGTGAAAAATTGATGTTTTAAAACATTGAATATATTACAGAGAAGTGATTTTTGTTTTAATAACTACTATTAATTGTTTCTACAGCAAGTTTTAATAGCGTGGTTGAAGACTACGCTCTAAGATTTTTATGAACTTAAAATTTGTCAATAATTATGTTTTTTAGCTTACGAAAAATATAATGTATAGCGGTTTACTGATCAATTATTATATTTTGTCTAAAAGTAATAGCTTACCTTGAACGATTATTGTAGCCACGTGTTCGAAAGCACGCTTCTGATACATTTTATTAGTTTTCAAATATTATGTGTAGAAATTGTGTGTGTAATTGTGAGGAAAATATTTTTTTATTATAGTTAAAGCATAATTATGTACCTAGCAATGAAAAGAATAGAAAAAAGTTTACATACCAACAACTAGAAAGGAGAAATTTCACAAGATGAGGTTCAGACGCTTCAGTTGGCCTGTTGGTCGATGAAAGGAGCTATCGTTGCCTTGCGGGTCGTTTAAATAGTCTTGCTCAAAACAGAAATCGTGTTTGTGTCATTTGTCAGAAAAAATGCGTTCGTTATTCAATTGCAAGCGAGGGACGCGTTCTTTGATTGGCCTCGTTCAAACAGATAAATAGTTGGCGTCTATAAGGCGTGTCTTGTATACAGTAGCATTAACAGTGAATAGGGGTCGGTTTTAACGGTAATAATAGCGGTATCGTTTACGATCGATAATAGTGCAGGGTGACATGACGATAGACATGTTACAATTCAATAAATTATTCAGTAGATGTACTATGAGAGTTCTAACCCACTAGAGGAGTGGGGGTACCTCCGTATATACAGCATAGGAGTTCTGGAACGGTTCTGAACTGTCGGACTGTGGTTCTGAATTGTGGACCAGTTGTTTATTTGGAATAGTTGTGTTATATTATAATGATTAAATGACTGAGCGACTGGAACGAATTTTATTGGAATTATTAAAGAATTAAACGAGTTTGTGTTGTATTGCAGGTTGCCTGCTGGTTTGAAAAAAAGTTGGCCGCTGGTGAGACTCGAACCTACGTGCCGTCGGATGAAATTTATAATTTCAGCGCCCTTACCCACTGGGCTGCTAACGAAGGATTATATATGTTAAGAATGGGTATTTAAACTCGCGTCGCGTATTTTGATCGTTTTCATCGAATTTGGTCTGTGATAGATATCTTGTAATCATATACAGGGTATGTCGGGATACTAAACAACTTAGAATTTTTGTATTTAAAATATCAATTTGATGGTACGGGTTAGATGCGGGATATATACAGGGTTTGTCGCGAATTAGATCGTCGAAATATCGAATTATGATCATTCTTAATACGCAAAAATTGCAAAAATGTCGGTACGGGGATATGGTCAATTAAAAATGTCAATTCGATCATTCGTATATTATGATGTGGGTAAAAGATAATTTCGAGTGTACAGGGTATTCGCGAAGATCGTTCGTAAGAGGTACGGGGGATGTCAATTTTTCATACGGGATATACAGGGTTTGTCGCGAATTAGATCATCGAAATATCGGATTATGATCATTCTTAATACGGAAACGGTTACGTGGCAAATAAAAATGTTTATATACGTGGGTGTATGACGGTTCTCCATTTTCTGATCGAACAGTAATTCTCTCTTTATACGGGAATGAATTAGGATGTAAAATTACGACACAACGATTGTCAAAAGGGTACCAATTATTCGATGCTATGACGTCATCACACATATTTTACAAGGGTCATGCGATCGACAACGACCAGTTACATTATATCTTCAGAAGAGCACAGTCATGGAATTGAAGACATTGCTTTTTATGAAGATAAGAGTAAGGTTATGAAACAAACTAGGGAAGCAAGAACAACGTGGAGCAGTCTAAACTGGGATTGTCGTAAATTACCGAAAACTACTTATCCGTTAAGACGTATTCAACCATGTTTAATAGAACAGAAGAAGAAGAGAGCATAAAAAATGAAATTAATAATGTTTTTGCCATGTCATGTATAATTTTAGCATCTGTCTTTGTTTTAATTTTAAAAATTATTTTAAAAATTGTTAAACGTAAATTTGAATCTTCGTGTAATATAAAAAGTTGATGAATAAACAACTTGTTTTATTTCTAAGTAGTGGTGTATAAAATAAAAACTCATTTGTGGTTAAGGTTTATTTATTTTATGGTAATACAGTATTCAAAAACCAGTGGCGGAGACGTTGTACATTTCGTTCGGTGCACGAATATAGTCCAGAGGTGTGACAGGGGTTTGGATCCTTGGCAAAGTTTACTGTTGCACACGGTGTACCATCGAACTTGCCGACTTCGCAAATGTGAGGAAAAACGTTGAAAATGTTACATTTATTTTGCAGAAACTTGGCTTTTTGTTGACCACGAACGTAAATGTAGTCTGCAGCATACAATAGCTTGCTTTCCAATATTTCATTAATTTTAGAATATTCTACATCTCCTGAAGAGTATCGAATTCCGTGCACATTTTTTTCCAAGTAGGTTGCAGTCTTTTTGTCCTCATTACTTAATGTAGAAAACGGCTGAGGTGGTAAAAACATGTAATGTGAACTTTTGAAACCAATTTCTATCGTTAGTTCTTTGACAACGAAAAATCCATCTACGACAAAGCCTTGAATGTCTACAAAAGCTATTCTCATGTTGACGTCTGCTCGAACACTAACTCTAATCAACGTCTAGTTTAAACTTTTAACAATTTCGGTGAGGGGAAGTATTCCATTACACAATCATGAATTATGATGCAATAGACTTTGGTATTTTCGGGAAAGCCTATGTTTGCTTCAATATCAAGTTTCACATCGACTGTGGACGCCTTCATGCTTTCTTCCTGTTTGGAACAATCGATAACAAACAATGCCCGTTTCTTGAAAGAGGAATAATTTAGCAAGGGGCGCTTCTGTGTGGAGTTCGCGTAGTTGGGATAGAATTCAGTATAGTTAAAATATGCTTCATTGTAGTCAGTTTTACTAAAATCCAATTGCATTCTTTCATTGGGCCAAAATTCACCATTAAGTGACAGTCTTATACTTTGTACATCTGCATTGTCAAATAAAGTAGGATCGGCTGTGCTCACGTTACGTTTGTCAGTTTGAAAGAAAACAATAACAAAACGGGGTCTTTCAACTGAAGTGGATGTTTTAACAGCCCAAACCTCACGTCTTGCACCTTTAGTAATTGAGGGCAATTCGTGTAACTCCCACTTTCTAAATGGAATAACTATAGGCTGATCTTTTTGAATGGATTTCATGAGATTTATCTTTATATCATCATTGGGAAAGATATGTTTAACTTTTAATTCAACACTTGTAATGTTAATTTTAGCAGTTGTACTGGAGACCGTACCGGACTTGTCGGTAATATAGATGCAATCATTATCATTTCGTGCTCGAACTAATCGTATTGTTAGTCGTCCACATGTAATCATAGAATAATCGTTAAAAATGTTGAAAATATGTTTGAGAGGTATTTGAAGGTTGAAGGACTTGTCGCTGACATTTAGAATAGGATCTTTCGGATAATTCCAGCCAGCTATAGCCATATGATTGGAATCTTCTTGGTTATAACAAGTCATAGCACGTACGGCACTTACAATTCCAGGATCTCGAACTGTTTCCATTTCCCTAGCACTTTCACTGTACGTACATGAATCGAAAAGAAAGGCTCCAAAATTATTTGCTAATTTTACGTCTCCTGCTCCGTGTGTTTCGAGGGAACCTTTAATGCACAACAAAGTTTCGCTCATTGCAAAGAACGAATCAACCTGATTAATGCTAAACTCCACAATGTCACTGCAATTGAATGATTTGATAAATGGAGCATAGGTTCTGTATTCAGCCTTTCGAATGGAATCATCAAAGACCGGCTTACGGTAGATATCAAACATCGAAGGCATATTGTCATTTTGACGAAGTCGTTTTCCATACATGGTTGTCATTTCAATCTAAAACCCAGCGATTGCAGCACCAATTTGTTTGCCAACGTGAGTTGTTTCACCGGCGGCTGCTTAGCTAATGAAGTTGGAAAATGTGTAAACTGTCTTTTATGATGATGATTGATTATTAGTCCCATCTGTTTCGCGCTCTAAGCTCCAATATTAACGTACTCGATTCACCTCTAAAGTTTACAGGTTGACCGTCTTGATCTAAGGCAATGACAGTGATGTTAGTTATTTCACGTTGTGGTATAACAGGTAAGTAGATTAAATTATGAGGAATTTCGTCAATGGAATATCCCGGATCTACTTGAATAACAAATTCGTAGATAGTATGCGCAGGTCTGTTCGCATCAAAGGCTCCAGTGGTAATGTTACAATCGAAGCGAATACTGGATACTTTAATGATTTTGACGGGGAGATCTGAAGAGTGCATTTCGTTGACGTCGAGTATTTTCGGTGAAAACCCCAATATTCTCCCAAGACTATCAGCTTGCATAAAGGAAATTTTATATTTACTGAAAATTTCACATTTCAACGTATTGTGATTAGGTTTTAGTGAAAATATATCCTTCGGTGGTGTTATTGAATTGCTTGCGTCCATTTTATCACTGATAAACGCTTCAAGATCAGCAATTTCATAACATCCTGTAGGAATATTAAAACTTTGAAGCTTGTCTTCGGCATCGTAGTAGTAAAACGTACAATTTTCAATGTTTGGTATACTGTTATATGAATGAAAAGATCGTAGAGCTATTTCATAATCATTCTTTGGATCGAGCACAATAGGGGTAGGAGGTTGAAAGGTAAACACGTGATTGGTGCTGTTAACTCTCAGCAGCTGCGACATGTTGACTAATGAAAATGAAAAAGACATGTATGAATTTAAATATCATTTTTTATTGTTACAAAGAAAACATGTGGCTTGTGAACTCGGAGGACCATCCCAATGCGTTGTCCAATCTGGTCGGTTGTAATGGATGAAACAAGGCAGCCGTATTTGCAACTCAAAATTGGCTCGATATTCATAAGGAAGTTTATGCCACATATTAAGCAATTCCAAAGGTCTCACACACTTTATCAGATGTTCAATGGGAAAGTGCTTTAGTTCTTCGGCTGTGAAACTACTCAATGCTTTACCTTGGTGGATATTTTGTAGTAATAGTTCCATTATTGTTGTAGAAATTTTAAACATAAATGACCGCAATTGATTTGATTGTAATTTTGATATTGAGTATTGTTGTAGAAAATTCGCACACCACCGAGATATTTAACAACTTCTTTCGGCGGCTTCAGGTTACCAAATGAATCGAAATACTCTACTTTGTTGTTTATCTTTCTGTAAGCTACCCAATGACTTCCGCTATTCCTAGAGGTATCCAAATTAACCACTGCACATTCTTGCCTTCGAGGTCCATCTTTGGGGAGGGTGTCTCGCATGAAAACTCCTCGAAAATGGGGTATTTTAAGCAATTTTGCGTAATGTGTTATCTCAAAGTCGGATAATGCGTGATTGGGTAGCTTTATTAGTTTTTTTTTGTCTCAAATACAATCCGAAACCGCCTTTTGGGTACTTTTTTTAAGTATAGGCCAGATCCTACTCGTTCCATAGCCTTATTATGACGTACATCTTCTTCCAATTTCTTTTGCGCATGCTTAGCATCAATGACTGTTTTCGCCACTCCAGCAGCACCACCTGCTAAAGCTCCAAGTGCCGAAAGACCAGCAAACAAGGGAATAAGTGGTAGGAAACCTCCAGATTTCGCTACAGGTATTACTCGAGGAACATCGACTTCTTTTTTCCCACCAAATTCCTTAATGAGTGCTTTGGCTGCTCGTAATGCAAACGTTGCAGTGTCTTTTAGAGATTTTCCTCTCTTCATGGACTTTCCCACCTTCAAAACAACATCTCGATGAAAAGAATGACGTGGTTTACGACGACTACGACATCCCATTCCTAGCTTTCTTTTTACCTTCATTCCACCTGTCACAAGTAATGCAGCAGCTTTTTCTTTGAAAGATGCGTCTTTAGATTTGACACGTTCCCACGCCTTATTTTCAAGTATCTGATCGGCTTTATGTCGCTCCTCAAGAGATTTGTTTTGCCAATAAGCAATGTCGTGTTTTTTACATGCAGAGTCTAAAGGATTAATACCTGGATCTCCACGTGCTAGTCGCTTTTGTAGTTTTGTACCAGCTGAAAATAACACTTTTTTTAGCAAAATTACATTAGATTGAAATAATAATAACTTACGTCCGCAGTACTGATAGCCGGGTATGTGAACTTCAATAGGTAGTTTATTGATAAGAGAATTTAAAAGACCCTCTCCTTCAAACACCAACATTAAGACTGATATGCACAAGTGGCGCGACATCTATATTTATAGAATAACACTAAGAAAAACAATACACACCATGAAGATCATTCAACAAGAGCAGACGATACCCATTGAAAATTTAGATTTTACCCCAACGTCATCGATCGGCAAACATGGTAAATTGTTACCAAATTCCTTCCGTGCTATTATATGCGGTCCTAGTGGGTGTGGAAAGACGAATGCCTTGCTGGCGCTCCTATTCAGTCCAAATGGCGCGAAATTCAAAAACGTCTATGTTTATTCAAAATCTTTATTCCAACCGAAGTATGAATTGCTGCAAGAAGTGATAGCACAAGTCAATGGTGTTGGATATTTTCCATTTAAAGACAACGAAGAAATAATTAGTCCAGATAACGCTCGACCGAATTCTATCTTTATATTTGATGACGTATCCTGTGACGGTCAACAGAAAATACGTGAATATTACTCAATGTGTAGACATAAGGACATTGATGCTGTATATATTTGTCAAACATATTCAAAAATACCGAAACAGCTTATACGTGACAATTGTAACGTAATTATGTTGTTCAAACAAGATGAGGTGAACTTGAAACATATATTTGACGAACACGTATCTCCAGACATGACATTTGACACATTTAAAAATATGTGTTCAAAGTGCTGCTGGTCTGATGATGGCGGTCGCTATGGTACTTTGGTAATTATGAAGGATTTCCCCCTTAATGATGGTAGATATCGCAAAGGATTTGATAAATATATAAAATTGTAAGCTATGTCTTTAGTCTACGACAATATGGCCGACGATAAAGGTGTTGCTGCTGCATTACGCAAGAAAAAAGTGTCTGAACTTGCTAGATCAATTCGCAAAAAATACTTGGCGTTGAAATTGGGTAAATCAGAGCAAGATGAGTCTCTTAATAAACTATTCAAACCAATATCTACACCACTTAAAGCGATAGTCGAATCTTCAAAGACATTACAAAAAACCATTACGAATTTAAGTCCAAAAGCGGATATAAAGAAAGAAGAAAAGCAAGAAGAACCTGATGATGTACCTTTTCTTGAAATGGAACCGGTAGCCGAAACCGACGAAGCGGGCAATGTTCCAATGCAAGAATCTCTAGAAAGAATACATCCTGAGATTACACAAGAAGCCATCGAAGAATATTTAGATCAATATCCCGAAATTACTCGATCATATATTGAAGATTATTTCCAAAATAATAAAAGAATCGATAGAAATTACGGTCCGATCTACAATGAAGAATTCGGTTGGAGTTTAGGTACGCGAAGAATTGGATTTGATAGAAGAAACATCAACATACTACAAGAACGAGACAAACAAGGTGAACGTGTGATTGGAACACCAGGCTTATATCAGCTTTTATTCTACGCCGACCCAGAAAGTTATACCCCACAGGATTTAGAGGCATATAAAACACTTCTAGAGCATACTAATGTTCACCGAAATACGCTTAACCGTCTTAAGAGTTCAAGCACTTCCAAATATCATGAAATCATTAAACCTATGTTTAGAACGGAATCGGGTGGATCGAAAAGTAGTACTCGAAAACATCAACACAATCCTCGATCAAAATCTCCAAAAAGTGGTGGAAAACTTGTCGATTCTCACTTAACATACAATGATACACCTATGGAGTATATTTATTGGGACGATCCCAATGAATTAGTGGATCGTTTAAAGTTGTTGATTGCTTCACAAGAGGCAGGTAATACGTCACATGACAATGAAATAGTAGCAATTATCAATGAGCTGAAGGAAGCCGATATAATAGAATAACAAGCTGAATCTTGTTCATTTAAATTATGCCTGTCGATAAATTCGGACATAGACATAAAAAACGCCATATGCGCGTTGTTTACCAACAAAAATCACATTTCCTCACACACCCGAAGGTAATATTGATATGGAAAATGTGAAAATTTGTAATGTTGGCGAACCGTCAACATATAGTGATGCTGCAACAAAAAATATGTCGATATGCAAATGAATGAGTTGCGAACCATTGACGTTGAAAACATACGTAAATTGAAAAGAGATTTTGAGGAAAATATCAAAACCGTCGTCCATAATTTAAAAAAATACATTTCAGGTATTGTAAAAAATATTGAAGTTATGAATACGGATATACATAATCGCATTCACAGTTTGGAGATCAAGCTAAGCGGTAGTAGTAGTAGTAGTAATGTACTCTAAAGAAAAGATTCAACTCGTAAATGAGCTGCACAAACCGATCCGAAAAAATTTTTCTCGAAGACGTACTATAATCAATGGTTTAGATGATCTGTGGCAAATGGATTTGGCTGAAATGCGTCCTTACGCTCATCAAAATAAAAATTACAAGTTGATACTTGTTGTTATAGATTGTTTTTCAAAATTTGTTTGGACACGTCCCCTAAAAACAAAGACCGGTGAGGAAATTACTCGGATATTTTCAGACATACTCGCTCATACTCGACGAGTTCCGAAAAATCTGCAATCTGATCAAGGAAAGGAATTTTACAACATTAAATTTCAAAATTTAATGAAAAAACATGATATAAATCATTACAGCGTGTTTAGTACGATGAAGGCTTCTATGGCTGAGCGTGTTATAAGAACGCTTAAATCTAAATTGTACAAGTATTTCAATTTAAATGGCACCTACAAATGGATAGATATTCTACCTAAAATAACTCATGACTACAACAATACGAAACATTCCGTAACAAAATATAAGCCTTCTCGAGTCAACAAATCCAACGAAACATTTATTTTGAATAACACCTATAATAGTCATTTAAAGATAACTGCTGGCCCACGAAAATTCAAAGTCGGTGACATTGTTCGCATATCCAAGGCAAAACATGTCTTTGAAAAAGGTTATACACCCAATTGGACTACTGAGCTATTCAAAATCACCAAAGTTAAAACTACCAATCCCGCTACGTACTTACTGGAAGACATGCAAGGCAGACCAATCAGCGGTTGCTTCTATAATGATGAATTGCAGAAAACATCAAATCCAGACATTTACTTGATTGAAAAAGTACTCAGAAGGAAGGGTAATAAAATGTATGTGAAATGGCTCGGATTAGACCAGAAACATAACAGTTGGATTGAAAACGTAGCTGTTTTATAACGACTACTTTTTGCTTCGCTGCGTATGAATACATTTTTGGAGACTATAAATTGAAGTGATCTTTAACAATTGAACTTAGTTGACGAAACATGTGTCCTCAAGATAGTGCTTATTATAGTAATGCTGCTGAAATCGAATCGGATGATTCAAGTGTTTACTGTTACAGTGAAGAGTTGGATAGAATTTTGGAAAACTATGAGATGGCTGCAAAATCTGAAAATGTATACCTACTTTCAACACAATATAAAATTTGTGGTTATGAAGTAAAATGTGGAATAAGTCCAGCAAGATCATTTACGCCTGCTATTATTTTATCTCAACAACTCAAATTTTCCAAAATATCTTTCAGTACCTATGAATGGGATACTTTTATTTCAATAATGATGCAACAAATCAATGATTTCTTTTATACTATAGACGACGACGACGACGACGACGAGTTCCAACCTGTTTCATTTACATGTGGAGAGTACTGCACCATTACTTCATTAAAGTACGACGATAACAAGTTGATTCTTGTCAAGAAACATGATGTTGAGTATTACATGGATGAAGAAGAAGTGTCTCAAATTTTGGAATTAAATGAGTTGATTTTACAACGTATATATATGTTAGAAAATTTGAATTTTTGTCAATTTTATTATAATGTTTTGGATTTTTGTAAAAAAATCTCCTCTGAAAATTCTTCTGATCCTTTGCAAATTTTATGTGTATTTTGTTCTACTTTAGCCTCAAACAATATGTTAAATTATGCTCTTAGAGAATTTGTATACTTTTGTAAAAATAAAGTTATTAACGATTTAAATATATAGTTGTTATGCATTATAGGTGTTTTATTTTGAATAAAAATCAAAAAGTAGAAAAAAAATATATTTATTAATACAATACTTACACAGAAATTAGAAGTTAATTACATACATATGAGTTATTTTTTAATAAAACAAAAAAAAAAGTACAAAAAAAAAAAATAATTACATTAAATAGGTACACAGAAAGGTAATAACATGTATAATAGTATGAGTTACAGTTTTTTTTTTTTAACAAATACAGCATTTTTATAAATAATAATCGGAATCATCATCTTCGCTATGATGATTAATAAATCTATATGGACCCTGTTCGTGAAGAGGTATGTCTGATTGCTTAGGAGGATGCAAATCATTGTGGCAATCATAGCTACTTTTCAATTGAAATATTACTTTATCATAGCCATTTTGACACCAGTAATACTTATGACGATTGTTAAAATCTCATTTTAACTTATGCGTCGACCCCGCCGACTTAAAAATGCAAACTTGACCAATCAGTCATTACCGCTACCTTCCACTCCTCTCGCCCTTTGATAACGTCGCCAATATACTTAGTTTAAGTAGAGTTGACCATGGCTTAATAAAGTGATGACCGTATATTTTTAAAAGTTTTAAAAGTTTTAAAAGTAAATAGTACCTAGTAAGAAAAAATCATTTACAAAAAGTAAGTTATTTCTATTTCAATGTGCAAGTGCAAGTGACTGGGATCAATTTGGTAAGCGGATAAGTAAATTTATTTCATCATAAGCTCAAAAAAGTAGTTTATCATTTTACGCGGTGTTGCCAAGTACCTAAGACGCAGAAATCTTTTATGAGTTATATTAAGTTAAATTTAGTGGAGCAGATCATTGTGGTAGGACTCTCATGTTTTACTTTGTTATTCAAATGTTACTATTTATATTATACAACGTTATTTTGGAAACTAATGCTTTTTATTTCACTATTCTCCGTGATTGGCACGGTGGTCCTTCGAAAAGCTAGATTGAAGGCCACACTCAATTAAAACTATGAATCGCAGCCAGCTATAGTTTACAGTCTTAGAAGTTTTCACCATAACTTGTTTCAATTCCATTATTTTTTAAATCTAGTGTTTTATTCATAGTTTTTTGTGGTCCTTCGAGCCGGATAAATCTGCAAATTTGACTCTTTTTTTACACTGATGCAAACTGTGTCGACGCCATTTTTATAATAGACTGTGCTCGTAACCCTATATTAAGTGCTTTTGCTTGGTCTGAATTAGTGTGAATATAACACAAAAATTATAGTGACTGAACTTAGATATAGTGAATAAACAATTAATAAAATTTGATAAAAACTTATAGTTGTGTTCGGGAATTACCATTTAGCTTGGCAACACCGCGCATCGAGGGACTGTAGTCAAACTAGAAAGATAGCGAGTTCTTTCCTTCACCTCGTAATTTAATGGTACTTGGAACGAAGAATATCTGCACAAAAGGGAATGTGGATAATAGTTATTTTGTTGTTTTAATCGCAAATATTTATTGGTTATTAGATTTTAGTAATGATAAACTTTTTCGAATTTATATTTTGTCTATTTGAACAGTTAAAAACAATTTTTTATGTTTAACGATGGATTTCGTTTGAAATTGTTTTGATTATTTTTAACAAAGGAATGTAAATACCTAGTTAAAATTATCAATAAGTTATTTGGAATTTCAAGTTTCTTTATTTCTCGTGTTTTAACTCGAATAAATTAAAATTCAATTAATTTGAATTTATCTTTTTGCATTTGTCTTTTGATTTTCTAAATTTATATTTGGTTAATATTATTGTTTTCAATTAGATTGATTTGGTACTGGTTTCTTGTTTGTATAAAAATATTTTTTTGAACAGTTATTCTTTTTGCGCTTAACAAACGAATTTGAATTTTGTTGTGTTTACCTTAAAATAAAAAAAAAAGTTGATTGTTAAAATTGTCCATATATTACTTGGAATTTTAAGTTTCTTTACTTCTAGCGTCTTATCTCGAATAAGTTAAGATTCAATTGATTTGAATTTATCTTTGGATCTTTTGCATTGTATTTTGGTTTCCTAAATTTATATTTGGTTATAATATTGATATTACTGGATTTATGGATGTATTATGTACTGGTTTCTTGTTTGTATAAACCTATTTTTATTTAAAATTGTTCGCCGGTGCATTTGAGCTGACTATTAATTCGTCGCAAAATGGCAGTTAACCTAAATAATCTTAAAAATAAACGTACCGGGTGCAAATCTCAGCTTACTAGAATAGAATCTTTTGTTTTTAACCTCACGGGCGAAGAGGATCCTTATTTACTTAACGTTAAACTGAACAATTTAATAACTCAATACGACAATTATCAAAAAATTCAAGCCGAAATTATAGGGATCTCCTCTTCTGATGACAATTTATCAGATAGTGGAGTCGCAGAAGACATCATAGCGGATAGGTTTGAGGCTTGTATTGCCAAACTCACTTCTTTAGTTGATAAAAATAATAAAATAATTAGTAATAGTGTACAGGAAAACTCTAATGTTGTACTTCCAAAAATAAACATAAAACCTTTTACCGGTTCCCAACCCGAATGGACATCATTTTTTGACTTGTTTACCGCTCTTGTTTTACAAAATCCGAAATTACATAGTAACAGCGAAAAGCTATATTATTTGAAAAGTCTTTTACGTGGTCAACCGCTCGAGTTAATAGACAGCTTAAGTGTTACCAACCAAAATTTATCTGTTGCTATTCAAATTCTTAAAACCACATACGAGGATAAGTCTAGATTGTTAAATTCGCTATTTTCCACTTTACTAGATCAAAAACCTTTAACTAAAGGTAATGCGGCTTGCTTAAAGGATTTCTACGTCTCGTCAAAAAAACGTTAGAGCTTATTAAAAACTTAAACCTGCAACCAGAGCATCAGTTTGAGGCATTAATAGTTTTCTTATTAGAACAAAAATTAGATTTTGTCTCCAGACGGGAATTCGAAAATGAAAGAAGACCGATGGAATTGGTATATATTGATGAATTCTTCGAATTCATTAAAAAACGGTATAGTGTTTTAGAGAATTTAAATTTATTTGATACCGGACACAAAAGAGAAGTTACCAAAGAGACTAAGTCACGTGTCAGTCTGCATACTAGAGTAACTGATAAATCTCAGATTCAATTTTCTAGGGCTCCAACAAACAAATCCAATTGTATATTTTGTTCCGACCCTCTCCATTCTATATATCGCTGTAAAAATTTTCTAGCTCTTTCTCCAATTGATAGACACAAATTCGCTAAATCCAAAAATTTGTGTTTGAACTGTTTGAGTTCTCAGCATTTAGTTGCAAGTTGCAAATCGTTACATCGTTGCTTGAGTTGTGGTAAGTCACATCACTCTCTCCTCCATTTTGAAAGTATTCAAAGGCCCCCTTCCGCTAATATTCAAAATAGTAATTTTACTAGTCGTAACTCCGGTACTACCCATACTGCCGAGCTGAATTCCAATGAACAATCACGTAATGGCGCAAATAGACATATTTCGCAACAAAATTTTAGTGTGAATAGTAACCCTCAAATAGATAATGCGACGCCTTCTTCTACCTCACCTCAACTGGCATTAGCCGCCACGAGTATCGTCGATAAAATTGTTTTGTTACCCACAGCAATGGTCAATGTACATTGTAAAAACGGAAAAACTAGACTCGCTCGTTTACTTCTTGATTCTGCAAGTCAGATGAGTGTTATACAAAAATCCTTTGCTGATACATTAGATAGTCCTTACAAATCTCATATTGTGAATATTACTGGTCTGGGAAATAATAAATGCACTCAAAGCAACAAAACAATAGATGTGGTTTTTAGTTCTTTAGTAGAACCCTTTAAAGTTTTTAGCATCACGTGTTCAGTTATCAATCAGATAACTAATCGTATACCGCAAATCTCGATACCTCCCGACAAATTCTTCTTACCTGAGCATGTCAGACTGGACTTAGCCGATCCACTTTTCTTCCAACCAGGAGAAATTCAATTGTTAGTAGGAGCTGATGTGTATTTTAGTCTCTTAAAGGAAGATATTGTCAGAATTGGTCATAATATGCCTATTTTTATGAATACCCATCTAGGTTATGTGGTTGCTGGTCCCGTTTCCAATACTCGCATTGAAAACTCTAGCAGAAATAATTTTGCTCTTTCTTTCTTAAATGTTTCAAGTGATAATTTAAACACTCCCATAGATGAATTAATTGAAAATTTTTGGAGAATCGAAGAGGTTCCTCATTCAAGCTTGTCGACCTATGACGATGAATTAGTAGAAAAGATGTTTGTATCAACTACCAAAATTTTACCCTCCGGAAGGTACCAAGTAAATATGCCCCTGGTGGAAAACCCCGCTGTTAAACTAGGCCATTCCTTCTCAATAGCTAAGCGTCGTTTCAACCTTTTAGAGAAAAAATTTGAAAAAGACATAGAATTTTTTGAAACATACAAAAACGTATTATATGATTATGTTTTGTTAAACCATGCTAGAGTAATACCTCTTTCTTTAGTTTGTAATGTTACCAATGAGCTTAAATATTTTATTCCTCATCGAGCTATTATACGCCCCTCAGCTACTTCCTCTAAATGTCGAATAGTTTTTGATTACTCTTGTCGATCTGACTCTGGAGTGTCTCTCAATGATCTTACACTTAAAGGTTATCAAGTGCAAGATAATCTATTTGATATAATCTGTCGATTTAGATATTTTCGCTTTGTTCTTTGTGCAGACATCAAAATGATGTATCGCATGATTGAAATAAATCCAGCCCATCGTCATCTACAAAATGTTCTTTGGCGTGACAGCCCACTAGATTCTTTAAAATGTATTGAACTTTCGAGACTTAGTTTTGGTCAAAATTGTGCACCATATTTAGCTACTCGGGTCCTCAAAGACATAGCCGAAAGATGTTCTTCTTCCACTCTCGCTCAAAGAGCTCTTCTTTCACAAACTTATATGGATGACATCCTTAGTGGAGTCGACAATTATGATGATTTAGAAATTCTCTATTCTCAATTAAACTCTGTCCTCGGCAAGCATGAATTCCAGTTACATAAATGGAATTCTAACTCTTCAAAATTTCTTCATTCTCTTTCTCTTAAATCGGATTTCGAATTGGATTTAAATTTACAAAATTCTCCATGTAAAATCTTAGGTATAAAATGGAATGCGTCACTGGATTTACTGCAAATTAGTGTTTCGGCTCTGCCCAATATTCCTCATTTGACTAAACGGATAGCTTTATCCATTATAGCTAGCACCTTTGACCCTCTAGGTGTAGTGAACCCTCTTATCGTACAAGGAAAGCTTATTATGCAACGTATCTGGCAACTTAAATTAGATTGGGATGCCTCCATAGCTGATAGTGATGTTTTAAAACAATGGAAAACTTTTACCACCTTTTTATATGATTTATCTCAATTCTCTATCCCTAGATTATTAACTCTAACAAAAACATTGGTTCACGTTTCTTTGCATGGTTTTTGCGATGCTAGCCAAATGGCATATGGTTGCTGTATTTATTTAGTAGCCACTTACAGTGATTTTTCAATTTCCTCTAATTTAGTAACCTCTAAATCGAGAGTTAGTCCTTTAAAAAACAAATTATCCATTCCTAGGCTCGAATTAAGTGCAATGGTTCTTTTATCCAATCTTTTTGTTCGGATTCTCGATATTTTTTCTACATGTTATAAATTTGATACTTTAAATCTCTGGTGTGATTCTCTTGTCTCTCTCTGTTGGGTAAAATACAAAGCGAACGAACTTATTCCTTTCGTAGCTAGGCGTGTTCTCACTATTCAACAAAATAGTAAAAATTGTAGTTGGAGGCATGTAAGGTCTCATTTAAACCCAGCCGATATTTTATCACGAGGAAACTTTTCGAAAGACGTTAGAAACTTTTGGCTTCACGGCCCAGAATTTCTATGCCAAACCACTAACTATAACTCTATAGACACTTTTTCCATGGTAGATAATTTACCCGATGTCAAAAAAGTAATTCTTGTCTCAACTAATAGCAAGATAAATTTGTTAAAAGAATGGTTTTCCGAATTTCCCAAATTTCGAAAGTTACAAAGAACTCTTGCCTATTTATTTAGATTTATAAATAATTGTCATAAGGGCTGTAATAAATTCACTGGCCCCTTATCCATACAAGAACTTCGGACTTCTCATCTATTTATCATAACTCAAATTCAAAAGGAACATTTCCATAAACAAATAGAACATTTATCACAAAATAAAACAGTGGTAGATAAAACTCTTTTACATCTGAATCTTTTTCTCGACAAAGATAAAATCGTACGAGTAGGTGGTAGGCTACAAAACGCGGAACTTGATTTTGACCAAAAATTCCCAATGCTGCTTCCTGCGAATGATGAAATTGTTAATAAAATAATAGAGAACGAGCATTGCCGACTCGGGCATAGTGGTCCTCAAAATGTCTTAGCTAATCTACGACAAACTTATTGGCCTCTTGGTGGAATACGAGCCATTAAGAGAATAATTTCCAAGTGTATTACTTGCTATAGGTTCCATGCTAAATTTGCATCCCAGATCATGGCCCCATTGCCAATAGACCGAGTCCAACCGTCTCGGGCATTGCTTAAGGTTGGAGTTGACTTCGCTGGACCTATTTCATTACGCTCCTCAAGACTACGTAAGGCACCGGTGCTTAAGGCATATGTCGCCATTTTTGTTTGTATGGTGACTAAAGCTATCCACGTTGAATTAGTCACCAGTTTAACCACTGATGCGTTTATAGCATCTTTAAAACGATTTATTGGTCGTAGAGGTAACCCCATAGTAATCTATAGTGACAGGGTACCAATTTTGTTGGCGCTAGCAACCAACTTAAAGATTTAGCTGAATTTTTAAAGTCCGATGAGAATTTTGGAAAAATTGCTACCTATCTTTCTTTAACTGAAATTTCTTGGAAATTCATACCGTCAAGATCACCACATTGGGGTGGTCTTTGGGAGGCCGCTGTTAAAAGCGTGAAATCCCATATGGTTAGACTAATAGGTGCTTCTATTTTTACATATGAAGAAATGGCTACAATCCTTATTCAGATTGAGGCCATATTAAACAGTCGTCCGCTCTATGCGCTTTCTAGTGATCCTAATGATCTTTTACCATTAACGCCTGGTCATTTTTTGATAGGATGTCCCTTAACCGCTTTCTCAGAGAGGGATATCAGCACCGTCCCTACTAATAGCTTAACGTTTTGGGCTCAATGTACCCAAATACAACAGCAATTTTGGAAGCGTTGGTCAGTGGATTACCTACACCAGCTGCAGCACCGTCCTAAATGGCTTAAGACAGAAAAGGATCTGTCTGTGGATGATTTGGTTTTGGTATTGTCGGAAGACAATTGAATTGAATTGGCCCTTAGCGCGTATAGTTGAACTTATCCCTGGCCGCGATGGTAAATTCCGGGTCGCCAAAATTCGAACATCTGAAGGTGAATATATTCGCCCTGTCGTAAAGTTAGCGCCTCTCCCGCTAGTATCTTAGTTTAGTTATCAGTAGCTTTTAGTTTATAAGTTGTATAGTATCTGTTCTTAGTCGATTCTAATTTAGTTAGATCTTATGAATCCTTTGGCCCTACCATGTGATATCTGTTGTTTATTACTTTCTGGATAGATTTTGCTCTTAAATCTATATCTGGGAATAGCATTGCCAATGTTCGCTTTATCTTACTTTCCCTCCCCCCAGTATGTTAAAATCTCATTTTAACTTATGCGTCGACCCCGCCGACTTAAAAATTCAAACTTGACCAATCAGTCATTACCGCTACCTTCCACTCCTCTCGCCCTTTGATAACGTCGCCAATATACTTAGTTTAAGTAGAGTTGACCATGGCTTAATAAAGTGATGACCGTATATTTTTAAAAGTTTTAAAAGTTTTAAAAGTAAATAGTACCTAGTAAGAAAAAATCATTTACAAAAAGTAAGTTATTTCTATTTCAATGTGCAAGTGCAAGTGA
Organism: Ophraella communa; assembly: GCA_035357415.1. Classification (NCBI taxonomy): domain Eukaryota; kingdom Metazoa; phylum Arthropoda; class Insecta; order Coleoptera; family Chrysomelidae; genus Ophraella; species Ophraella communa. Next base: position 161,017 of record JAYKXQ010000054.1, read on the forward strand.
CTGGGATCAATTTGGTAAGCGGATAAGTAAATTTATTTCATCATAAGCTCAAAAAAAGTAGTTTATCATTTTACGCGGTGTTGCCAAGTACCTAAGACGCAGAAATCTTTTATGAGTTATATTAAGTTAAATTTAGTGGAGCAGATCATTGTGGTAGGACTCTCATGTTTTACTTTGTTATTCAAATGTTACTATTTATATTATACAACGTTATTTTGGAAACTAATGCTTTTTATTTCACTATTCTCCGTGATTGGCACGGTGGTCCTTCGAAAAGCTAGATTGAAGGCCACACTCAATTAAAACTATGAATCGCAGCCAGCTATAGTTTACAGTCTTAGAAGTTTTCACCATAACTTGTTTCAATTCCATTATTTTTTAAATCTAGTGTTTTATTCAACGATATAAATTAAAAATATCTTCTCTAGCGTATACTACGTGTGAATGTTTTCGAACAACATGTAAACTAATATTTAGATTATTTTCTTCTAAAAGAGACTCGAACTTTCTAAAACAAGACTGACACAACGATAATTTTAGGTTTACAATATAATATAAATGAATCCAAGCGCAATATGTTTTTTCTAAATTTGAACGTTTAAAAAAGTTCATTCTCCAGATTGGACAAGTTAGTAAATAGTGACGCTCTTGTGAATTTATGTAACGTTTTTTTGTGATCGATACTAAATCAAGCTTTTTTGTGATACTTTTAGCATTTTTATAGATTGCATCCCATCTATTTTGAGCATAATTTTTAAATATTTTAAGCATTAAATTTTGCGGTAAGTGTACATCAATTACAAATTGGTTTATTGCTATTGTATTTTCACATACTACCCTAATACATAAATACTCGAGTGTTGCCACCATTATATCTAAAAAAAAAAAAAAAATTATTTTATTAAACTGTAATGACCCCACGGTAACGTATTGAACGATTCGGGAATTAAATGTCTTTTATCATCGTAAGGACTTAGACCTATTTTTGTTTGTTCAATTGAAAATACATCATGCACATAGGAACGGATCGTATTTTGGGTTACAGACATTGTTTTCCAATCTTTTAAACATCTAATGTAATCTTCGAATAACAATTTATTTTTAACAACATTTTTCTTAACACCCTTTGATTTTTTGGTGATTTGCCCGCCCTGAACTTTATATGCATACATTTTAGACCGTAACCCAACAAAATGTGTTATTATTTTCCCATTGGCTTCATCCTTCATTAATCCTAAAACTTTTTATTAACGCGAGGAATACTGTACACGTTATTTGGAGCATAGTCTGAAGTGTCGAATTTTTCAATGTATCTCTCGATAACTTCTTTATATACATCTTCACACTTTATTTCATATATAAAGCTGTCAGTATCTGTATACAGTAATTTACATCTCTCTACCCCCAATTTGGGGAGTACAAAATCATAGTGGAAGTCGTACATTACAGTTTTAGCCAAATCTAGAATTGCCATCCCTATATACAAAGGTTTATTAAAACAATGTTCAGCTTTTTTAAGTTCAATTATCATTAAATCCTCCTTCTCGTCGAGTACTGTTCTACTATGGAATCTTGGACTGGCAATTAAATTTTTAGCACCATAGCGACCGTCATAAGATTGCGGTATCCTTACGATTTTTCTCCCCCTAATTGATTCCATAGTTTTTCCGAAAACTGCGTTGTTTGCAAGCTTTCTTAGGTCTTTTTCAAAGATGTTAGTGGCCGAGGTTCTCAATCGTGTGTTCAAATCAATGTACGGTTTCAACCACTTTGACTGCTTAAATTTTAATACTTTGTGAATTTGAATTAATTTTAAACCATGTGACAATGCTTGTTTTAAATTTCTATAATGTAGTATGTATTCTTTTTTGCTGTATAAGGTGGTCATTAATTTCGGTAATTTGGATTCTGGCGGAATGCGGTGTTCGGGGCAGAATGGAAAGTCTTTATGTTCGTCGTGTAATCTTTCAGGATATTCTAGTGTGACTTGAAAAATATAACCGTCGGGAGAATCATCAGGCAGCGTCATTATGTTCACATAATCTTCAGGTGGATCGTCGCCGTCGTTGGTAACAAATTTACTTATATTTTCAATCCAACAAAACCCCCCATAAGGTAGAGGCTCGCTCATGGCCTTTCCGTACAAATTATTTACATCTAAATATAATATATAGCTTGAGGGTTTTGTGGGATCATATTCTTTCATGTATTTATTGTTAGCTTCAGCATATCTGCTACTACATACAGATATTCCCCCTCGAATCGACTTTTCTATAAACATTATCATGTCAACATCTTTTAAAATTTGTAGCCTACATCCAGTATATTTAAGCATACAATCCCACGTATAGCCAGGCATTGTGAAATACCAGGCAGGGTCAAGAAAGTAAGTTTTTAAAGAAGACTCACGAAAATTTTCAAAAATGTCGGCAAGAAGCAGAATATCGGTATGCATGTACAAATCGCTATATTCCCCAAGTGTTTTAATATTAAAGGACTTCCAAACGTTTTGCGCGTGAGCATAGTCGTCATCAGTAATGTTATTGTCATTAAGTCTATTGTAAAAACTTTCTTGTTTAGGTAATTGAGTTTCATTTAATTTCTCTAAATTGTCAATATAGTCGTATGGAAACACACCTTTACGAGTTAATAGTTTAAAGTGATCGGCATTCAATGAAGAAAATTCTTTTCGTAAAATTATAAAATCCTCAATACACAAAGTTTTAACTAGATTATCCAAGCTAGTCGCCAAAAATCTGAACGAATCTATAAATCGGAATTTAATGTTTGTATCTGCATCGTATTGCGTAAATGAAATGTATTTGTCTTTATTTACTGGAAGTACACTAACCCGCCCCGTCTAACAATATCCCTTATAAGAAAGTGCGAATCATAGGATAGATTATGATAGATTATGGGTACAATAAACAGTTTTTTAAAGTTCAGATTACATGATTGGTGTGCAAATCCACGGAACTTTCCAGTAAAATGATCATGATCTCTAACAATGACTTCCTTTTCTCTAAATATTTTTTCACAGATGTGACAAATGTCACCGCCGCCGCCGTCGGTGGGGTCCGACGAAACCACAATTGGAATAATATTTTTAATCTTACTTTCAACAAACTTTGCTATCGTAGTCATTTCATTTGCAAACCAATTCATACAATCTTCACCTCTGCGTGCTTTATAAAATGATAAAGAGTCATCAAATGAACATTTAAAGTAATAGCCAATACTGAAGGCTCTATGATGCTGATATTTTTGCGTCGTTTTGCCAATTTCTACGTCACATTTTTCTAATTGAGATTCAATGTCAGCATAAATAGTAAAAGGACACTTTTGCTTATAAACATGATTGCGAAATTCAACAAAGTCGTATTTGGGAAAAGTAATTTTTTCGTAATTCATAGTTTCACAAAGAGAATAATGAATATTTAATTTTTCTTCACTGTCAAAATAATTCAAACATCTATCACAAGGATATTTTTTACCGTTATGTTTATTCATTTGACTCGATAACAGTCTAGAGAGATTCTTAATCCATACATAATGATATTTGATTTCTAAATGATCATGGTCTTGAGAAGGAGGAGGAGGAACATCAAAATCATTCAATTTAGGAAAGTAGTGATCCTGAATTAAAAGTAAATTTACATGTCTATCTAATTTGGATTTTGTCAACGTAACAGGAATTACTGAAAAAAAAGTGTTTTCACCACTCCCTACTATCATTTCTAAAGCGTATACATTAACGGAAATATTGTTGAGCTGTTCAAATTTTGTTAGCTTCATTGGCATATCCATTCCTTCAGTATTTAAAACACGACTGTAATGCGGATATTTAGATAATCTATCATTATGTTTTTCAACAGGATACAACGCACTGACTATACTCCAAAAAAAACATGCTAAATCATTGTTTTGAACATTGACACAAGCACGCTTTCTGGCTATTTGTTCAGGTAATTTAATGAAAGATGAACCGTTTCCTATTTCAAATTTGTTAATTGCTACCTCTAAGGAAATGATGTTACTCAAAGCCCACCCTGAATTCATTTCATTAAATTCACTAAGTTTATTTAATATAAAATCGATCACATTTTTATTATACCACTCTTCCAGATCCGTCCCTACGTCAATTAGCGAATTAGGTGTATTAAAATGTTTTCTGTCTACAATCTCTGAATCGTTCAATTGTTTGATGAAATCACCACAAAAAGTTAAGTTAACTTTTAACATGTACATTTTCTTTAAAATTAAAGAAATTTTTTCATTAAAAAGTTTAAATGCATCTATAAAAAAATTTTTTATTTCTTTATGCTTCAAGTTTATAATTAATCCCGTTCTTACTCTGCTATGGAATACTGAATTTATGTTAAACCACCTAACTTTTTGTTTTTTTTAAATCTCCACCTATATGCCCCCGTTTCATTGCCTTAATAAAATAACGCATTCTTTTCAGTTCCCCCATTTTTGATTGAATTTTTCTCACTTGACCCACGGAAAAATGAATTTTCTTTAACGCTATATTACATTTTCTTAGATGTGAATTTATGGCTTTTAATGCAAAAGTTATTTCTTTATGATTTGAAAAATTGTTTTTAATTTCCAACAAAGTTGCATCGATTTTGCTCAGTACATTAGGATAATTAAACATTGCTGTATTTGTAAAAAAACTGTAACTCACCTCTAAATTTCCGTAATTTCGAATGATGCAGCTAAATGGGGACGACCGCAATCATACGATCCCTGGTATGTTAAGCCGTACTTCCCTCTTTCAAAATTGTTGATATATGGTTCGTATGTAGCAGTCACCCTGTTTGGCAGGAACACGACTTTATCGCCCAAGTCAACTAGAACGCTTGTTCCAAAGTTTGTTTTCGTTATTTTTGCAGCATAAATTACTTGTGGAACTCCTACTGGTAACTCTTTCAGCTTCACTACAGGCTTCCGTGCTGCAATATAGGAAGCTTTGTTTAGTAATTCTAAATTCATCTGGAAAAAATTTTCGCATATAATATTTTGTGAGACAAAGCACACACACACACACACACACAATTTATGAATTCGAAGATGATTTTTTAAAACTAACTTTTATTATCTACTCGACGAAAATACAATAATCTTAAACTTTATAATAATTAACCAAATAATGAATATTCTAATAATCAATGAATCAACATTTTACAACGCAAAATTTTACTATTTATACTAATTCCTAATCTTTTTTACAAACAACTAAATTAATAAAAAATATTGTAAACAGAATCCTTAAATTCGTATTAAGTCTTTTTGTTAAACTAAATAAAATAAACTTTTTAACTAAAAAAAAAAAAAAACAAGCGAAAACATTATTGCGTTTACACAAATATAATAATAATAATAATTTAAACTTACTTCAAATATTTTTTCTTGTAGCACACACAAAAGTTGATGATTATTAGTGAACATTAAACACGTAACTGGATTGTTAAATTTTATTCTTTCGAATTTATAGAATTTTTGTGACTGATAAGCAGTTTTTAAGCCCGTAGGTAATTTGATACAGGCAAAACTAAATAGTTTTTCATTGCAGATAAATGTCAAATGGTAAAAAGATATATTGATCTTAACTATTAATTTGGTAATAAATATCTTTATCGTTCCGATAAAAATGACACATGTATAATTATTAGGAGAATTTATTTAGTGTCATCGTTTATATTATATTTTCGAATTTATAGAATTTTTATGACTGATAAGCAGTTTTTAAGCTCGTAGGTAATTTGATAGTTTTTCATTGCAGATAAATGTTCTTGTTTAAATCATATGCAGACTTAATTTTTTAATAAAATATCTTTATCGTTGCGATAAAAATGACACCTCATGTATAATTAATAGGAGAATTATTTTTGTCATCGTTTATATCTTATATAGGCCATTTGTTAACAACATGGTACGATGAATGTAGTCATTATCGTCTGGATCGTAAAAATAATTTATAGAAAAATTGTTTAAATATATTTTGTATTTACATATTATACATAGAACAATTTTTTTGTTACCAACGGTTTATGAAAACTGTAGTCACTGTTGTCTGACACATCATTGTTTAACGATATATGGTATTTTTTAGCTATATGACATACTTTTATACTTGACGTACATAAGATGACCAAATTTTTTCTTTTTACATCCTAATTCATTCCCGTATAAAGAGAGAATTACTGTTCGATCAGAAAATGGAGAACCGTCATACCCCCACGTATATAAACATTTTTATTTGCCACGTAACCGTTTCCGTATTAAGAATGATCATAATCCGATATTTCGATGATCTAATTCGCGACAAACCCTGTATATCCCGTATGAAAAATTGACATCCCCCGTACCTCTTACGAACGATCTTCGCGAATACCCTGTACACTCGAAATTATCTTTTACCCACATCATAATATACGAATGATCGAATTGACATTTTTAATTGACCATATCCCCGTACCGACATTTTTGCAATTTTTGCGTATTAAGAATGATCATAATTCGATATTTCGACGATCTAATTCGCGACAAACCCTGTATATATCCCGCATCTAACCCGTACCATCAAATTGATATTTTAAATACAAAAATTCTAAGTTGTTTAGTATCCCGACATACCCTGTATATGATTACAAGATATCTATCACAGACCAAATTCGATGAAAACGATCAAAATACGCGACGCGAGTTTAAATACCCATTCTTAACATATATAATCCTTCGTTAGCAGCCCAGTGGGTAAGGGCGCTGAAATTATAAATTTCATCCGACGGCACGTAGGTTCGAGTCTCACCAGCGGCCAACTTTTTTTCAAACCAGCAGGCAACCCGCAATACAACACAAACTCGTTTAATTCTTTAATAATTCCAATAAAATTCGTTCCAGTCGCTCAGTCATTTAATCATTATAATATAACACAACTATTCCAAATAAACAACTGGTCCACAATTCAGAACCACAGTCCGACAGTTCAGAACCGTTCCAGAACTCCTATGCTGTATATACGGAGGTACCCCCACTCCTCTAGTGGGTTAGAACTCTCATAGTACATCTACTTTATTCTTTAACGACAATACACGGAACAACCCGAACACAGAATTTCTTAGTGCGCAGGCTTCTGACATTTTAAATAGTTTGAAAGTGAGAAAGGTCAGAAGCTGAGCAAAGTTGACATTATTAGTTGTAATTTAAAAGAAAATTAGTGAAAATGGAAATTGAAAACGTTTTTCATTTAAATTCTTTGATTTATCTAAATGATAATGAGTTTTTAAATAGGCTACAAACTTTAAACTTGCTACCGCGGAGTGTAAGATGTTCCAATGCCCAATGGAGAAGACAATGTTCTTTACAAAAACGGTCGACCGGTGTTTTGGAACATGTTTTTTATTGTGCTAGATGTAAGATTAGAATTGGCTAAATTAAGAGGGACGTCAAAAATGTGACAGCTGAAAACGGGTGGCAAGCCTGAATTGTACCCAAAATTTCAATCATTTTGTAAACAACAAATCTAAAGAACGCCTTTAAATTACGTATTCAAATTTTAACAGGATATAGCCCAGACCTTTCTCTAGGAGATAAGGTTTTTTAGTTAAATTTTATATTGTAATAAAAGAGATATTGGTGTTTGAGTGATGGTATGTTTTTAAAAAGATTGCACTAATCTGTCAATTTAGTTCAACAGTTTTGGTGGCGCTTTTTTCAAAGACGTATGTCTATTCTAATTCTCCAAATCCAAACTTCATTTAACATGACCAATCTAACCTTATTTCTCGTTTATAACGTCAAAATATATTAATTTTAGTGTTTTGCTTTTAAATATATAATTGTCTATAATAATATTCGTTTATAATTTACCAGAAGTTAAAAAAATTAATTTTAAAGTATATTTTCACAATTTGCGTTGGTTTTTACTTCGTTTATAGCATTATGTAACTGTGATATGTACAAGGAATTTAGTGTTATGAACCGTTGTTATTTCCTAAATTACTCATCCATGGCAATATCATCTTTACATTCAGCATATCCTCAAAACAAAACAAAAAGTTTGCAAAGTATAATTGTTTTTTAAACTTATACTCACAAAGGGTACATATCCCCTTCACCATTGAAAGTTTGTTGGTAAATGATAAAACAGACCAAAGGTTTCCATATTCATGTCAGTACATATAAATGAGAAAATGAGTCCTAAAAAAGAAAAACATAAAACATTTACTTGTTATTTACTAATAATATGCAGATGTTATTTGGTAATGTTTAAAATAATTGAACCCTAAATTAAACATTGTAACATTCGAGAAGTCACTACCAAATCCAGCAGCAGTACATTCCAGGAGTGCGAGTAGCCACTGAAAAATAGAGAACACGCCGACAAGTCGAGGGAGAAGTACGAACTTTATTCATGTGTTGTTTTAGTCATTGCTCACGTTAGAACGTATTTTTATTTGTTCATATACAGTTATGTATCATTATAAAGTAATTTAACAAGCTGTCTCATTGCTCAGAAAGTGCGAAACCCACAATTCTTTTGCCTTACCGTAAAAACCCATCACGACCCTCCTTATAAATTGACGCCCAACTCGTGGCTTTAGTGAAAAGACAAAAGATAGAACAGCTTTGTGACTCTCTAAGTGTAGTGTCCAGTTTGTTGAATAACCGGAACTTAATTTGTTGTAAGTAAATTTATTTTATAACCAAACTTTCTGCAGTTCGCGCTAAGGGACAGTCGATTCTCACATCATTCATTCGATATTCAATTGCGATCCTCGAGATTATTCATTTGACATTCGATTGCTAAGAATTTCAACGTTTCGCTGTTCGCCGGAATTGCGCTGTTGTCGGATTGTGTCTATTTTCCAGTTATCTAAATAATTTTCACTTTTGTTTGTAAAACTTATATTTTTAGTCTAGTCTAGCCTAGCTAGACACGTTGTAGATTCTCATGGTGGTAATAAGCTCCGACCTAAATGTAACTTCTGTAAAAATTTCGGACACGTTCAGTCCGAGTGTAGGAAATTCGCTGCAAACAACCCTGGATCCAAAAATTCGGCCATTTCTCACACAAACGACAGAAATACCGCATTTTCTACCTCTGTTCGCCCTAACCGTGGTTCAACTACTTCTACCATCGTCTGTTATGGTTGCAATACCCCCAAGTTTGTGAGGACCAATTGTCCCACATGTAGAAATTCCACGAACACTCCTAATGTCTCAGGAGCAGTTTCCTCCGTAGAGCTCCTTATGGCGCTTGAACAGCATAACTATACCCGATAGATATCCCTTACCTCGGATGGATGATTTGATGCATGCCGCGACTCGAACTCTTTACATGTCCACTCTTGATCTAAACTGGGGATATCATCAGGTATCAGTTCACGGCTTTCATAACACCTTTTGGTATATACGGTTTCAATCAGATGCCCTTCGGCCTGCGGAACGCACCACTTTGCAAAGGCTTATCGATCGTTTCCGAACGGGTTTAAAGAATGTTACTATCTTAGCATATCTGGACGATATAATTGTTATATCTGAGACATTTGACAATCACTTAAACGACTTATTTTTGACATTCGAAAGATTAAAATTCTTTAAATTGTGTCTAAACCGCGATAAATGTGTTTTTGTAAGATCTTCGGTTAAATATTTAGGACACCTAATTACTCCTGGAATCGCTCCTGATCCCGGGAAGATTTCAGCTATAAAGGAAATGCCATTCCCACGTACCATTAAACATGTACAATCATTTCTACAATCATGTAGTTGGTTCCGACGTTTTATTCCTAATTTCGCTGCAGTATCAAAGCCGCTCTCGGATCTGACGAAAAAGAACGCAAAATTCGTGTGGGGCTCTACTCAAATTCAGTATTTTGAAACTAAAAATATTACTACCAACTGCCCTGATTTTACAGCAAGCTGATTTTTTAAAAGCCTTCGTCTTAAAAACTGACGCTAGCTCGTACGCTCTCGATGCATGTCTCCTCCAGGGGGAGGGCGATAGTGAAAGGCCCGTGGAGTATGCTAGTAGATTACTAACGTCCGCGGAACATAACTATAAGTTATATAGTTATAAGTTAGTAATAAACATCTCAGAGAGAAGCAATTGACTGACCCTCAAGTAAAAAGAATAATCGATTCCTTCGAGTCTGAAAATCCTGAGCTAGTTGATTTCCAACGGTATACCGATCGAGGATATGTAATGAATCAAGGCGTACTTTACCGATACAACCAAGACGTTGAATCCGAGGACCCTCAGCTCGTGGTTCCCCAATGCAAGATACCTGATGTGGTGTGTGGTATATTTCGTATTTTTAATTAAATTGTTTATTAGAAATATCGATGGCCTAGACCACCGTAGTTTGTTTATAGTATGGCACGTTCAAGGTCACATCGTGTCTGCGAGTAACGTTGAATAAACAAAAAAATAGAAAATAAATACACAGCAAGGCATAGACGACAGGTTCAATGTATGATATTCATGATCAAGTTCACTATGTTGCTGATACAGCATTAATATAATTTATTTATAGTAATTAAGTGTTATTAACAAAGCGTTTGCTTTGTTAATAAACAAAGCAAACGCGTATTAAAAAAGGAAGTTCCCAAAAGCAAAGAAGTTAGGATAGAAATAATAGCTTAGTTTTACATTACAATACATTTGCCGCATTAGTTAATAAAAACTTCAAACAACTTGCCGATAATCAACAACTATTATGTGAGAAACTTTTCGATAAAATCAGAAATAAGGTTATCATGTCGTTTCAAGTAATACATTGTAAATATAGTATACCTAAATTTATAGGACAACTAATAAATATAGAAGTGTTGGACGAGTATAGTGACAGCGATAGCGAGAGTGAGAGAAATGGCGATTAGTATGAATGAGTTCTTTAATTTAGTAGGTAAAATTTTACCCAATGAAATTAATGGTGAAGCAAGCAAATTGCAAGCAAGTAGATATACTAGGACAGTTCTACTATAGATATAGGGAAATCAATGTGTTAGAGAGAGACAGATAGACAAATCAATGTGTATGAGAGAGACAATCGGTTCTGGAACGGTTCTGAACTGTCGGACTGTGGTTCTGAATTGTGGACCAGTTGTTTATTTGGAATAGTTGTTTTATATTATAATGGGTAAATAATTGAGCGACTGGAACGGATTTTATTAGAATTATTAAAGAATTGAACAAGTTTGTATTGCGGGTTGCCTGGAATATAGGATGAGAGAGAAAGTGTCGCCATCTCCCTGTCGCCAGCCACATGTCGGTCGGTAATGTAGATCGCGCCACGGGGGAGGCGGGAATTTCGAACGTTGTCACGGGGAGGGCCACATGTCGGTGCGCCGCCATTTTTAGTCCATTTCGCCATTTTTGGTCCCCATGGGTGGGCGAGCAAAGGCCAACAAACAGATCACGTGACACACCTTCTATGACGTCACTCACAAGTCAAAAAGGCATTACCAGCGAGATAGCCGACGTAGCGAAGCTACTGAATCCGCCCTTTGCGCATAATTTGTCAATAGTGGATATATGAAAAACACGCGTTTAGGTATACTGCGCACCACGCCATTTAGGCACTCTCTGGAGACCCGATAAGAAAACCCTGAATAACAAGGTATTTCTTAATAACCATGGTACGGGTCAAAGGTCCTAGATACAACATATACAGGGTATGTTAGAAAGCGTACCAAGACTAAAAGGCATTAATGGGCGGCAACGAAAACTCCAACGCGACGTATAAGATCAAAAGGGCATTAACGGGTGGTAACCAGCCAACGCAGTCCAAAGGACAGGTGGGCGAGCAAGTCAGAAAGGCCAACAAACAGACCGCACCTTCAATGACGTCACTCTCAAGTCAAAAAGGCATTACCAGCGAGAGAGCCGAGGTAGCGAAGCTACTGAATCCGCCCTTTGCGCATAATTTTTAATAGTGGATATATGAAAAAGACGCGTTTAGGTATACTGCGCACAACACCATATAGGCACTAGCAAATTAAAAATTATCGAGACCCGATAAGAGTGACAAGGTATCTCTTAAAATGATTTTTAAACACCGATAAGAAAAATCACAACCGGCACGTGAAAAGACATAAGGTGTATACAGAGTAACAGAAAAGTCGCAAGAAGTGGCCATTGCCGTGTATACAGGGAATGTTAGAAATATCAATTGTACGGGTCAAAGGCCCTAGATACACAGGGTATGTTAGAAATATCAATGATACGGGTCCTGTTACGATATACAGGGTATGTTAGAAATATCAATGGTACAGGTCCTATTACGGTATATACAGGGTATGCTAGAAATATCAATGGTACGGGTCCTAGATACGACATATGCAAGGTATGTTAGAAATATCAATGGTACGAGTCAAAGGGTCATTCCCAGCATCCTTATGGACCAGACACCACCAATACACAAAAAAGTAAGACCAAAAGACATTAGGATGATCAACGAACACAAGCCAGACTCTGATGAGAGACGTTGCTAGCTATCTAAGCATTCGATATAATCCTCAAAGGTAATATTATTTTTAACAACCGATGACTTAACTCCCTTACCTTTCTTTCCAACATCAAAGGGCATTAACGGGTGGCAACACTCAAAAGGAGCTAGCTAAGGCCTACACACTTTCTATGATAAGTATGATCAAAAAGGCATTAGCGAAGCTACTGAATCCACCCTTTTCGCATAATTTTCACTAATGGATATATGAAAAAGACGTGTTTAGGTATACTGCACACCACACCATGTAGGCACTAGCAAATTAAAAATGATCGAGACCCGATAAGAATGTTAGAATAACAAAAATTATTTGCAAACCCCCAAAAGAAAAACCACAACCGGCACGTGTATACAGAGAAAAGTCGCAAGAGAAAGAATGCAATGATAAGTACAGAGGCTTTACAAAAACATCGAGGGTGTAAGGAATGTAAGCAGAGCCTTTAATTGATGGAGGGGACGCTTATATATGCGAAGTTGAGGATTAGTCTTTTCGGTAAATAAAGACATTTATGAATAAAAAGTAGGGTTATGAATTAATATCTTTACTTGTTGGATAAGAAGGAAAAGGAAGAAAAGAGGGCAATCAATCCTCATATCAACTGGATACCTAAAGAGGTAGCTTATGTCTTTAGTCAATCTGACGATGCTAAGTCTAGCGAAAAGGCTGTCATTAAGGTTAAAAAAGCAATTTTTTAAATAAATATTGGAAGTTTTGTTAAAACGAAGAGTTTTTTATTATTCTTAATAAGATGGACTTCCAAAAAGTAAGGGTTAGTACAATCAATTTAATAAACAAACTGTTTTATTTTTATAGAAAAGTAGTAGCGAGAATGATAGATGTCTTTAGTCAATCTGACGATGCTAAGTCTAGCAAAACGGCTGTCATTAAAGTTAAAAAAGCAATTTTTTAAATAAATATTGGAAGTTTTGTTAAAACGAAGAGTTTTTTATTATTCTTAATAAGATGGACTTCCAAAAAGTAAGGGTTAGTACAATCAATTTAATAAACAAACTGTTTTATTTTTATAGAAAAGTAGTAGCGAGAATGATAAGGTAAAAAATATGCATTTGTGGTTATAAGGTTTATTTATTTGTCATTATAATGGTAATATAACATTAGAAAACCACTGACTTAGATGTTGTACGTTTCGTTCGGTACACATATATGGTCCAGATAGGGCGTGGCAGGGGTTCGGATCTTGGGCAAAGTTTCCAGTTTCACAAGAGGTGCTATCAAATTTGGTAACAATAATGTGTGGAAAAACACTGAAAACGTGACATTTCTTGGGAAGAAATTCTGCTTTTTGTTGTCCTCGAACGTAAATGTAGTCTGTGGCATACAATAGCTTGCTTTCCAGTATTTCATTTACTTTACAATATTCCACATCTCCTGAAGAGTATCTAATTCCATGCACATTCTTTTCCAAATAAGATGCGGTCTTTTTATCAGCGCTACTTAATGTGGAATACGGTTGTGGAGGTAAAAATATGTAATGTGAACGTTTAAAACCAATTTCTATGGTGAGTTCTTTGACAATGAATTGTCCGTCGACGACAAAGCCTTGGTACGATATATACAGGGTATGTTAGAAATATCAATGGTCCGGGTCCTAGATACGGCATATACGGGGTATGTTAGAAATATCAATTTGATGGTACGGACTAAGATGATCATTTCCAGTATCCTTATGGACCAGACACCACCAGCGTACAAAGACCAAAAGGCATTAATGGGCGGCAACGAACACTCCAACGCTACGTATAAGGATAAAAGGGCAACAAGCCAATTTTAGACCTTTTAGAAAATTATTTAAAACCTAACTCTACATATCACATTTATTTTAATGTCAGAAACTTGATACCGCAATTTACAACATTTATTCAGAATTTTTCCAAAAGGACTATTTAAAATTAGTTATGTGTACTCGTTTAATAAATACAATTAAAGATCAGATGAACAGATAATGTTAATTGAAAATAGACACGAGGGTAAAACAAATCATCGGGGAATTGAAGAAACATTAAAAAACTTAAACAAAATTATTTTTGGGTTAATATGAAAAAAAAACAATAAGCACCTTTATAAACGCTTGTGATATTTGCCAACGTACAAAATATTCCAGGAAACCGCCGTACGTTCCGTTAAACTTAACAGAAACCGCATCAAAACCATTTGAAATTTTACATGATGATATTTTTCATTACAATAAAAATCGGTATTTAACTATAGTAGATCCATTTTCAAAATTCGCTCAAACAATACCAATTCCTGGTAAAAATGCAATAAATATTTGCGATGCATTTACTAAATTCTTTTGTAGTTTCGGAGTATCTAAGAAAATAACATTAGACAGTGGAACATAATTCAAAAATGATACAGTTCGTGAACTTTTAAATTTACATAAAATTAAGGTTCATTTCACTACACCAGAACATCATGAATCCAATGGTGTAATAGAAAGGTTACGTATTCTAAAAGAAGTGTATCCTAATGATACAGACTCGTAGTCCGGATGAAATATTTCAAAATAAAGAATTATTCTCCAGTTACGTTGAAAATCACCGTGAAAAATTAAAACATGTTTATAAAAATGTTACAGATCACTTAGAAAAAGAAAAACAAAAAATCGTTTCAAAACATAATACAAAGGGTGAGCGAAATTTAGAATTTAAACTTAATCAATTAGTTTATAAGAAAAATAATAAATTTATAGGTCCCTTTACTATAACCAAGTTATTAGATAATAATAAAGTAGAAATTGTAAGTAAAAAATATAAAAAATCAATAGTTCATATTAGGGCCATACCTCACGAGATGCCATGGCGACGTGGCCAGCAATGTTGCCAACTAGATCATATTGAGATGTATGACGTCTCACTTGGCGACCGACTGGCGGCGTTGCCAAGTAGCCAGAGTAGACCGCTCCGCATGCAGCGACTGGAGACGCTGGCCACCTGACAACGCCGCCAGTTGTTTACATGTGTTTGTATGCTCCGTCACTCACTCAGTCGCCAACCAGTCGTCGAGTTGAAAGCACGTCGGTACTAAGAGCAAAATGTCGTTCGGTACTGAGAGATTTATCATAGAAATTGAAAATCGGCCGTGTTTATGGAACCACAGATTGAAAGAGTACTCTGACCGGAACTTGAAAATTAAATGTTGGGATGAAATGGTAAACATTTTTAAAGAAAAAGAAGATATGACAAATGAAGAAAAAAGGCAACTATGTAAGTGCAATGTTTTATTAATATTTTGTTAAACTTATATATTTCTATCTTGCCATGATAGTGGGTTATGATTAACAAAATATTCTGCAAGTATGTCTCGAACTGTTAATCCTGATCTGTAGCAGGTTCGAACCCCGTTACTACCAAAGTATCGTCATATGAATAGCTATCTCTAGAACGTACAAAATTATGCAAAATGCAACATGTCTTAACAATCTTCTTTGCTAAATCTATATTAACATTCAGTGGCCTGTGGAATATCCTCCACTTATTAGATAATATACCAAATGTGCACTCGATATAACGGCGTGCTCTAGATAAACGATAGTTAAAAATTCTTTGTTTATAACTGAGATTGTGCCCTCCGTAAGGTCTCATGAGGTGTTCGTGTAGACCGAAAGCTTTATCTCCTACAATTGTATAAGGAATATTGTCACCATTTTCTATCAGTGGTTTTGCCTCAGGGATACTTAAAGAATTACTCATGAGGTTAGTGTAAAAAGAGCTTTTCTTAAAAATCCCCGAATCGCTGCTTTTCCATACGCTCCGACATCTATGTACGTGAAATTATAATTAGCATCACATATTGCGAGTAAAACAACTGAAAAGTAATTTTTATAGTTGTAGTATAGTGATGCGGAATTTACTGGCTGAATTGTTCTGATGTGTTTTCCGTCAATGGCACCAATGCAATGTGGGAAATTGGTCCTCTTGCAATGCTTTCCCAATAATTTTCTGTAGTAGGTAATATTATAAATTGTCTTTGATGTTTGCATATAGCGTCACACACTTCTCTAATTATTGTACATATTGTTGTATAACCGAGTCTGTAGTTGTAATATAGTTCCATAAATGTACAACCTGTTGCAAGATACCTGCAAAAAAAATTTATAAGTCTAACTTAAAATTTACTTTCAGCTGTTGCATTACAAAGAAAGTGGAAGAGTATTCGCGGCTGCTTCACAAGGAAAATTGGCCGCCAAAAAAATGTTAAGTCTGGATCTGGCGGTGAATCATGTAAAAGTGAATATATCTACTTTAAACAGCTGCAATTCTTAAAAAATGTTGTAGCTATAAAGGAACCTGATCACGTTGCTGATGAAGAACCTGCGGAGAACTCTGAACCAGATAGGCAGATGGTACAACGTAAAAAAAAGAGAGCAAAGGCCACTACGTGTCCCAAAGATGATAAATTCCTTGAAACTCTACAGAGAAGCATCGACTCGAGAGAAAAATTTGACGAAAAAAATGATGGCGAAGACAGGTTATTTATGTTGTCTTTGGTAGGTACATTAAAAAAGTACCTCCAGAAAGAAAAATGGATACGAAAATGAAGATAATGTCTATACTCGACAACGCAACTAAGCCTGTATATTACCCCCAAAGCTCATGGTCGCAATCCCAACAAATGCAGCAGTCTCCTTCAAGCTACCATCCTGAATATTCTACTCGTTCCGGAGGGTCTGAAATGCCACACACCTTACATGCACCTTTATCGAATTTGTCAAATTACTCCGACGAATCGACCATTTTAGACATGTATGATTAAATTATAAATATATGCTTACCTCAATGTCACAAATTGTTTTTCTTCAGGACTTATTTTCTTAATATTGTATCTTGTTTAGTTAAATCATTCCGACATAAACTCAGTAATTCATCAAATGATGTTAGTGACATTCTCAGATAATTGAACATTTTTTCAGGGTATTTTCTTAAATCTTCATAGAGTTTGAGAAAAACACCGCTTTGATTTCGGTTTGATAATGTAAGAAAACCTCCTTGTTTACAGAATCCACAGAATGCAGAAATACACAACGATGTGGAAGCTGATAGTGATTCTGACAATAGTTAATTCTCAAGAAATCAAGGTCTTGGATATCAGTCACACTCCTGGCATACTTCCCTTTCTAATCGGCTCTGCGAAAATTATCACTAGTAAACATATTTTCTTACAAAATATAAACATAAAAGTAATTGAAAAATTAATAATAACATTCAACTCTCTAAATAATTCGTTGCAACGAGATAAATTTTCACAACAATTAAATTTAAAACCTAAATTTGATCATTTATATTATATCATTGAAGAATTGCCAAAAAAATTTGATAATTTAAAGACGTTTAAAATTTCAAACCAAAAACGCGAATTAATAAACGCATGCGGTAATATAGCAAAATTTTCATTATACATATATATATATATGTACACCCCAATATATCTGGTTTAATATATATATATATATATATATATATATATATATATATATATATATATATATATATAAGGAGGAGTAGTCTTGACTGATATATATGAAATTAAAGGTTTTTTTGAGGTAAGCAGTCAAATAAAAAAGGGCAATTAATGTAAACTCTTTATATTTGCGAAGCTTTCGAAAATGTTTATTTTCTTCTTCAGCACAAACTAAAATTATAATAAACTTTTAACATTATATTATAATAGATAAATTAAAAACTTACTATCGTGAGGTTAAATAATTTTTGGCCTCATAAGTGACATCAAAAGAGGTGTTAACTCATGTGCATTGGACGAACATGTTCTTAGTGACAATCATTCTTTTAATTTTAATCAAGCAAAAATTTACAAAAAAGAGAATTTCTTGAGATGGTATATATAAATAAAAATAACTGTATTAATAAAAGATCAGATATTGATAATTTAAATAATATCTACAGTTATATACTATCACGGGATGTGTAACATATAAATTAAAAATTTAATTTTCTTTCATTTCTTCTTCTTTTTGATTAATGATTTTAAATTCTGATAGTTTATGTCATCATGACATAATCGTCAAATTTTGATTTTGAACATTTATTCTAAATTAACATTTCTTTTAATTTAATTTATTTTTGTATTTTTGTATATTGGTAAAAATTTTTATAATGTGCGCATTTATGAGGCCAAAAATTATTTAACCTCACGATAGTAAGTTTTTAATTTATCTATTATAATATAATGTTAAAAGTTTATTATAATTTTAGTTTGTGCTGAAGAAGAAAATAAACATTTTCGAAAGCTTTGCAAATATAAAGAGTTTACATTAATTGCCCTTTTTTATTTGACTGCTTACCTCAAAAAAAACCTTTAATTTAATATTATATATATATATATATATATATATATAATGAAAATTTTGCTATATATATATATTGCAATATATATATATTTATATATATAAATATATATATATATAGGGTGTTTCAAAAAAGGTAACACCGTCTCTAGGATAGGTAAAAAACTGAAAAATAATTGGGGTTTGCTTAGTAAAATTTTTTTCTAACGCCATCCGTTTTCAAGATAAAGGGCGTTGAAGAAAATAAAAAATTACACATTTCTTACGATTTTGCCGAAACTACTGGCACCATTGCAATGAAATTTTATACGAATATGTTTTGGAAGCCGATATATCCCATGAATTTGTTTTTATAACTAACGATTTTGCCGAAACTACTGGCACCATTGCAATGAAATTTTATACGAATATGTTTTGGAAGCTGATATATCCCATGAATTTGTTTTTATAACTAACTCTCATAGAGGGCGCTAGTTACACGATTCATACAACGTATTATTCAACATAACTTTTTTTAAGGTAGAATTATTAGTCAAAACTCCAAGTGAACATAAACATCATTTAATTCTACACCAAAAAGGTACTCTTGGTAAAACTCGATATTATGTACCGTTTTCGGAATATTTTAATTTGAAAATTATGAAGTAATAATCGCTCCTGGTATAAACTAATGATAAAGTTCGCTTTTCTTTAAGTTTGCCATGTAAAATTGATATTTATTGATTGTTATGACAATAAGTCAACAATAAATAGAGTTTTGAAACTTTGTTATTTGTAAAATTAGATATTGTTAAATAAAATGTACTCAAATGTTGAATACACCGACATGTTATTAACATTAACATTTAGAGCAGTTGAACGACGTTGTCGAGAAACTGGGAATGTAAGACCAAAGAAAATAAATTCAGGTAGACCAAGAACAAGAACAATTAATAAAGAAAATATTACTTTAAATTTAGTTGATCAAAATCCACCATTAAGTGTAAGGAATATGGCAAGACAAACAAATACATCTTCTTCAACTACTTAGCGGATACTTAAAGAGCAGCAGCTACATCCTTACCATTACAGACAAGTTCAAGAACTCTTGCCGGACGATCTACCGGTTAGAGTCGATTTTTGTGAAACATTGCGAGAAAGGACAGCCCTCAATCCAAATTTTTTACGGACGAGGCCACCTTTACTCGACAAGGTATGTTTAAGTCCCATAACTCACACTACTGGTGTGATGAGAATCCACAAGCCAAAAGGGTATCACATTACCAACACTCATTTAAAGTTAATGTTTGGGCAGCAACTTTAGGTAACAGATTAATAGGTTATCATATCATATCTACCTGGAAATTTAAGTGGTGATATGTACCTTGATTTTCTAAATAATCACTTATTTGAGATATTAGAAGATTTATCGATAAATGAGCGAACATCATTATTTTTTATGCATGATGGAGCTCCACCGCACTTTGATAGAAGGTGTCATAATTGGTTGAGTAACAATTTTCGGAATCGATGGATTGGTAGAGGTGCAGAAGCTCCGATTCATTGGCCTCCTCGGTCATGCGATTTTAATCCTTTGGACTACACAGTCTGGTCATATATTAAGGAAAAAGTCTATGCTACAGAGAAAAATTCTCGTCAAGAATTAATAGACAGAATTAAACGTCACTTTAATGACATCATAGATAATCCCCAACCGATAAGAAGATTAATGGATTCTTTAGAAAAAAGGATAGACTGGTGTATTCGTGAAAACGGAGGACATTTTGAACATTTACTCTAATTGAATTTTATGTTATGTTCTTTGTGTTTATTTTAATTTTCTTATTGTAAGTTTTTTTAATTAATAAATTTATCATTAACTTATACGAGGAGCGGTTATTACTTCATAATTTTCAAATCAAAATATTCCGAAAACGGTACATAATATCGAGTTTTACCAAGAGTACCTTTTTGGTGTAGAATTAAACGATGTTTATGTTCACTTGGAGTTTTGACTAATAATTCTACCCTAAAAAAGTTATGTTGAATAATACGTTGTATGAATCGTGTAACTAGCGCCCTCTATGAGAGTTAGTTATAAAAACAAATTCATGGGATATATCAGCTTCCAAAACATATTCGTATAAAATTTCATTGCAATGGTGCCAGTAGTTTCGGCAAAATCGTAAGAAATGTGTAATTTTTCATTTTCTTCAACGCCCTTTATCTTGAAAACGGATGGCGTTAGAAAAAAATTTTACTAAGCAAACCCCAATTATTTTTCAGTTTTTTACCTATATTTATATATATATATATATATATATATATATATATATATATAAATATATATATATATATATATATATATATATATATATATATATATTTATATATATATATATATATATATACATCCTGCTACCAATGCTGCGTCCTTTCAAATAACCTTCTTGCGTCTCCTAGAAATACGCTACTTAGGAAACATCTAATCGAGTATGTTGGAACAGCATCACATTTCCAGTACATTGGTGTAATCAGAGTTATTCTACCTTATCGAATAAGAAAGCTACAATATATGCATGTTACTGCGTCCTTTTAATAATAGCATGATATTGCACCGCGTATATTATCTCAAAAAGGGCAGTAATATTGCGTCCTTAGGGCATATATTTTCCTAACAATTGTACAATGGTGCGTCGAACAGTGTTGCCAGTTTGCTTTTTACCTTTTCCGTTAGTGTTCCTCTTTTTGTCGTTTATTTTACGTTTTCAAACAGCATTTAAAACATAATATTCAACTGATTTAAAATAATGTTTCCGACTGAAAACAATGATTTAACAGAAAGGTTTTTAGAAACATGGTTTGTAGCAATTGGAATAGTTAAATAAATATTAGACGTACTTAGATATACATTTATTACCTGTCAAATAAATAAATAAAATTAATAAACAAAATAAATAAAATTAATAATTCTTCAGGGTAAACAAATAAAATTCATTACATCCTGTAATAACGAATTTCTTAACATTAAAAAAAGTATATTTATTATTATTTAAATATCATTATTTAAAATGAATTGCTTTGAATTGCTAAAATAATTTTAAATTTATTTTGGAAATAAGCCTTCCCATGGTAAATAACACGCGACCACTATTCGGATTTGTTCTTACAATAAATATTTTGAATAAAAACCTTAATTTTTTTCCAATCTTTGTTGGCTAATAAATCGCCATTTTGTTGTATTAAGTATTGACATTCTGACTGTTTCGGTGGTTTTTGATTTTTAATATTTTTTGCAAAATATTTTTTTACTACGCTCTTTTGTTCTGCTGTCCATGGTACAAGTGTCCTTTTTCTCCCATTTTTAGTTTTTTTAGTTTGGCTACATTCTGGTTTCTTTCCCCCATTTTGTGTTTCGTCAGCACCAACCGGATCTATTACTTCACTTGTTAAAATTTCACTGTTTACATAACTATCTTCAGCTTCTTTGTCATTTACCTGATCATTCTCCTCCTCGTTTTCTAATAAATCCTCTTCGAGTGCTACATCAATTTCGTCCAGGGTTTTTCCTTTATATTCACGAAGATTTCCCCCTTCCATTAATAAAAGCAGTTTAGACAATTTTGCCGTTTGATGAATGTCATCTGGCAGTCGATAATTATTTTTGTGCACTCCAAGTGTATGGCCCATAAAAGTCGCTAGTTGGTCAACTTCAGAATCTTTTAGTGAAAACAGTTGAGATAAAGTGGCCAAATGCTTGCGTAGTTTGGTACAAGTAATTGCAGAGGGGTTTTTTGCTCCACTCAAACGAGCATATTTTTCCAAAACTTTGTATCCCGTAATAGGTCCTAATAAACCAGGTATTCCAAACAAATATGGATTTTGTTTGCAAACCAAATTGCTTCTTACTTCTAGAAGACTTTTGATGTTGTCTTGGACATCTGAACTAAATAGAACTGCAACCCCCCTTCCCCTTTTCCCTCTAATCACTACCCTTTTAAAACTTTTCAGTAAGATTTTTTCGGCATCTGATATAATAGAGTCAAACTCAGCATAGTCGTTTGTATGATTTTTTCCAAAATTTATATAAGTATGTAATAGAATTCGTTGAAGTTCTCCAGGCCTTTTTCTGTTTAATAAAACTACTCTACAATAAATTGTTTCAAGTAAAGTCATATACCCCTCCTTACTATTTGGGTCTGTTTTTAAAGTGGCCGTCGCTGACTTCGCTTTTTCAATCAGATATAATTTTAGTTTTTTAAGATCACTTGCAAGAGGAACTATAGTGACTTTATTCAATTTTTAATGTTGAGATCGTTACCGGCGTGACTAGAGACTTCAAACCTCCAGTTGCTATTAAAAAGGTGGATCATATTTTTAAGATCAACTTCTTTATTAGCAGTTGAAGTTGATGGAATTTCATTTGTCAAATAAAGTGTAAGTGCTATTTCACAACACTGTTTTAATGAAGTAGAAATATTCATAGCAAAAGTCGGTGCTTTATAAACCTTTTGGATAGAATCATATCCTGCAGTTTCTTTAGCAGATTCAACAAATAGATTAAAACATCTAGGTTGAAGCGCTTCAAACAGATTTTTGACTGATGGTTCCAACCGTTTTATGATCATTAAAATTTTTGCCAGCTCTCTCATTTTTCTTGACGTAACTTGAATAAAATGTTTTTCTCGATGAACTTTTAGGTATCTTGCTCCGAACGCACATATGAGATCATCCATTTTTGCTACCATACTGATTTTATCTGGCCTCATTCTAGGAAATACTTCATCTTGCAGTTGTCTGTCAATACGCCTTTTCCACGTATTAGATAGTAAACTTTGAGCTTCAGCTTGAGCATTATTCTCTTTAGAATTTTTCAAGACATTTCTTTCTATGCCTGTACAAAAGTTTAGACGAATAAAAGCCGAAACAGTTAGAACATGGTAGAAGACTGTGTTTATTTTTAATAGGACTTCTCACCGGCTTGAAATACCCATTAACGTTTTTAAATAATTACCTTGTTTTCTAATTTGGCTTATTAATTCTTTTCTTTCTTTGGAATTAACTCTAAGCGAAGTAACCCTTAAAACATCAGTTTCCAGTGAATGATTTCTTAAAATGTGCCTGCCAAAATTTTTTACATCTTCTTCGCAATAATAACAGAAGTCAACTTTTCGCTGCACCTTTCGAACGTTTTTCTTTTGCCATCATCTGCTACAATTACAGTATCTGCACCTATCTCATTGGAATTCAAGACACCAAGATCAGCAGTAATGGAAGAACAACGGCCTTTATTTCCATTAAATGACTTACAAATGGAATTTTCGGTCGTTGAATTAACACTAAAACCTGTAGGTGAGATTAACGATGCATTTGGCGACTCTGATTCCTGAAAAAGATATACATATATATTTTATTGCACTAACCCTAACTTTGTAAAAGTCTATCTTATTAAGAAAATTAAACATAGAACTTTGCAATAAAACTTTCACTATTTATTGAAAAAACTTTTCAATTCTATAACAGCTGTTTTGATATATTATCATCGTCAGATTAACCTATTGGTTACACTTTGTTTTCAAGTGATAGCTTTCTGATGTTGATTAAGTAGTGTTAAGACTAGACCAAGTACTAAAATAATAAGACATAACAATATTAAAAGAAATATGTAAATAGCTCTTAGGGATTATCCTGGATATATTTCATTATAAGATTAGTTACATATAATTCTGGACATCAAGAATTTTTTATCAAATTACATGGAGTTACAACCCAATTAGGTCTATAGTTTATTATGTCAATACTTCAATACTCTTAATAATAAATTAGCTAGGAAATAAAAAACCATTCCAAAACATTATGGTTACACATTTAAATATTCAGTAAAAAATTCAATAGATTTTATAAATAAATTACATAAATGTAATTGACAAAGTAATACTAAATCCGTATCATTTGATGTAACTTATATGTTCTCTAAAATACCTCCTAAAGAATGTATAGTTTTTTTTAAAAAGCTATTAGATAAAAGAAATATTAATAATTCAATAAATTATCAATATACAAAAAGCCAACACAAACAGATATAACCATACCAAATAATTGATATGATGCTATTAAACCTAAATAAGCAGCTTATAATTTTATGATAGTTAAAGCATTTTCAATTCCTATAAACAAAAATAGCATTAAAAAAGAAATTAACATCATAAAACAAATAACTACATTTGATAAATACATTAGTTAATAAGAAAGAAGTTATAATGTCTCAATAACTAATATTTCCCAAACAAATGAAAAAAATTAAATTATAAAAACATATTGTTAAAATACTTGGTCTAGTCGTAACAGTATTTAATGAACATCAGATCTCTTAAAAACAAAATTTTATTTCAATATGTAGATCTGACGATGATAATACATCGAAACGAAACAGATATTGGCTGAAATACTTTACTTCAGTAAATAGTAAATGTTTTATCGCAAAGTTCGAAAGTTCTTAAGATACAAATGTACTTATATGTAACATTTTAATAATTAAGAAGAATTGTTCAGAATGTTAAAAAAACCTAGATGTTTTTGAAATTGAATTCAAGAAAAGGTCTGTTCAGTTGACATATGACTTATAAAAACATGGGTTCGAAAGTTTAAACTCAAATTAAAAAAAGGTTGTTTCGCTTTTCGCCTAGTCAAAAACACCCCCATATTTTAGGATTTTGCATTAAATTGTAATAAATTGAATTTTTTTAGAATGCCACATTTTTCATGAATAAAATAAAAGTTTACTAGACTAGTGTTTTTTACCCAGCGTCTAATTGATTAATTGATTTGAGTCAAGTGAGGGTTCTAGATCAAAGAAGTGATGAGGAAAGCTAAAAACACAACACTATGATTGATGGTGATTTACAACGGTAATTCATCTGATGATGTGGCTGTGAGATCCTGAACCATATATCATATTTAATTCTTCTGTGGCAAAATTAACATCTTTTGATAGTTTTACTCCTTCTTTAATTAATGAGATACGGTAGATTATTGAAACCTAAACCATAATCAGAAAGCTTTCTTACCTTCTCAGTCGGAAAATAATCTGGGTCCTTCACGGAATCATCGCTATTAATACCCTGTCGAAAAATGAAATATAGTATTTTAAAATTTTGGGAAAAATGTGTATCTTACCAGTTAGGCACAAGGTGAGTTTGTAGTCGGAAAATAATCTGGGTCCTTCACGGAATCATCGCTATTAATACCCTGTCAGAAAATGAAATATAGTATTTTAAAATTTTGGAAAAAATGTGTATCTTACCGGTGAGACACAAGGTGAGTTTGTAGTCGGAAAATAATTTGGGTCCTTCACGGAATCATCGCCTGTCGGAAAATGAAATATAGTTTTTTAAAATTTTGGGAAAAATGTGTATCTTACCAGTGAGGCACAAGCCGTGTTTGTTACATTGTCAGTTTTGTTAGGAGAATAATCAATCTAAAAATAATGACAGATGTTTATTTTATAGTTAATTTATATCCACTGCAATATTTACCTCAATAAAGCTAAAATCTCCAGAAGGAGGTGGTGAGGATACGTTAGATTCGACATCAGAATCCTAAAAAGTAACGATTATATACTTTTGCATTCCTTTAACTAAACTACAGTATTGGTAATGAAACTGAATTAAAATAATTATAAGTTTACCTACCTGTGGTAGTGAATCTCGAGCTAAGTTTAATAATTTTAAAGTTCTATTTGACATTTCTGAAATAAATCATTAAATGTATTAGAATAACGAACTTGAGAAGAAATCAGTTATAATTTAAAAAATGTAACATCTAATTATTGTTGAACTAAGTATTAATGAATAAAATTAAAGGCA
Source organism: Ophraella communa (assembly GCA_035357415.1). NCBI lineage: Eukaryota > Metazoa > Arthropoda > Insecta > Coleoptera > Chrysomelidae > Ophraella > Ophraella communa. The sequence continues at coordinate 187,708 of JAYKXQ010000054.1, forward strand.
TGTAATTAATCCAATATATTAAAAAAAATTGAAAACAAATAATACTTACTTGACTTTACTGTAACGCCAACTTAATACCTGATATACCTATTACCCACTAAAGACGCACCAATGTACACAATTACGCTAGCAAAATAAAATATGCAATCTACCCGTTTTCAGGATTCACATTACCAAAGAAGCTATTTACGATGTTGCCAAATCATGGATGCAATAACATGTGATAAACGAACCAAATTATACATCGCGATATACTCTTTCAAAGTTGACAGCGCCACCAAAATAGGGTCCGGTGAACTAACGATATACTTTTACTTTCAGTCATCTACCATTATGACTACCCCATGACGGATTTTTAAATTCAAATTACAGAGAACAGCAAAGAGTTAAAAGAGTTCTGACAATTTTCTAATATTTCCGAACCTGTTCTGAACGTAGACAGCCATCACTCTTGTACCAAACTTATTCCAAATGAAAATTAACAGGGAAAAACATTACTGCGTCCGGTATACGGACGCAATATTGTCGAGGACGCAACAATGTATGGTCCCGTGCCCATGTATGGACGCAGCATTATGTGCGGGATATATATATATATATATATATATATATATATAATATAGTAACGGGTGACAGTTGTGTGACGGATGATTGTGACAGATGCGAGAGGAATGCATGTATTTTGATGTAGCTGCTTGCCAAAAAGGGTAGAGTCCGTGAATGAGGAAGAAGGTTTTGACAGGAACTTGACATGATTTATAATTATTTTAGGTTAGTAGTTATTCGCGAACATTCTAGTAATATTTGGATTTTAGTAAATAGTTATTTCGAGAAAAATCGAGATGTCAAGTATTTTGATATATAAAGCGGGTCATTCGCGGTAGTGAGTCAGTGTTCGTTCAGCTTTTGTAAAGTTTAATAATTAAAAAGTGACAGTTAGTAATTTGTAACCAGCTGAATTCTTGTATTCTTACAATTTGTGAATAAATTGTGTTAAAAGTCCTCACAAGTGTTTCAAATTGGTGTCAGGTGTGGGGTGAAGAAGCAAGAATGCCTGAAAAGATGTTACGTGAACTGTTGGTGGCTGAGCTTAGAAGAGAGTTGGAAGAATTGGATTTGGATACCACCGGAGGAAAAACTGTTTTAATCAACAGATTACGTGAGTACTATTTAAGTATAAATATTGACCCTGACTCGGTGGAATTCGAAGATCCTATGCACAAAGCAATGTCCGAGCTGTCCAGTCAGATAAAGGGTCAACAAGAAGAGCTGAAAGATCAGATAAAGGGTCAACAAGAAGCGCTGAAAGATCAAATAAAAAGCCAGCAAGAAGAGCTTGCCACTAGAATTTCCAGTCAACAAGAAGAGCTGAAAGATCAAATAAAAAACCAGCAAGAAGAGCTTACCAACCGGATGACAAACCAGCAAGAAGACCAAGCACAACAATTAGCCGAGCTTGCCACTAGAATTTCCAGTCAACAAGAAGAGCTGAAAGATCAAATGAAGAGCCAGCAAGAGGAGCAGATGAAGAAACAAGAAGAACTGGTCCATCAAATGCGTGAAGAGTTGTCAAGCTATGTTTCACAACAAATATCCACCTTAAGAAATGAACAATCCCAGCAAATATCGACTTTACGTTGTGAGCAATCCCAGCAAGTAACCGAACTAGATACCAAAATGAATGCGATGATTCAACAACTTCAGAATGAAATAGAGGTCCTTCGGCAAGATCGCTACGTCCACCGCGGCGAAGGAGATGCAGAGAGAATGGAAACCTTCAGCGTGGATGTCGAACGACGGGGAGACGGAGACACTGCACAGATGCGATCAACAATTAAACCTCCTACGTTCGATGGAACAACTTCGTGGTCCAACTACGTCAAGCAATTCGACGCGGCGGCCAGGGCGAACGGATGGTCATCCAGGGAGAAGGCAATATCGCTAACCATAGCGTTACGAGGCGATGCTTTGAATGTCTTGCATTCCCTTAAGCCCGACGAAGCTGACAATTTCGAGCTGCTAGTACATCGCCTGGAGATGAGGTATGGTCAGACCCACCTACAACCCGTGTACCGAACACAGCTGAAGAACCGTAAACAGAAGAGTGGAGAATCTATCCAGGAGTTCGAGACAGAGGTAGCTAGGATGGTTCGATTTGCTTATCCGACAGCAGCAGAAGAGTTTCTGGAGTGTCTAGCAGTCCAAACCTTTACCGTTGGCCTTAGGGACCCGGAGTTACAAAGAGCTGTAACCCGGGCCCCTGTTCTCGCTTATCCTCGTCCTGAGGGCAGACTTATTCTGGATACCGACGCTAGCAATGTGAGAATCGGAGCTATACTTTCACAACTTCAAGACGGAAAAGAAAGAGTTCTAGGATATTTTAGCAAGACATTATCAAAAGCCGAAAGAAACTATTGTGTAACGAGACGTGAACTCCTCGCAGTTGTGAAGTCTGTGGAACATTTCTACAAATACTTTTATGGCAAAAGATTCCTAATTATAACAGACCATGCCAGTTTAAAGTGGCTACTGAGCTTTAGAAATCCAGAGGGGCAGATAGCAAGATGGTTAGAAAAACTCCAGGAATACGATTTTGAAATCGAACATAGACCTGGAACTAAGCACTGTAACGCCGATGCACTTTCTCGAAGGCCATGCCCACCTAATTGCACAAATTGCAGTCGACTCGAACAAAACAAAAAGCTCGCTCTAATAAAAGTGGTGCCAGACGACTTGTGCTCCAGAATGGAGGAGAAACAAAACAACGATCCCATTATTAGGAAGATCCTGGAATGGAAAAGAACGGATCGGCGTCTCCTATGGCGAGAGGTATCATCGTCCTCTCCGGTCTTAAAATCATATTGGGCCCAATGGAATTCTTTGACTTTAGACGGAGGGCTTCTTAAAAGGATAGTTGAAAACCCTGACGGCTCAGAAATCAAGAAACAAATTGTGGTCCCAAGAAGTACGATGCCGAAAATTTTAAAACAGCTTCATGATGACATATCTGGAGGACACCTAGGTATTACAAAGACGCTGCAAAAAGTCCGGGATAGATTTTATTGGGTTAATTGCTCCAACGATGTTAAAGATTGGTGCCGCAAATGCACGACGTGTGCTGCTAGCAATGGACCTAATCGTAAACCTAAAGCAGAGATGCAGCAATACCTTGTCGGAAGTCCATTCGAAAGAATCGCCGTAGATGTGTTGGGGCCACTACCAACTAGTGAGGTTGGAAATAAATACATCTTCGTTGTGATGGACTATTTTTCTAAATGGGTGGAAGCCTACCCTGTTCCCAACCAAGAAGCCCCTACCTTGGCCGATATTCTGGTCAACGAGTTATTAGCCGTTTTGTGGTACCGTTGGAGCTGCACGCAGATCAGGGAAGAAATTTTGAAAGTAAGCTATTTCAAGAAGTCTACAAACGATTAGGTATCCATAAAACTAGAACTACAGCGATGCATCCACAGTCTGATGGAATGGTTGAACGAATGAACCGAACCATTGCAAATTATTTATCGAAAGTGGTCTCAGAACATCAGAAAGATTGGGATAAACATATTCCGCTATTTTTAATGGCTATCCGATCGGCTGTCAACGAATCTACGGGTCAGACACCCGCGAAAGTCCTCTGTGGTAGGAAACTAGATTACCTTGCGACTTGATATATAGGAGCAAACCTGGTGAAATAACGACCGGTGAAGAATACGTCGGAGATCTTCAGAAGAAGATCGAAAATATTCATGAACTGGTGCGCCACAAACTACAACTCTCCAGTGACCGGATGAAAAGGTACTACGACTCACGAGCAACAGGAAACACTTATGAACCTGGGGAATTGGTCTGGCTCTATAATCCTCGACGGAAACGGGGTGTGTGTCCAAAACTTCAAAAGAAGTGGGAAGGTCCATATTTGATTAAAAAGAGAATCAATGATGTGATCTATCGGATTGTTAGAGTCCCCAAAGGAAAACCCGTCGTAGTCCATCATGATAGGTTGGCGTTATATCAGGGTGACCACAGTAGGGAGTTACAGCAACTTCGGGTAGAGGGTTCGACCAGTTCCGAAGATGACCCTGAAGTCTACTCCGGAGAGTTATCACATTCCGGGAGGAATGAACCTAAGGAGGGGGCAGTGTAACGGGTGACAGTTGTGTGACGGATGATTGTGACGGATGATTGTGACAGATGCGAGAGGAATGCATGTATTTTGATGTAGCTGCTTGCCAAAAAGGGTAGAGTCCGTGAATGAGGAAGAAGGTTTTGACAGGAACTTGACATGATTTATAATTATTTTAGGTTGGTAGTTATTCGCGAACATTCTAGTAATATTTGGATTTTAGTAAATAGTTATTTCGAGAAAAATCGAGATGTCAAGTATTTTGATATATAAAGCGGGTCATTCGCGGTAGTGAGTTAGTGTTCGTTCAGCTTTTGTAAAGTTTAATAATTAAAAAGTGACAGTTAGTAATTTGTAACCAGCTGAATTCTTGTATTCTTACAATTTGTGAATAAATTGTGTTAAAAGTCCTCACAAGTGTTTCAATATATAAAAAATAAATAAATTTTAACTACAGAAATGAATTATAAAAAGCGAATCTTTTTAGAAACGGCTTACATAGCTCAGGAAGATCAATGTATTAATAAAAAAACTGATCTAAATAATTTAAGTATAATATATGCATATCTTTTGGATTTGGAGAAACAAAATTTAAAAAATTAAAAAAAACGAATTACTATGTAGAATTTTAAAACAACTGAATTTATATATTAAACAAATATATAAAAATTTTTAAATCATATTGTTTTTTGATTTTTTTTAGTACACATGTCACATTTATTACAATTTTTTACACCGTTTTTCCTATAATCTCACTTAGATATGTAAGTATTATTTGTTTTATTACCTGCTATATAATTTCTTTATAATATACAATTTTTAGACCTTGAAAATGAACCCATAGAGGTTCGAAAGCTCGGTAAATAAATTCTAAAACGAGTACACATTGGTTTCATTGCCACATCCCCAAAACATTCCCATTATACAAATAGTTGGCAAATATTTCTATTTAAATTATATATATATATATATATATATATAAAGACCAGGAGTCTTTGCTGACCGTTAGGAAATAATTTGTAAGTTTCTTGGGTTTGCAGCAATAATGCAAGAGTACTCTTTTAAGTTATTTATTCCAAGCTTTCGGTTATGATTATAACCATCATCAGGGAGCTACAATTAATTAACATATTATATATAATGTGCTCTCGGAGCACTAATATGAAGTTGAACTATAACCTTTAACCTATTCTGTTTTACCACGTGGCATCATTAACACATTCAATCGGTGGAATGTAGTAACGAATTTAATAATAGTGACAAAATTAATATAATGTATGTTTTACGGTGAAATGTTTTCTTGTAAAAAGTTTTCAATAACTACAATTTACGAAGAAAAGTTTTTTTAACATGTTTTGTGCTGTTTTTTTAAATGATTTTAACATCTTGGATGATACAATCTCAATAAGTTGTAAGTTTCAAATTAATTTAATTATTACATTATATGTAATATGTTAACTAATTGTAGCTCCCTGATGATGGTTATAATCATAACCGAAAGCTTGGAATAAATAACTTAAAAGAGTACTCTTTCATTATTGCTGCAAACCCAAGAAACTTACAAGTTATTTCCTAACGGTCAGCAAAGACTCCTGGTATTTTTATCTTGAGGTATGGGTTATTACCAGCACATTCGAGCTACCTATGGGCCCTCAGTAGTTATAAAAATGAAAACCTGGTCCAGAGTTAATTTGAAATTAGCAAGAGAACACAACAGAAAATGTTTCCTACTCAAATACCGAAAACTAGGACTCACACCTCCACACATTAGACACACTACACAACCAGTACAGAATTTAATTCACAGACAAGACATTTACAACATACAGGATAAACAATTTAGGTTAGGAAACAAGCTTTTAAGTCTTGAAATTAGTAGCAATCATAAACTTATATTAAAGTTAGAGTCAATTAAAAGTTCTCTTAAATCAGAAATTTTAACACTTACAAGTAGAGATGTTTTTGATCACTTTTCTAGTTTTCAACACAGATCTTATAATAGAGTTTTTCATAGTGTCAAATCACAAAATTTAATAAAAACTTGACAATCTTATCAATGAAGAACTCAATCAAAATCTTAAAACCAATCCTAGATGGATAAATAATCTTTCGAACAATGTTATACCAGAAGACATTATGAAATTTCTATCTTTAGGTCCTAAATTTAGTATTGAACCTCAGATTTCTTCAGATATCTCCATTAAAAGAATTTTAGCAGATGTTGATTATATATTGCCTGATATTAATGATGTTGATACCAGGAACATCATTACAGCAAGAACTGTTAACGTCATAACAAATTCAGTTAATAATCGTAAAGCAAATAACTCGATTTTCAGAATGTTATATTTTAAAACAAAAAAATTCTTGAAAGAAAATCCAAACTTAATAGTCACTAGGTCTGATAAAGGTGGTGTAACTGTCATTCTCGATGAACAACAATACATAGAGTTATCAGAGTCAATTATTAAAAATGATAATTCATATATTGAATTGAATAGGGACCCCACCTCTATTATTCAACAAAAATGTAACAAATACATCAAATCTTTATTTGACAAAAAAGAAATTGATGATACGGCAAAAATGAAATTATCTTGCTATAATGGTGTTGCTGGAAAATTCTACTCTCTACCTAAAATACACAAAACTCCATTGAGTGTTCGATCTATAATAGCTTCTATTAAAACCCTTACTGAACATATTGCAAATTACTTGACTGACATTTTGACTAAAGCTTATGATTTTGATAATGAATATTACATTAGAGACTCTCTTCATGTTAATTCACAGTTCAATGGTATGCAGTTACCTGAAGGGTATGTCATTGTTAGCTTGGATGTGGTATCCTTGTTCAGTAATGTGTACTTAGACGTCTGTATTGATGCAATCAGTAAAAAATGGGACTTAGTTTCTGGGCAATGCAGCATCAGTATAGAAACTTTTATAAAATTATTAACGTTGCTGTTTGACAACAATTATTTCTCCTTCAACTGTGGTGCAACAACTAATAATGCTTATTCATTTGTTTATATTTTATGGATAATTGTTTATACTATAATTTATATGTGGGAAAATAATTAAATGATTGTAAAATAGTCAGTTAATATAGATACTTCGTAAAGGAATCATCGAGTTTCACTGGCCCTTTCTTGATCGGTATTATCGCAAATTAAAACTGGACTGCACATCCTCGATTTAATCTGATTCAAATGACGTTTCCAAATGCTATTTAATTCTGGTATTTTAACTAAATAAGTAGTTTTACCAATTCTCTTAAAAATATTTCCTTTATCCACGTAACTCTATTCGGAATTCTATAATCTTTGACAATAACTTTGTCTTCATTATTGAATTTTATATACCTTTTACCCTTATGATATTGTTTTTGTTTATTTTGTTTATTTTCAACATAATTTTTTAAAACGTTATTTGCGCATTTATTTTCAGGTAACAAAATATCAAATCTGGTGCGTAATTTTCTACCAAACATAATGCTACTAGGACTTAGTCCTGTAGTAGAATGCGGTGTATTTCTAAAATCAAATAAAAAATTGCTAAGGGCTTTATTTAAATCTATGCTTTGATTTCTTCCTAATGCATTTTTAAGAGAATTTTTTATGGTTTTTACGGAATTTTCCGCTTGCCCATTAGAAGAAGGGTGAAATGGTGGAGAAGTATAATGTTTAATATTATTTTGTGATAAAAACTCTTGAAATTCTGCTGAAGTAAATGAAGTACCATTATCAGAAACTATTTGGCGCGGTAGACCAAATCTAGCAAAACAACTACGTAAAAACTCGATAGTTAATTTAGAAGTTATAGATGTCATAGGGTAAACCTCGATCCATTTTGAGTGAGCGTCCACAATTATCAAAAAATATTGTTTTAAAAGGGGGCCCAAAAAATCTATATGTAATCTAGACCATACTTCATTGGGCCAAGTCCAAGTATTTAATATCGCAGCGTTGGGACTTTTCTTATAAATTGAGCAATTTTCACAAGAACTACAAAGTTTTTCTATATCTTTGTCCAGCCTTGGCCACCAAAAATATGATCTAGCTAAAGTTTTCATCTTAACAACTCCCATATGGGATCGATGTAGATCACTAAACAGTAAATTTCTTAAGTTTTGTGGAATTACTAAACGATTGTTCCAAAGTAAACATTCTTGTTCTATACTTAAATCATTTTTAATTCTATAAAACTCCTTTAGATTTTCCTCAATTTTACTCGGCCAACCTGTACGAACATATTTAATAATTTGTGTTAAATTTCTATCCAAAGCAGTTTTATCTTTAACCAATTTAAAATCAATAGGAAAATGTTTATTATTTTCAAAATAATTTATAAAATCTATATCCACCCTATTTTCTATGATATTTTGTTCTGGCAAGGGTAAACGAGATAAGCAATCCGCATAATTTTTATTAGTCGGTACAAATTTAATGTCATATTGATAATTTGACAGAATTACTGCCCATCTACGCAAACGGTTAGCTGCAAATTGAGGAATATCTTTCTCTGGATGAAAAATCGAAACAAGTGGCTTGTGGTCAACAACCAATGTGAAATGTCTACCAAAAAGATATTGATAAAACTTACTTAAACCAAAAATAATAGCGAGTCCCTCTTTTTCAATTTGAGAGTAGTTAGCTTCCGCGGCTGATAAGGTTCGAGATGTGTATGCAATAGGTTTTTCCGTACCAGTACTAAATACGTGGGTAATTACTGCACCGGTGCCATAACTTGATGCATCGGTAATCAACCTTACTGGTAAGTTAGGGTTGTAATGTACAAGAATTTCTGCGGATGTCAATAATTCTTTAACTTTAATAAAAGCTCTATCACAGGCTGAAGACCACACCCACTCCATGTTATCTTTCAACAAATTATATAGAGGAAACAAAATTGAAGATAATTTAGGAACAAATTTTCCGTAGTAATTAACCAAACCTAGAAAGGATTTTAATTGTGTCACGTTTTGAGGAATTGGTGCCTCAGTAATGGCTAATATTTTATCTTCGCAAGTATGCAGACCTTGTTTATCAATTTTAAATCCTAAATAACTTATTTCGGTTTTAAAAAATTTGCATTTATTTAAGGCAATTTTTAAACCTGCATCCTGCAATTTACTTAAAACGGTATTTAAATTTGAAATATGTTCTTTTCGATTTTTACCTGTTACTAGTATGTCGTCCAAGAACACCAAAACGCCATCTATACCATTAAGCAAAGATTCCATTAGCTTTTGAAATTTTGCCGGTATACATGCAACTCCAAAAGGTGCTCTTGAATATCTATACAGACCTTTGTGAGTTGTAATGGTAACTAAATCTTTTGACTTTTCATCTAAACATACTTGTGTATATGCAATTGCTAAATCTAATTTACAAAAATGTTCGCCGCCCTGTAACTGCACAAATAACTCCTCAATACGTGGCATTGGGTAATGATCAATTTTAATATAAGGGTTTATAGTTACTTTAAAATCGCCGCATAATCTAATTGTTCCATCTTTTTTTAATACTGGAACAACTGGTGTACCCCAAGGACTAAAATCAATAGGCTCTATAACTCCTAACTTCTGTAATCGATTCAACTCCACCTTCTCTTTCATGGCAAATGGAAGCGGCCGCGATCGAAAAAATTTCGGAGTTACCTTATCAGATTTTAAATTAATTGACATAAAACCTTTAGTAAACATACCTAATCCAGGTTCAAAAACCTCTTTATATTTTGATAAAACATTTTGTAAATCATTAGGTGAACTAAAATAACAATTATATGCTATATTTAATTTAAATATATTGAAAAAATCTCGACCTAATAAAGGTGGACCAGTAGCGTTTTTAATAACATAAATATATAAATTATGAATTTTATTTCGGTATGTAATTTTACAATTGAAACAGCCCAAAGGAGCAAGAATTTCACCATTATACAAATGAAAAACTTTGTTTGTTTTAATAATACTGAAACTACCAAAATAATTTTTATAAAATGAATCAGAAACCACAGAAAAACTAGAACCAGTGTCTAAATTAAACTTAAAAGGAATTCCTTCAACTAAAACATCAATTAATATCGGATTAACTTTACAGTCTAAAGTAAACAAAGAATAATCATCGAAATCAACTGGTTCTAAACAATGTGGACTATTTCTAGTATTAACATTTTTATCATTGGTATATGAATATTTAACTGGTTCTAAATAATGTTGGCTATTTATAGAATTAAAATGTTTATCATTGGTGTGTGTATGTTTTTGTGTACACATTGGCGCTAAATGTCCTTTCTTTTTACAATAATGACAAAAACAATTACGATAAGCACACCTGTCTGACCGATGATTCTTCCTGCCACATACGTTACAATTTGGTACTATTGAATTGGAGGTGGAAGAACTGGCCTGCAGAGGGGGTGACGTGGAAGACTGCCATTGGTTGCTTTTTCCCTTCTGTCGTGATTTTGCACATGCGTAATGCAAATCTGGCTCCTTCTTGATAAATGATTCTAAATTCGACGCACAAGATGGTTGTGCAGCTGATTTTGCAGCCGCTATTTCCACCACCGATTCAAACCTTACACTCACTTTTTCCTCGAGTAACCTATCTTTTACGGCACCTCTATCGTAACCCACTATATAAATATCACGTAGTACTACCAGTAATTCGGAATTTTCAAACTGACATAATGCCGCCAAATCACGCACTCGCGCCGCCCAATCTTTAGGACTTTCGTTAGGAACTTTTCTCGTTGTGTAAAATTTATAACGAGCCGCGAATGCACTACCACTAGGTTTAAAATGTTCAGTTAACAATTTACTTAACTCTTGATAAGTTTTCTTTTCAGGTTCTACCGTCAAGCACATGTTTGATATCAATTTATAAGCTTCCTCGTTTAAACAATTTTACAAAATTGCTGCTTTTCGTTGTTCATCTTGAACGTCGTTAGCACGAAAATAATTATCTATGCGTTTCTTAAAAATTGACCCTTCCGAATTTGCGGGGTCGAATTCACGCAAATGTCCAATAAATTCCTTCGCCATTTTTATTGCCTTTAAAAAAAATAAATTTTTATGACTACACAATTTTACACACCCGCACGATTTATCCTCGTCGCCACTGTAGAATATCGTGATTTTTGTAGATAAATTAAACAACTAAATGTTTACCAATACTATACTTACTACTTCATATTTACTACTGCCTATACACATATTAAAACTAACTTAATTCTAATACCCCACTCCCAACTACTTTATATTGACACCGGCGCAAGGAGTCAATATATCACACTAACTTTTGTAGCATTAAAATTACAGTTGGAACTGTTATATTATAAAATTACTCCGCTCAATTCAACAAACCTATTTTCGATTCAAAGTCGAATACTGTTAACTTATAAAGTTAATAAAATTTATGACTAATCAAAGTCTTTTTTAAAAATGTAAATTACGAGTTGAATATTTTAATAACTGTTGTTGAATGTTTTGAAAATGAGTCTTGAATCTTTTTAAAATTAAACTTGAGTGTTGAGTCGTGAAAGTTTTTTAAAATTAAATATTAAATGTTTGTTGAAAGTTTAAAACGAGGCTTGAATATTTGTATAAAGGGTCTTGACTGTCTTAAAATTAGGCTTGAATCTCCTTTATTCTTCCTGACTGGTTCTTTTACGTAAAGACTGAGATCCCTCTCTCATTAGTCTGTGACCAATAATAATGCTTCATTTAAAAACTCCACGAGAACCAATCAGAAGGAACTATTTCTTAAATTGCTTATTTCTAACTAACTACTTATATTTTACAAACAATTTTTTTACATAATATATACAATAATCATTTCTAATGTTCAATATTTTTTTATAATTCATTATGGTCGGAAAAACTCTCAAATTATATCAACACTGAGGCTTGAAGTCATAAATTCGACCGATACATTTCTGAGTAACTCTTACGTCACAACGTGCAGGTGCTATTCTAAGCTTTTGTAGTTCATGGAAACTAAACATTTCAAACACGCGATGTTGTGTACGAGCGATCTAATTCTGCTAATTTGACGTCACAGGCACAGGTGCACTTCTAAGGTTTTGGAGTTCATGGAAACTAAACATTTCAAACACGCGATGTTGTGTACGAGCAGTCGTAGTTCTGATAATTTTACGTCATACACATGTACAGGTGTCATTCGTAGAAGAACTTTTAATATACACTTTTGTAGATTTTTAAAAGTCCTTTTATATATTTAACGGAAAAATATTTTTAGAAAATTTATAATTTGTTCGTTTGTTTAATTTTACATTTAGAATTATATTTTTATTATTATTTTTTTTTTGATGATTTTGATTATTTTTATGTAATGTGATTACTTTTTTATTGTTTATTTGCATTCAATTGACTTTTGTTTTTGATTTAATCATCATAATACATATTCTTATTGAAATTAATCTTTTCTTTAATGGATAATTTTATATTATTTTATAATTTTATATATATGAAATAAATATATATTTCGAAAGCTTGGAAAACAAGTAAAAGAGTTTTCTTAAAAAACATTGCCGTTTACCCCAAAAATTCTGGTTTAATACCTAGTAGTCGGCAAATAACATACATTTAATTATATATATATATATATATATATATATATATATATATATATATATATATATATTTACATCAGTCGGTTTTCTTGCACCCTTTCATATCACATACATTTTACATCCGCCATAAATATTATATTTAGGGTAAATCGAGTTGCGTATATTGATTTTTAAATGCATTTTGGGTAGTATTCATTATTAAGTTTATCCTTTTATTAAAAATAAAATTATTAAGTTTTTTTATTTTCAGAACTTTTTTTCCTCCTTATATTTAGTATCACATATTACCTCCACATGTATATTTTCAAAACATTTTGAACCCTATTTTGTCTCCAGATGTATAATACAATTACATTAGAGTAACTTTTTTGTGCCCAGCAATGATGCCAAATTTATGAATATATTTCTTATTTTTAATGTAGAGTCTTGCCGTTAAACCTATTCATTTACTATGACGCCAATTTTTTCTTAAAGTAGTCAACCCCTTAACTTGAAGTAGTTGGGTTTTTTGTATTTTAGCTTGTATAGTTAAATTTTTCTGGAATAAAAATTATTATCATAATAGTACTCATATGCTTTTTTATAAAAGTATACAAAGGCATAAAATAAAATAATATATTAAAAAGGCGTATTTTATTTTAAAGACTTCATAGCAAATACAAAAATAGTTATTTTAACCTAAATAGATATGTTTTTCAACTAAATTTAATATATAAAATAAACTTTGAATTAACCATAAAATTTTACTGTTTTTTGTAAATATTTTGAATGTATACTTTTATTTTAACCCATGATTTATTATTTAAAAGTTCTGGATACAGACTTTTTAGGTTTTCACATTCGCCTCTTTTGGGTGGTTTTTTATTTTTAATATGACTTTTAAAGTACTGAATGACTACTTCCTTTTGCTCATTTGTCCATGGTATCAAAATCCTTTTTTTTTGTCTTTTTTTATTTCTAACTTCGGTTCGCCATTTATATTTCTTTTTACAAATTCTCTTTGATTATAAGTTGTAATACATTCAGTTATATCATTATTTTGTCCATTATCTTCAACCACATCATTGTCTTCAAGCTCATCTTCACTTGAATCGTTGCTATCTAAAAGATTTTCGTCCAAATTTTCCGTTATCTCTTCCAAAGTCTTTCCTTTATTTTCTCCTGCTTTTCCTTTTTCCGTCAATAAAAGGATTTTTGATATTTTCGCCGTCTGATACACGTCGCAGGAACCCGATACGAGTTTTTGTGAACTCCAGGAGTATGTCCCATGAAAGTAGACAGCTGCTCAATTTCGTTTTCGTTTAAATTAAATAACTGGGATAAAGTAGCTAAATGCTTTCTTAGTCTCGTGCACGTTATAGCTTCAGGTTTTTTTGCACCACAAGCCTTAGCAAATTTTGATATTGTTTTATATCCATATATTGGCGTAGAGAGTCCCGGTTTACCAAATAAGTAGGGATTGTCATCTTTTAAGAAGTTCTGTCTTACTTTTAGCAATTCTTCAATGTGATTTTGTGTATCAACACTAAACATAACTGGTACCGCTCGTCCTCTTTTACCTCTAATTACGACTCTCTTTAAACTTTTCAGAATTTTTTCTGATGGCGACACAACTTCGTGAAATTCTTCGTAGGACATGTTTTTTTGTTCTTTTTCTGTATAAGTTGATACCAACATATGTTGCAACTCGCCTGGTCTTCGTCTATTGAGAAGTATAATTCTACAATATATCGTTTCTAATAATGTAATATAAGCGGCACTATCAAATGGATTATTTTTTAATGATTGTATGCTTTTTCTTGCTGTCTTTACCAAATAGTCCTTAAGTAATTTTAAATCGGCTGCTAATGGAACAATCGTTACTTTATTGAATTTTTTTATATGTAGGTCGTTACTTGCCTTACTTGATATATCAAATCGCCAATTTGATTACAATAAATTAATTAGCGTTTTAAGGCTTGCCTCACAAGTAGCACTTTCGACCGAAGGCTCTGTTTTAGCAATCATATGGAGAGCGATATCGCAGCATTGCTTCAATGACGTTGAAATATTCATAGCGAAAGTGGGAGATTTAAAAGAGTCGGTAACGGTATCATATCTCGCAATGGATTTTGTAGCTTCAACTAAAGTATCGTAATATTTAGGTTTGAGAGCGGAAAATAAATTTGTTACAGCAGGTTTATTTTTCCTTACTTCCAAAAGTACTTTGGATAACTCTCTCATTTTTCTACTAACCACATTAACAAAATGTTTTTCTCTGTGAACCTTTAAATATCTTGCAGCGAAAGCACAAATGAGAAAATCAGATTTTGCTTTAAGAGATATTTTATCTGGCCTCATTCTGGGAAAGACTTCACTTTTCAAGCACGGATCTATTTTCTTACTATTAGATAGTAAAAAATTTTGTGCGTCTGCTTGAGCATTTTTGGTAATTGATGTTCCTTTCAAACAAATCTTCCTTTGTCGATATAAAAATTTTGATCTGTAAAATCCAAGGCAGTTAGAACATGGTAAAAATGATTTTCCACTTTGATTAGCTTCCTTAATAGTGCAGGGGCCACACTAGTGAGGACTGTTGCACGGAAGTGTATAGAGAATTTCTTTTCAAAACTTAGTTTCTATATGCCTAAGGATATGTTTTAGCTTGGGTACGCATTTCTGTTATGGGGAGGTTTCTCCCAATATGGCGCCCAAGATGGCGCATATGTAAATTTATTAGAAAACGTCTTATATCTCGGAAACTATTGCTGGTAGCTCAAAATTGAAAAGGACTAAAATTGATAAGTAGATAATTTTACATTAGATGCTTTAAGATTTATGAAAACAACATCATATATATTGAAATTTATTTAATTTTTTTTAAGGGTCATAAAATGTCTAATTTTAAAAGTCTAATTTTAATTATTGTGTGTTTTGTTTCAGAATTATAGAAAACTATTTGACAGACAAAAAACATGGAGGGAGTGCAACTAGTACCACCATCAACGAAATGGAAGAAAACCAATTTATCCGAAATTTGTGTTGTATGTGAAAAGGGAAATACTGGTAAAAAAATATATGGGACTGTAAATGGACGAGAGAAATTTATTGATGCCTCTAACTGCAGTGATGATGTCGATTTAAAGAAAAGATTAGAAGATAGAGAAGTGTATTATCATCTTGACTGTTACAAAAAATATTGTCTACGCTCACAAAGAATAAAAAGAACCCGAAATTCTGACAGTTCTACTTCCATAAATGACACCAAAGACACTGGAAATAGGCAAAAGAAGCACTGCCATAGGCAGCAATGTGATGAAGTTAAACTTTGCATCATATGTGGAAGCAAAAAGTATAAAGGTGATGTTAAATTATATCGGGTCTGTGAAAAGGAAAGGGCAGAAAAATTTTTGTTAGCAACACGATACTTTCAAGATGAAGTATTTTCAAGGACAAGCACACTGGATGATGTTAATAGTGTATTTGCAGCAGATGTTTTCTACCACTCTTCCTGTATGAGTAGTTACTTATTAAAATATTCAAGAAACGCTGAGAATTTTGAAACTCTGTCTACCAACAGCACAATTACAGAAGGATTCCAAAAAGTAATTGATGCGCTAGACTTTTCCAAAAATGGTTATGAACTGTCTGAAATTACTGGTTTCATGAATTCGAAATGTCAGCTGGAAAATAGAATTTCAAATAGACAGATGAAAATTCTTCTTATCAGACATTTTGGGGAAGAAGTAACATTTGCATATCCGAAAGAACGGTCAAAGTCCCAGCTCGTATTCTCCTCTAAGATAAGTACGAAAAAAGTTGTTCAGAAATTGTTTGCTTCTAACAGTTTAAAAGATACCGTAGAACAATTAGCCAATGAGCTTAAACAGTATGAATTTGATCTTGACAATAAATTCTGTGATGAACAAGACATTCAAAAGAGCCTCCTAAGCTTTCAACATAATAGACCTACGCTTTGGGATATGTTTTTCAACCAAATGATGGGATTATCTTCAGATCGAGTTGATAACAACAGACAAAGAAGGTCTGATACGCTGTTTCAGTTACTGTACTTTATCTTTCACAACGGCATGAAAAAAACTCCTTTTCACGTCTCTACAGCACAAGCAATTCATGAAACATGTAAATCTAAAACTTTAATAACATCTCTTAACCATGTTGGATTATGCTGTAGCTATGAGACAGTTCAGAGAATGAATCATGCCTTTGCCGCGAGATCTGTGGAACTAACGGCTGATCACCGTGTTCCATTACCATTACACTTAGCAAGAGAGATGCCACTTAGAGCAGCTATGGATAACTTTGACCATCAAGAGGATACAAAATCAGGCATTGGTGGTTCACATGACACAGTCTTAGTCCTCTTTCAGAATGAAAAACAATCCAAATCTAATCTCCAGAGCCTATATTTGGATAACTTTACATTTAATAAACGCCAAAAAAAACTGAATGATATTTTGAGCTGTCAAAAACTCGTGCCATTTATTAAACCTAAATTAAGAGGAAACATTGATCCAGATTTCTGTCCAGCGGAGACCATGGACACACAAATAGTTTCAACATCAACAATTATTGACCTTACGTGGTCAATGGCACGATTTCTATCGAATTATGACATAACTACGAATAGTTTTCTAGATTTTAGCTTGGTACCGTCATGGAGCGCTTTTAACTTATTAGTTACTGAAAGAAAGCTCCCAAAAACAATTTCAGCAAGTGTTCCCATTCTTCCTTTTCCAGCTACCAATTATGCCTCGATATACACTACTATGGTGAACTTTCAAGATGTAATAACACAGGTAAATCAAGAGTGTGGATCTCTATTTAGTGACGAAGGAGTATACCATATAGCCAAGGAACTTCAGTTACAGTTTCCTGATAAATTTAAAAATATCTTTCTTGGATTGGGTTCGTTTCATACAACTAAAATTATAATAAACTGTCTTGGGCTATATCTTGAAGATAGCGGTATTTTTGAAGCTTTAGTGGAGACCGAAGTATTCGGTCCTAAAATTGTTGAAAGTGCCCTACAAGGTAATCACTACTGTAGAGGAGTTCGAGCGATAAACATTATATCAGAAGCTATTCAACGAATCCAATATCAACAGTTTTTCATAAAATTTGAAAATAAAAAGTACCAGCCATTCTTCGACCACTTAAAATCTTTGGCAACCTGGTGCAAGGATAAGGACTGTATTAATGCAAAACAGACAATTGAAGACATGGCTGGCCTTCTGCGGGATTTCCATGGTGACTTTCTTAACTTTATCAAAAATGGTGAAGAGAAATCAAAACTTTTTTGCTATTGGAACATTTTTCTGTACACTTTGTGCCCAATATTGAGAGATTTTATTAGAGCTGATAGAGAGGGAAACTGGGATCTTCATTTGTCTGCATTCAAAAGAGCACTGCCTTTGTTTTTTGTATTTGGAAAGGTTAATTACGCACGATGGGGCTCAGTTTACTATGAAGACTGTTTGAAACTTCCCGAGAAGTTTCCTAGTATAATGGAGTCATTCAATAGAGGTGAATTTGTTGTTCAACATGGAGATAGAAAATTTAGCAGTGTTGGTATGGACCAGGGTTTGGAGATGTGCTACAATAAACCTGCTAAGGGTCAGGGTGGTATAATAGGAATGACCCGAAGAAAAGAGGCTATAGCATTGCAAGACATAATTAAGCATGAGACGTATTCAATAAATATGCTTCATGGAAGAATTTGTGGAATCGTTGAAAATGATGAGTATGATCTTCATCACGAATTTTCTGAAACTATCACACAAATAGATAATCAGTGTATTGGAAAAATGGTAAATTTCATAACCAAAAGAATTAATATTTTTCCTGCAGAAGACCAAACCCATGTTCTTAATTTGGCGACAGGTAAACACTTGTCAGCCGAAGAGGCGGAATTAAAACTCAATTGTGTTAATGACGGTCAATTAAAATATGAAAAGTTCCGTGAAGAAGTTTTTATAAAAAAGTCAAAAAAACTACTAGATACACTTTCTTTAAAAAGAGGAAAGCAGAGTAAAGAAAAGCCAAAACCTATTGATGTAAAACTGGAAACGTTGAATGCTCAAAGAATAATTGACATATCAAGAGATCGTGGCTATTCAATTGATAAATTGTTAACATTTGAGCTAACATCAACTTCTTTTTTTGACCAAAGATGGCGCGCTTTTAAAATCAAACAAGTCAGAATTGGTAAAAGAACTTGAAAGCCAAATAAAAAGTTCCTCCCATTGTCACCCCAATACATCCTGCCTCATTTTTGATTTTATGCTTCATGCTCGTACCATAGCTGCAGCTACTTCAGATTCAATTAAAAATTTTGGTGATTTTGCTGAAAGTATACTAAAAAGAATAATTTATCTGTCAAAATCCGCCAAAAGGGTTGATATCGTCTTCGATCTATATGACGAGAATAGTATAAAAACTGCAGAAAGATTGAGACGCATGAAAAAGATCCCATCAACATGACAATCTCAAGCAGTGTGACACCTTTGCCGAAAGACATGGATGCTTTTTGGGCATCAATTCAAAACAAGACACAGTTTCAACATTTTTGCCGAAACTATCTTATTCAACATAGGGACAGACTATCAAGTTCAATACTTTATTTGAGTGGTATGGCTGGAGAAGCAACACACAAAATAGAAGCAGATATTGTTACAGAAGAACCTCAGTTATGTTGTACCCTTGAAGAAGCCGATGAAAGAATATTTTTTCACATAAATCATGCCGTTAAGCATTCAAATGTTGAAAGTGTTTTAATAGCATCATCGGACACAGATGTATTTGTGTGTGCCGTTTACTTTTTCATAAAGAATTTAAAGCTAATGGTTTAAATGAACTTTGGACTTATTCTGGGGTAGGACAGACTTTAAGATTTATTCCAGTACACGATGTGTGTCAAGCTGTTTCAAATCAAGTCATTGAAGTACTCCCTGCTGTTCACTCACTAAGTGGATGTGACACTACAAGCAAATTTGGCACAAAACACGCAGCTTTAAAAGTGGCTCAAGACTATGCATACTTGTTAAAAAACTTTGGAAAAGAAGATCTCTCTAATACAATAATTGAAAATGCTGAAGAGTTTTTGATAAGGATGTTATCTAAAGACATCAGGAAAATTAATGATTTAAGAATTTTTAAATACCACCGAATGAAAAATTTAGATTTCACCAAGCTTCCACCGACTTTATCTAGTACGGCATTACACATCAAGCGGGCATATTTACAGGCTAACCAGTGGTATGGTCTATTAGAAGATCTTGGTATACCTTATCCCGGTGACTATGGATACGAGCAGATGGAAACAGGATGGATTCCTCAAATTATCACCGAGCAACTTCCTCCTGATTTCCCTCACATTTGTTCATGTAAGACTTGTGCACGTCCAAACATCTGTATCTGTAGGAAGAATGAAGTTGGCTGCTCCAGGTTCTGTGCTTGTGAACTTCCAAAGTGCCATAATGATTGGAATTAACTTTTAATCACCTTTTAATACTATTTGTTACTAATAGTAGCTTAATTTTCTAATAATTTTTAATAATGTTGCAAATTTAATAATGTAGTGTTTGTATTAATAAAATTATTTTTTTTTAATTCAAATTTTTTATGGTTTAAAAACACGTAAAATAATGCCCTTACAAATTTTAATACCTTGTGATTTTACGCTACGAGCTCTGGTTCCCGAGATATAGATCATTTTCTGGGAAAAGTATATATGGACAAAGCGGCCATCTTAGTGGCCATATTGGGAGAAACCTCCCCACACCAGAAACGCGTACCCAAACAAAAACTTATCCTTAGACATCTAAGAACTGAGTTTTAAAGAGAAATTCTCTATACACCTCTCTGCAACAGTTGTCACTAGTGTGGCCCCTAGACTATAACAGGCCTTCTACATGTGTCATTGTTTTGTAAAAAATTGTCCTTCTTCTTCAATAGTGCCAGTAATTTTCTCCGTTCCGGGCATTTTAAAGGTTTTGAAAATATTTCCTGAACTTCTATTTCACAGCTATGGTTTCTCTTCAAATGACGGGCAAAATTTTGGACAACTGTTTCACAAAAATAGCACATATCTTTTTTTCTAACATATCTTTTTATCTGTATTTGATCCGTCAATTGCTTCGTAATTATCTTTCATTTTCGTATCTATATTATCTTCTCTCTTATGTGCTAACTCATTATCAATGATTGAAGCATATTTATTTTCTTTTCCTCCCTTAAGTTTATATTTTCTTGGACCTTTTCTAGCTATGCATTTTGCACTCTGAAATATAGAAACCATTTTAAAAAATATTAAAAACAACTTCCATATGATAACTAATTTACCTCTAAGTCATATGCATTTTCTTCGGAATTACTAGATTCTGATCCACTATCTTCTGGAACAAATTCTGGGTCTGCATCACTATCGTAAACCTCTGATGGAGTCTAAAAATAAATTAGAATTAAATTAAGAGTAAATCTAAAGCTAAAGTAGAAACGCAAAATTGCTTTTTTATTTATAAAAATGAAAAAAAACTTATTAGAGATAGATAATATTAAACACATACGGTGCTCAAAAAGTAGGTTCTTACATGGTCGTTCATATAATTTTGTCCTTCTTTTTTTACCTCCGCTATTTCAACTGCATAGCTTTCTTTAATCATTCTAACATCAATTTTATCTTTTATGACTTTTTTTATTGCACTGCCCTTTTTATCAGTTTTCTTCTTTTTTGCAACATCTTTCTCAACTTCCTTTTCATCTCCTGCTTGTTTATTCGGGCCAATAATTACATTTTGTAAAATCTAAATGAATGATCATCATAAATGTTTTGCGGTTATAATTATTTTAATGTTTTACCTTAATTGTCCTAGAACTAAGAGCATTTGATTTTATTTTAATATCTGTTGATGATGGCCTATCATTTTTTCTATTTTCTTGAGACTCGGAGGTTTCAGCAGATGGGCCAGAGAAATAATCCTACAATTAAAGTGGTATAATTTTTTTTGAGTTTTTTAAATCTTTTTACCTTAAGAAAAGCAAAGTTACCTTAAAAGAAGTATTCCTTTCTAAAATACTATCAGCACTATTTTTTTTAACACTTAACCCCGAATCCGAGTCTTCTGTTGGCGGAGTGCCAAATATTATTGGAGAACTAAGCGAAATGTCCTAAAAGCAATTCAGAGTTTAATATGTTGTTTTAGTAAAAAACAAGGTCAAGACCACATTACCGAACTACAGTCATTTTCGTCACCATTTTGATTATTCATGGAAAAAGTTTCTTCCTCACCGCTATAGTCTTCATTGACGGGAGAAAAACCTCTGTTGCAAAACCAATTTTTTTTTGACATTTTGGTTTGTATTATATTTTCCTTCAACAAAAGTATGAGCTTTATAAGATCATCAGAACATAATATAATAAGGGAGGGGGCGATTTGTAGACTCTGTATATAAAAACCACTTTAACTTACGCTATTAGTAATAAACCGTCCTATAAATTTTAAAAATTTAATATTTACAAATATAGCTACTTCTACGTTTAGGGCAAAGATTTTGTATGCAAGACAACAAAAATATTCCTTCTCTTAATCCAATTAACTGTTTAACTAAACACTATTATGCTTTAGTTAAAAAAATTTATTTTAGAATTTAAATATAAATATAATTTATATCTGTTTAAATAAAACACCCTATATATAATATGCTAAAATTCTTATTTCAATCTTTAAAATATATACCTACATAGTTTTACTCTAAACAAAATGACAATTATTATTTATTTTAACAATTTTAACATTAATTGTTATTAAAACCTTATTTATGTAATTAATATAATTGCCTACTAGTTCTCATACATTCATAAATATTAATTAATAATGTTAAAAACGGCTTAATTAAATTTTAATTAGTATCCTACAACTTATTTTAAGAGTTTCTTTTAATTCATAACATACTAAAATAGAATATAATTTTCTTTCTTAAGCGATTTTTTACAAATTTTAAAAATGTTAAAAGTAAATAAATATACTATAATCAAATATCAATAACTTTAGCACTACTAACGTATTATTAATATATTAAAATAAATGAGTACGCTTATTTCTCTACCGTGCAATTGGATTTTTAAATGAAGAGTATTTAAATTTAATAAAATATAAATAATACTTACCCCAAATATAGATTATATTAAAACACCTACTCCAAATTTGTTATTGTACCTACATTATACATTATATATGTACCTACACTTACGTAAGGAAGAACAATAATCACGCGCGAAATAATGAATACCTACCGTCTGAAAACTTAAAAACATCCCTAAAATCGACAAGCAGATTAATATCGCAACGTTGCCACATATTAGTTTCCAATTTTTTTAAAAGGACGAAAAATAATGCGAAGACTAAAATTTAAAATATACATTGTGTGTATATCTAGCAACGCCACTAACGGCAAACTCTCGAAGTAAATATGAATAAATTCGTTTCACAATAAGACTTCTTTGAGTCCGCCGAGTAAGGCTAAACATTTTATACAGACATCTATTGTCTAAAATAAATAGTGGAGCAGATAGCTAGTGGTAGCATTGTATAAACAGACATAGTAGGACAACCCAATGCTTTATTTTCTTTGACACAATTTGGGACGACCACCAGATGTCGGTAAAGACTTGGTCCCAATTTTAAAAATAAATACTAATTTTACTAATATTTGGTAGATGGCGGTGCGTCAGAAAATAAATTCTCACTATTTTATATAGGGGTAATCGCAATTGTTGTGCTCTTGTTGCAAAGTTTATTATTGACGATCTTAGTATCAACTGATTCGTTGTTATAGTTTGTGGTTTGCAGTTATTTTGTTTTTGGAGTGTTTGTATTATAGTTATAGTTTAATTATTATTAAAAAACTTTACTTAGTGACAGAAAAACTGAATAGTGTTGTGATTGGTTTTTTATTTTGAGGTAAGCATAAATCAAAAATGATTGCTATTCATTAGACATACATTTATATCCGGTAAATAATACATATATAAATTTTACAGATGTCAGGACATTATAGTATGTTTACTACCAATGCGGTAATTCCACATACAAAGATTCAACTATCAGAATGTTTCGATTCCCATACGCAGCAGTATGTCAACAATGGATAATAAACTCAGGTAAGACTAATATTTTTTCAAATAAAAAATAATAAATTTATACCCTTAAAATAATTGAATTATATTAAAATGTTAAATGGCACTAAGACGGATTAATTGTTTTTAATCAAAAATCAAATCAAAAACATTTTGAAATATATATAATATAATCAATGTCTATTTTTAACTTAATAGTTGTTAAAAATGTTTTATGTTAAACTATGTTTAATATAAAAGTCTTAAACCGGTGATTTTTAAAATGTTTTTTCATTACAATAAAGAAATAAAACATAAAATTTGAAAACATTAAATTAATTTTTTTTATTGAAAAGTAATGTATAGGTATCGATACCGTGGTCCTTGACACAGTTCTTATAAAACTATAATATGTACATTAAGACTATGACACTGGAATTTTGTTAATTTGAAATCAGCTGACTTGCATAAAGTTTTCTGTATTACGGAAATAAAATTTGTTGATATATTTTTAAAAATGGACCATCCTGGTAAAGACAAGTAGTAGAAACTAAAATTTTTAAACATTTTTCTAAGAGCAACAATTTGATGTAAACTTAATTTTTAATTTTGTTCGACAAACATCAAACAAAAAATCAACTGTCACTTCATAATAAATCGCAACGTTGTTATTCTTTTTTATGTATCTATGGTTATTACCATTGTAGCATTATTAAATTTTATATGTGTACTACATAATGTGTATAATTAAAAAAAACGACTATTGGATTCTCTTCACTTGGTTACTTTTTTAAAAAATTAAAATATTTTCTGCTTTAAAAATTTTATAATTGAAAAATATTAAATAAATATAAAAATGTAATTCAATTTTGGACTGGCTTAATAAACATTTTCGTATTTTTTCTTGCAAAAAATAATTTTGATAATTTATTAGCTTAGACAATAAATTTTTGTTGCTATAAACAAGCCGTTATGTTAAACCCCATGATTCAACCTCTACTTTAATATAACAATAGGTACCGTTTTCTCCACAACAATTTTACCGTACTTCCGGTAATATCGATAATCTCGATAATTCTAAATATACCAATAATTTATGAATATAACAATTTGGTCACTCAACATTGTACAAGATAAAATTCCTAAAAATGTAGTTAATGGCTTAAACGATACGAAATAGTTTTAGAAAAAGAAGTATTTTTATTTTTTTCGGTTAAAAAATTACAATTGTTATTAGCAATAAACTGTTGGAAAAAAACCCCACCAGCTTCTTCCCAATACCTCCAAAAAAGTATAACTGATTGTTTAAATAATAAAAAAAATTCTGAAAGTGCAGTAAATTTCAACAAAAATTCTCAATTCACGGAATTGTAACTCTATACTATTTTCACCATGTACTAGCGTGAAAAAATAATAAAAAGAAATCGAATTAGTGCTTTGAATTTGTCGCACTTAACAATAATAATAATGATAGAATAATAATAATCTTTAATGTTTCTAAACAAAAAATTACAGCAACGGTTTGGTTACATATATTTTATTATTACAACATAGTTTAATAAATCATATTTATAAGTTTTAATTAAATTAGATTATAAAGTTATTGGCATTTTTTTATTAATAGTAATTATTTACATTGCAGGAAATGCTTCTTTGGCGACCCTGAGTTCGAATATTCTGAAGGGAAAATTTATAAGTAGCAAGCATTTCGATCATGTACTTCTGAATTCCAAACGTTTACCAAAGACCGCTGTTCCACAAAAATATGATGATCAAATGCCGTTTTCTGAGTTATCTGTAGCAGCAGGTTTGCGACAGTATACCATCAACCAATAAAAATACTTTTGATTGTGACGAAAGTGAGAGTTTGAGCGAAACGAGTACAAAAACCATCGATCCATTTATACTCCAGTTGATTGATATGCCCTCATCTCCTCTTCTTTTGGAAAAAGATCATAAAGAAATAACGACTCTTAAAAAGCGTTTACAGGAGTTTCAAAAAAAAATTAACAGATTAACAAACTAACATAAAAAAAGTAAAAATTCTCAAGAAGTAAAAAAAAACTCTAAGTTAGCAATACTACAAAACAAATAATGTTATCTATTTATCCATCCTAAAATATATTTTAAGTGATATAAAATTTTTACATAAAATCCTTGTGTATTTAATTTTAACGGAATATTTCATTCCTATCATAATTTTAGGCAATAAACCGCAGGTAGAAAAAAGGTTTGAAACAATTTTAAAGATATAACGGAGAACAATTATTACTAACATATTTCTGCATTGTTAAGTACAAAATCCAACTATTTTTTTAATTTACATTTACTTTATGTATGATTTTTACTTTAATAAATGTTTTTAGTTGCTCAGAACGAAAAATGTAATTAGATTATTATTGTAGAAACTTTTTGTAAAAATCCATGTTATTATAAACCACACACAAAAATGTTTAACGAATATTTCCACGATTTATTAAAAACATTTCTTTTTATAAATCAATCATAGTTGCTTAGAATCTGACGATGGTAATTATTATCCAAACAGCTCTCATTGAATTATTGAATTTTTTTAATAAATCGTTGAAATATTCTTTAAACATTAATTTTTTTTGGTATTTATGATGATGTAATTATTTATGAATAAATATTTTTTGTAGTATTTTTTTATTTATTGTAGAAATCCTTACTTTTTGGAAATCCGTAATATGAAAATTAAACAAATACATTTTTAGTAAAAATTCCCACTATGTATTATTCTAACAATCCTTTTTATAGTAAATGACAGCTTTTTCGACTAAATGAAAGATCGTCATAATGAAGTTACATTTTTTAAGACAACAATTTTAAAGATATATTATTAGCCCTAAGGAATAATCCTGATCCTGATTTTTACTATAACTTTATGTTTTATCAATATATAAACTGTTTGTTTTGATTAAGCTTAATTTTATAAATAGATAATACAATACAATATTAAGCTATTCTAAGCATCAGTACGATATAGTTTTCAACTGTTTTTTCTATATCATTGCACAGCGCTGATCTTAGATGAAAACATTTCCGGGATAATCATTTTTTTTTCAAATCCCAAAAAACGGTAAAATTTTTGAAAAATTGAAACGTACAAAGAAAGGTCATAAAATAGTACCGAGGTCCGAAGGTACTTTAGAATAACAATACTTTTTATTTTAATAAGCTAATATGTATTAAAAAATTAAATTAAATTTACTTTATCTTTACAACCCTGTAATTAATGAAAATCAATTTTTACAGATAATTTATGCTGACTTTCTGCTCAGTACCAACAGAATATTTCTATGTTTAATTTTTTTAAAAATACTTATTCACTTTTTTAGTATTAAAAAAATCATTCTATTTAAAATGTATTGGCTAAAAGTTTTACGCCTACATCTCAATGAAGAAATTCGGCTAAATAATAAATTTATCGAACAACCCCTATTTTCTTTGCGATCAAAAACTGTAATTTATTTTGTATATTTACTCTATTCGTCACCAGGTACCACCACGTTACGGGCGTACAGATCTTCAAAATTATCTACCATAAGGATTGTCCTACTATGTCTTTTTATACAATGGTGGTAGGAACGCAAAAAGCTGCATCTTATAGATTTCTACGGCTTTTATTAATGAAGATATAGAGCAAAACTATTTTGCGTCCGGTATATATATATATATATATAAAATTGAACAATTGACTAAAAATATCAAAAATATTTTTGATCTGATTGAACCCAGAAAGAAACAGGTACCAGATCTGGGGATGTAGTCAGGATACCGGCCAAAGGTAAGTAAAAGTATTTGTCAATTATCGAGCTTTCGAATTTATTTTAAATTCTTCTTCAGGATACTATGAAAAAATGAAACATTAGTAGTGGTAAAACTAAGTTAAAAAGGACTTACTTAACGGAAGTTTGAGTAAACTGCCATGTAAAACTAACATTACCAAGAATAAAAACAACGCACAATCATTTTAGGACAATACAATTAAAAAATTACAATTAAAAACAATCCTAAAGACAACACTCCTTGTAAATGAAGAATTGTAATAAAACCTTTAATAAATATAACATTTTAAAACTAGTAAAACAATCTTTTACATATATTTATCACACATAGTAGACCTGGATAAACATTTAGTTTCAGGTAAAGAATTGCACCAGGTATTGCACCATAGTTACCGTTATTGCATCAGACGCGATGCAATGTCAGCAACATTAAAGTTATAAATAGTTGTAATCATTATTTTTATGTATTCTTAAATTTGTCATTGTAACTGTAACATCATTTGTAAAGTAATAAAATTGTTTTTAAAAGCTCTTCCGGTGTATACCGTTTGTTAATTTGCTGCTGTAGCTTATGTGCTCCGGTTTGTGTCCAATTCCAAAGGCAAGGAATCAAGGCTCCACGGCCCCTTGTCCATATTAGAAATAAATTCTGCCTTAGTGCTGGTCCTTCGAAACTTACAGTTCAAATACTTTTTTAATACGATTTCAGAATTAAAATCACTCAAACCAATTTCCGACAAAGGCATATTATCCCTCAATCCTTGTATCAACGATCAAGGACTCTACGTAGGAGGCCGTTTGCAACATGCAGACGTTCCTGAGCCTCCTAAGCACCCCGTACTTCTTCCTGCTAAAAATCATGTTGTCTCCCGTCTGCTCAAAAGAGAGCAGATCAGATTGGGACACGCTGGTGTCCAAGCAGTCCTTGCTAATGTTCGTTTTCCATATTGGCCCCTGAATGGAATCAGGAAAGTAAAAAGAGTCATTCATCAATGTATGACTTGTTTCCGTTTCCGAGCTGTTTTTGCTCAACAAATTATGTCCGATCTGCATCCGACCGGGTTACTTCTTCAAGACCTTTTGAAAGGGTAGGCGCTGACTATGGTGGCCCTTTATTTATAAAGTCTTCTCGCCTTCGCAAGGCTCCTCTCACAAAGTGTTATATGGCAGTATTCATATGTATGACTACCAAAGCCAACCATTTAGAGTTGGTGTCCTCCTTGTCCACTGAAGCATTTCTATTAACCCTGAAGCGTTTCATCTCACGCAGAGAGATTCCTACTGTCATTTACAGTGACAATGCTACCAATTATGTAGGCGCGAGAAATCATCTGAAGGATTTGCGCGACTTTTTCCTTAATTCCGATTTGTCCGATTACATCAAAGTTTTTGCTTCTGAAACCTGAAAATAGACTTACATTCTGGCAGAGATGTTCGCAAATTCAACAGTACTTCTGGAAAAGATGGACTACAGAGTACTTGAACCGTTTACAAAACCGGCCTATGGTTAGCTCCTTTAACTAATCTCCAGGTCAACGACTTGGTCCTGTTGAAGAAAGATAATACTCCTCCCCTCCAGTGGCCTTTGGCAAGGATTGTCGAGGTTATTCCTGGTGTGGACCAAAGAGTCCGCGCCATAAAACTTCGTACCAAAGAAGGTACATTCGTCAGACCGATTATCAAGGTTTGTCCCCTGCCTAATGCAGCCTCCGTTACGTAATCAGCTCGCGTTCCTATGCGTCGCTGTTTTGCGTGTTATTTGTTCGCTTTTACTTGCGAGTTAATCCACTGTTAGGTTCTGTCCTTCTTGTTGAAATCAGAGATTTCAACGGGCGGGAGTATGTTGAGACCATAGGTTCGACAGTTATTTTCTATCTATTTGTATTTTCTTTTTTTTTATTCATTTTAAAATGTCTTATCGGTGCGCCCATGAATCCTAGGAACACCTACTACAAATGTAGACTTTTTACCGAGAGGGTAACTATGGGCGTGTCTAGGTTTCTAACGAACTAATTTTTACGCGCCGAAATTCATTCGATATTATTGACTCTCAAAGTCAAGAGTTCACGGGAGTAAAAAAAATTTCCGATCCAGAACTTTCAACAACAGTTAAGTTGTAACTTTTCCTATCCAAGGGGTAAATTTCCATATACTTAAAATTAATTAATTTATTTCCTGACTAATAAGTGCAATTTTTGTCTCGTACAAGATCATAACGACTATACAGTGAGTTTATAGTGAATAAGTGCTTTGAACACTGCAACAGAAAAAGTAAGATTGTTCCTAACAATTAATAACATTTTATAGACTGAAAGGTTTGTCTACATTCATTGTTTTTTATATGTACTTTCGACGTTTATTACTTGAATGAGTTTAATACAAATTGTTTACGACAACGTATATTATTTTAATGCTGAACCGGCCTTTTGAAATCCAGTCCACTAATTCGAAGGAAGAAAATTACAACCCCGTGTTGTGGCCCACAGCCCCAACAATATGTAAATATAAAATGTAAAACTCAATCAAGGGAACCAGAAAAAGTAATTAGAAAAGCACAAAAAATGTGGATTAAAGAGGAAAGTAGAAAGTGGTTCAAAATAAAAGATTCTCTAGATATTTACATTTACTGTTCATTCCTAATTAACTTATTCAATGCATTCTGTAGAATTTGACTGCCTAGATAATATAATTAGAAAATAGGTCAGTATTTTGAAACAGGAAAAATATCAAAAACAGATAAGTAAATTGGAAAAATTAATGAATGTCCAACACAACAAAACACATTATACACAACATAATGCAACAAATGCACATTATACACGTACCAGTACATTTTGCTCCTCGGTATGTAAATCTATCAGACACCATTTTTTCAAATAATGAAAATAAATTTTTAGATAAGGGTTTATTGCATACCTCCCAAATTTACAAATAGTATAAAATAAATTTTAGCTACAGATTCTGAAATAGCTTTAAGAACTAATTCAAATAATTTTATTTATGAAAAGATGCAATTAGAAAATATTATTAGAGATATAAAACCAAATAAATTTAAAAGTCAAAGTCAAATTATTAATAATGACATGTTAGCTTTAAAATCAATCAAAAATAAAGTAGATGAAAATAACCTAATTATAACAAAATCAGATAAGGGTAACTGAACAGTAGTTTTAAAAAAAGAAGATTATAAATCTAAAGTGAATGATTTCACAATGTCAAGTAATGTCAAAATTCTAAAAAACGATCCAATTCAAAAATTTTCCTACTAAATAAGAGAACATGTAAATGATTCA
The DNA here is from genome assembly GCA_035357415.1 of Ophraella communa. NCBI lineage: Eukaryota > Metazoa > Arthropoda > Insecta > Coleoptera > Chrysomelidae > Ophraella > Ophraella communa. The sequence goes on from JAYKXQ010000054.1 coordinate 218,650, forward strand.
AATTATCTATTTAATGACAAAAAATACCTAATTAATAAAACTCAATGTCCAGAATTATATGGAACTATTAAATTACATAAAGAGTCAAAACCGATTAGACCTGTGGTTTCTTATGTTAACACTCCTAATACTAAGGTAGCTAAAAAATTAAATATATTCTAAATAATTATGGTTACACATCAGTACAAAATTTATTAGATTTGATAAATAAATTAAATAAATGTAATTTACAAAATAATACCAAATTAGTATTGTTTGATGTAACTAATATGTTCTCTAAAATACCTCCTAAAGAATGTATAGTTCTAGTTAAAAAGCTATTAGATTAAAGAAATATCGATCCAGGTATAATATCAGATATAATTGACCTATTTAATGTATGCATTAGCCAAAGTTATTTTACTTTTGATAACAAAGTATATATTCAAAATGAAGGTCTTCCAATCGGAAGTCCTATTTCTCCAATTTTGGCAAATATCTTTATGGACAATTAAGAAAACAAAATCTTTAATTCTAGTTATAAAAACAATATTGTATTTTGGTATAGATATGTTGATGGATGTGTTAGCAAGTTTTGTAGGTAGTGAACGGCAGTTAGATATATTTTTTAATTATATTAGTACCTTCGATCCTAAAATTAATTTTACTTTAGAAGTTGAAAAAAAGAATTCAATTAATTTTCTAGATTTAAAAATTGAAAAAGTTAATAATTTACTAAATTATTCAATATACAGAAAACCAGCACAAACAGATGTAACCATACCGTATAATTCAAATCATCCTATAACACATAAATTAGCAGCTTATAATTCTATGATACATAGAGCATTTTCAATTCCAATGAACAAAAATAATTTTAATAAAGAAATTGAGATTATAAAACAAATAGCTACATCTAATGGCTATCCAATACTTTTGATAAATAAATTAATTAATAAGAAAAAACAGAAAATGTCACTACAACTAATATTCCCTTAACAAACTAAAGAAATTAAAAGTTATAAAAGTATTACATATTGTGGAAATATTTCTGATACCATTTCGAACATAATATCTTCGGCAACATCTGCATTAATTTCATTCAAATCACACAATAATGTTGATACAAAATTTTTAAATGTAAAAACAAAATTACCTAAATTAAAAAAATCTAGTGTTCACAAAATTAATTGTCCAAAATGTAATGCTGTATATGTAGGTCAAACACAAATAAGATTCAATGAACACTTAACCCTTTAGCTGCTCTAAACGTATATATACGCAAACCAAATAACTGCTCCAGACGTACATAAACGCAGTACATTTTAATATGTGCAAGTAGGTATCAAACAATTATTCTGTATGTTTCTCTTTGTAGTGGTCTTATATAGCGGTGTATTTTCGTAATGGCGCGTTATAAAAATACTCATTATTACACTGATAAAGAACTAGAGAATGTTTTAGCCGAGAGTAATAGTGAACCTGAGGATCTTTTAGCAAATAGTAATAATGAATTTTTATATTCTCAAGGTATTCTTCCCAAATCTAGATTAAGTCGATTTCATAATACAAATTATAAAGAAATATATTGCTTCTTTGCAATAAACTTACTAATGGCACAAATAAAGAAACACTCCATTAACGCCTACTGGACAAAAAACGTTAAGGTAGCTACACCCATATTTTACCAAATTATGACCAAAAACAGGTTTCTGCTTTTACTACGGACGCTTCATTTTGTTGACAATACAGAGGAGGCACCCGAAGATGACAAATTATGGAAAATACGAAAAATTGTGGATCATTTAAAAAAAACAAATGAAAGGGACCTTCTACCTTATGCATGATAGCGAGGTTGTTGGTACTGGTAAAATTGACAAACAGACTGGCAATGAAACCAAAAAACCTATGTGTATACTGGACTACAACTCAAATATGGGGGCTGTGGATCCTTCCGATATGATGCTCAGCAGTACCGAATGTGTGAGGCGTACAGTGAAGTGGTATAAAAAAGTATTCTTTCACTTATTGGACATTTCCCTTTTAAAGTCTCATGCTTTATTTCTTACTGCCACGGGTACAAAAATAAGCCTTAAAGCATTTCAACTAAAAGTTGTAGACCAAATCCTGGAAAAATACCATTCACCTATAGACAGCTACAAAACAGGAAGAAGGGGTTTAGACCAAGACAATCCCCTCCGTCTAACAGCTCGAGATTTCGTTTCTCTAGTTCCCTACACAGGCAAAAAAAAGCAAGCCCAAAAGCGGTGCGTTGTGTGTGCCAAAAGGGGACAAAGAAAAGATACGCGTTACATGTGCATCTAATGCAATGTGCCACTTTGTATAATTACTTGTTTTGAATGCTATCATACTGTAAAAAACTACTATTATTTATTTCAAAAATCTTTTTTCACCTATATTTGTTGAACTTTATTTTTTCACTTTGTTTAATTTGAAAGTTACATTTTATTTTATTATTCTTTATAATATAATAAGTTAACAAAAAACCACTGAATGTTTTATTAACCTTTCCGAAAAGTAAACAAATCCGGACCTGAAAATAACCGTAAAATCGACCTAATGGACGGTTAACTGCTTCAGACGTATATATACGCTATGGAACTACTCTGCTCCAGACGTATAAAAACCTTTATCCTTTGCTAATCATATTTTAGAAGAGAATCATTATTTTGATTCCAATAATGTCAAATTACTTTATATTTGTAATAAGGGCTTTAGATTGAATTTACTTGAATTCCTTGAAATTAGATCAGCTATTGTTGATAAATCTCTTAATTATTTAAACGAAAGGTTCAGTCTAATGAAAATTATTTGATTTTGAACATTCCACTCAGAATGATTATATTTATTGTAACTGTTTACTTCTGGTTTAGGTTAGTTTATTTGACTTTTCTTCTTTCAATGTCGGACTCTGTTTACTTGTCAACAAGTTCTGCAATGTTTATATCTCACTTAATGTGTGCATACAGCTGTGTTGTTGTTTTTTATCCTTCAATTTTTATTACATATTTCTCTTTGATATTATACAATATATAGTTTAATACTATTTTCATGATTTTAACATTTAGTTCCTCTGTTTTAGATATCTATATGTTTCCAATGAACTTTCACTATAGTTGGCAACATTCCCTCAGTTGGTAACTTGTTTTCCGGTGTATTATTTTTGCACCTTTCCTTACATGTGCTGGTTACTTTGAACGTCCATTCTTCAGTAGAGTGATTTGTATCTCAGTCGATTTACTGTTAAGTGATATGGATTATGACGTTTTTCCACATTCTCTTTATACTCATTTTTATTAGATTAATTCTTCTGATTATTTCCACTTATAATCCGGTACCTTATGGCCACTGGTTTTGGAGGTTGATCTCCCTGCTCCGGAGAACTCTCCATATTGGTTCTTTCGAACCTGCTAGTGATCCGTCCTCTATCGATTATCGGTTTTGGAGATTGAGCTCCTTGTCTAGGAGAACTCTCCTAAGCGTTTCTTCTTCTAACCCCGCTATTAATCCGGGCCCGTTCCTGATTTGGTCTTGGAGATCGATCTCCTTGTTTTGGAGAACTCTCTATAAGCCTGTCTATAGAATGGTGATTCCTGGATTCATTCTAACATATTTACTGCTCTACGCCAAATTTTCTTATTTTCACACATCAACTTCTACATAGTTCGTTCTAATAATTAAACTAGATTTTAAACTTTCTTTTTCAACCTTTTTTATTACGTTAACTTCCACTATACAACAAAATTTCCAATTTTCCAATTTCACATTAAAATAAACCCCTATTTTAATCATAATATCTGTTATAAATTGTTTAAACGCTGCAGTCTGCACATAGAGGTGAGTCTCCACGTTGTATTATATAAAATATTATAATATTTGTTTATGTTTTAACATTGATTCTGTTTGTTTTATAAATGTTAAAATACTTTATTGACTGTTATACTAACTATCATTTTCTATTACATGTTATATTTTGTCTTTTATATATTTGACTTGTATTTCTTCTCTCTGACATAATGTGTTCTTCTCTTAAAGCCTGAAGATGGTCTTGTGACCGAAACATGTCGCTGTTGTAATATTTCCATTAAATTGCATACTGTGGGTTGACTTTGAGTTTTATTGCTACTACAAATATATTAAGTTATTGTAAAGATTAGCATGATATAGTTTTCCCTGGTTTTTATATATCATTGCATAGTTATACTGATCTTAGAGGGAAATACATCCAGGATAATCCCTTAGGGCTAATAACATCTAGGCTTTAATTTTGTTATGTCTTATTAATTCCATACTTGGTCTAGCCTACTACCTAATCAACATCAGGTACCTAGTTAAAAACAAACAAAATGTAACTTCAATCAGACGATGCTAATTCTATAGCGAAACGGCCGTCATTGCATTTCATATTTTGCGAATAAATAGTGAAAGTTTAATTCAACCTTTTAGTTGTTTACCGTTCTTAATAAGATGGACTTTCACGTAGTAAGGGTTAGTACAATAAATTTCATGTATTGTAATGTTTGACGAAATGGATATTAAACAATTCTGAGATTATTCCAAAAAATATGATATCATTAAAGGTTTTGCAAATTTGGGTAAATATCTGCTTTAAAATTGAAGGAAATTGTATAACAGCATCCTTTGGCTACTATTTGTGACGGATCTACAACAAATCAAAAACTTTATAAATTATTAAATATTACAGTTGCAAACCCATATTTTATTTTAAATGATAAAAAATATTATGCACTTTTCGATGCTCTTCACCTAATTAAATGTGTTAGGAATAATTTATTAACTGGCGATTGTTTGTTTGAAAATAATGTTATTTCAATTAAGGTTATTAGAGATGTTGTGAATTTGGATAAGGACAGTTCTACAGAAAAATCTTTATTAAAAATAACAAAAAAACATTTAAAACCAAATCCCTTTGAGAAACTGTCTGTAAAATTTGCTACACAATAATTGTTTAGTAATAGTATGTCTGCAGATATAAGAACTGCTGTTAAAACAAAAGAAGTTGACAAATCAGCTATATACACTGTAGAATTTGTTGACGTCTTAAATAGCCAACAACTTTATGCTGTAAAACCGTGGAATACAGCATTAAGTTTGTAAAATAAATATGCGTATAATACCATATTGGATGGTAATAAAGAATTTTTTTCATTAGTTAAACAGAGTCACAAAGATAATATACTGACAAAGCCTTTATGTTTTCCAAATATGTTACAGACGATAAATGCTATAAACCTAGTTTTTTTTGGACAGCCGGGTTTATATTTATCTTTACTCGTAGATTAAACCAAGATCCTATCGAAAACTTATTCTCTGTGTAAGTTGCCTTAGGCATCTGACGCTTAGCCACGAAGACGATGTTACACCGTACGTGGCTGTGTTAAGAGTATAGTCTTTCGTTGGCTCACCAGGGTCTTCACTCCATAGTATTTTTTGTAAGGGTCTCTGGCTAGCGTCGATTAAGATTTGCCGATACATTTTTATCATATCGGCACAGACAGCAAAACGGTGTTGATAAAACCTTAACAAAATGGCTATTAGAGTAATAGTTTGATCGTGATACCGTTCGGTTGTGTTTGTTTGTTTTTAATTGTACTATTACTCAAAACGTGTGTACATTTAGTTTTGTTTAATTTCTGTCTTTATTTTTGTGCACCTTTATTAATGATATCACTGACATAAAGATTGATGGCAAAATTACTCTATTTGCAGATGATAGAAGTGTAACCTGGAGCAATTCAGATATGAGAACATTACATTCTACAATATCCACAGATCTTATTATTAAATCCTGGACCGATTCTAATAAACTCTGTTTTAATACCGAGAAAACTATTGCTCTATCTTACAAATTTAACTTACAACCCATTGCACTAAATAACACTTTAATACCATTAAAAAATTCAAAGTTTTTGGGATTTTATATTGATGACATACTTAGGTGTTCCACTCATATTGACATGTTAACAAAAAAATGATCTTCTGCGTGTTTTGTCATAAAAACCGTTTCTAAAGAGCTAACTTCTTCTATTGCGTTAACAACCTACTTTTCTCTGTTTGAGTCCCATCTAAGATATGGATTGGCTTTCTGGGGGTTTTGTTATGTAAATCTTTTTGACTGTTTTTAAACTACAGAAAAGGGCAATACGTTATGTTTTTGGCTTACGTCACAGAGCGCATTGTGAACCCTATATTAAAAAATTCAAAATTATGAATCTTCCGGCACTATTCATCTTAGAATATGTTTGCTTAGTTCGTAAATCTAACCTTATCTCAAAGCAGGGACCACTCCATAGATACCCCACACGAAACTCTGATTTAGATGTTCATTTGAGGGGTTCAGTGCAAAAGTGGTGTAAGTCATATATTGGGAAACTACTTTTTATAATATTTTTTCACTGCCAGGTGTAGGTCATTCGTTAATACATAATGCAACATTATGGCTCTACTGTGCTTATGCTCTGAAGAAACCTAAGAATTATTCAGTGCATAAGCGGTGTAAGTCAGTTGTACGTCAACTTCCGTGTCAGAAACACATGTTGGTGTTTATTTTATGCATTTTAAAAGAATTTAAAGAAGTTTTTTGGTCAATAAAATGATTTCTAGTGAATCTGAAGATGAGAATCATTTAAGTTCGTCGAGTTTTTTGCCTTCATTGTTGGGTAAGTACCAAAGCATTTTTTATATGCTAAATCTCAAGGGCAATTAATTTAAGGGGGAATTTTTGATCTGATAGTAGCTGTACATAATCAAAACTGTCAAAAATGTTACCTAATTTATAATTCCTACTATCTACCTTTTTATTTTTTTGTAATTAAATTTTGATTTTCTTATATTGGAGGATCAGAAAAAGAGGATGTTATTGAAGGAGAAGAGGAGACTGTTCGGTTAGAAGTCCATTCACCTACACCTGTTCGCGGCAGAAAAAGGCAAATAGATGAAAGTTCTTGGAAAAAGAATATTAGAAAACGTTCTCGAAATGAAGGTAAACCATACTTGTCGTCAAGGGGGCGTAATGTATCGGCTAAAACATTTGAGAATTTGAATTGCGAATGTAAGAAAATGTGTAATGATCGTATAAGTGAAAATGATAGGAAAAAAATGCACGATGCGTTTTGGAAATTAGGAGATTTTTCGAAACAAAATGCATTTATCCACAGCCTCATAAAATCAGAAACTGTTAAACAGAAACATCCTCGTTATAATTCGAAAATCCCTGAATCTGTAACATACCAATATACACTTAAAATTAACAACGTGAATGTACCTATATGCAAAAAATACTTTTTAAAAACATTTAGTATCAGTGATGGTAGACTTTACAGAGTTCTTGCAAAGCCAGAAATATCCGATGTTACTGATGGTCGGGGTAAAAAAACCCCTGCTAATAAGATTGATGACTCAGATGTTATAGACCATATCAAATCATTCCCTGCTTATCAGAGCCATTATAGCCGAAAAGATCATCCTCAAAGGAAATATTTAAATCCCGACTTGTCAATTCACAAGATGTACGAAATGTATGTTGAACATTGTACTAATAAGAATAAAGCACCAGTGAAAGAAAAATTTTACTATAAGTTTTCTCCACGAAATTTAATTTACATTTCAAGCCCCCTGTAAAGGATTCCTGCAGAACATGCGATGAACTGAATTTGAAGTTCCTTGCCGAAAATACCGAAGGAATTAAAGCAAACCTTCAACTGCAAAAAAATCTTCATTTGGCAAAGGCTAAACAGGCACGAGACTCATTGAACAAGGATAAAAGTGAAGCATCTGACTTGATTTATGTGGCAACATTTGATTTGCAGAAGGCACTAGCATTCCCAAAGTTAAGTACATCAGTTGCGTACTACAAAAGAAACATGTACATTTACAATTTTGGAGTTCATTCATTCAATTTATCAAACGGATTCATGTACATGTGGGATGAAACAGAGGGAGGTCTAGTGAAGCACTTATTGGACAACGCACGTGAGCACGACCACATAATTTTGTACTCAGACTCGTGTACAGGACAAAACAGAAATATAAAATTAGCACTCTCTTTACTAAAACTGGTTCAGAATCATAACATGAATGTTAAAACTATAGATTTAAAATTTTTAGTTTCTGGACACTCCTTTTTACCCAACGATGCTGATTTTGGAGTGATAGAAAAAGCCAGTAAAAAACACCTTCAGATACATGGTCCAGAAGATTGGATAGATATTGTAAAGGGGGCAAAACGTACAAAACCCTTTCAAGTAGTTCAAATGAGAAGAACTGAATTTCTGTCCACAAAGTGCCTTGAAGACTCTATTACAAACCGCAAAAAAGATGTGACAGGCGAGACATTTAGCTGGCTTAAAATTAGGTGGTTTAGATTTGAACGTGGTTCACCTTCCAGTTTTAAGTATAAAGAAACTCTCAATGAGATGTTGGATTTTAATGAAGTTTCCTTATCAAAAACCGGAAAGGGAAAAAAAGCTGTTGTACTACCAGAAAATCAGGATGTTTTATATCCCCAAAGGCGTCCTGTTACACAGCAAAAAAAACGCGACATGTTGGACCTATTACCTTTCAACGCAAAAGTGGTGTAAGTCAAATTAATATTAGTTTTTTGCTACTATTTAATTAATTTCTCACCAATAGTATAGAATAATAACTCTTTATTAATAATGTATGTCTAATAATGTTTGTAGATATTTAAAATTCAGACAATAATTATTTATCTTTAAATATTTTTTTACAATCTTAGGATAAACTTTAAAGCTTAATTAAAAAGAAACAATAATATTTGACTTACACCAGTTTTGCTCTGAACCCCTCATTTGACTATGCCCATATCTAGTCTTACAAAACATTCTATTATTTATAATGCTAGAAAAATGAACAACGTCTACCAACACACATAAAAGCCCTCAGTCCTTATATTAAATTCCGCAAATTGACTAAAGCACACCTTCAGGAGAGACCATACTATAAAGTAGCTGAATTCTGTGATATATTTTGACAATAAAGCATATTTCTCTCTCTCTCTCTCTCTCTTATTCTGTATGGTAGGACCTAACAATTGGATATTGTTCAGGGAAATTCCAAAAATGGTTCGAGAAGAACCGTCAAAGACAACTCGTTGGCGAGTAGTTTGATTATTTTCATTTAGTACACCATGATGGGGTAGGAAATGAGAAACACTTGGATCAGAAGATGCAGAAATAGACATATGACCAAGAACAAGATAATCGTGCAAGAACTCGGTATAAAGAACTTTCATATTTGCATTTTTTGACAATTTGCGATGAACGGATTTTAACCTTTGTTCTGCTTTCGATTTAGACCCGCCTAAAAATGAAGATGGTTGTTTAAGGGGATTTTGTACAATGAATCTGCCGTCTGGATCACAACGCGTAGTTTTAACAAATATCTCTTCACATTGCTGTTCATCAACTGAAAGGATTTTATCTGTTGGATTAAGTTTTTCGACTTCCCAAAATGTTTTTAGTTGGTTTTGAAAATCGGCGTTAGATACGAAATTTCAAGTCACTTGGTTTGAATTGACGACAGGTACAGAACCAATGATTTCCCATTCTAAGAAGGTTATTAAATACAGGGGCACCCAAAAGGATATAAATTTCATTAGGATTTATAAATTCAGGATCAGCTAATCGTAGATGACCGGGAATTTTTAAGGAAGACCTTTCGATTAAACGTTCGGGTAATAATTTGTTAATCACTGGCATGACCAAACAAGAAATTTGTACAGAAAAGAAATTGTACATATATTGAATAAGTATTTCACATTGTTTGTCAATGCGTGTGGTTACCTGGTCATATATTTTAGAAGTAAGCAAACCAAGCCTTCGGCAACAGGTTTCACTTATGAGATTGGACTGGGATGCAGAATCTAACAATATTCGACAATTAGAGAACTTACTATTTTTACCTTTAACCTGACATAATGCGGTGGAAAGTAAAACAACATTTGGTTTATAAAAGCTATTTACCCGATTGATTGACGAATGACTTCCATCAAAATTTGGTGGTTCATTACGTATCTGATTTTTGAGGGGTTCAATATTGTCGAAATGCAAAAGTGTGTTGTGCTTTCCTTGGCACTTTCGACAATGGCTCGCAAAACATACTTTACTCATGTGATTTCCACGCAGGCAATTTATGCAAAGTTTAGACTTTTCACCTTCTCGACTCTTTCATTAACAGATAATTTAAGAAAATGTGTGCAGGTTTGTATACAATGGTAAGTATCCTTGCATAGACCGCATTGCATAGAATGTGTTTTAGTGTCGATTAACGGTTTTTTCGGTTGATTTTGCGGTTCACTGTCATTTACGCAAGTTGAATGTGTAGCACGAGTAGTTTTCGAATTAGGTTTATCCGACGTTAAGCTTAGCGCCTCTAAAAGGTCAGCTTTTTGTTTTATAAAATCAAAAAAATCATTTAAACATGATAACCTAACGTCATCGTTTCTATTGCTTTTTTGAGAAGAAATTTTAACCCGTTTTTCCTCCCAATGGCGTGCAGCTTTTTTATCTAATTTTGTAGTAAGAATAAAAATAAGAAGGTTGTCCCATGAGTCTGTCGGCTCTTGCAATGACTTAAGTGATCTTAAGTGTTCAGTTACAATATCTATGAGTTTTTTCTCAAGTCGGCCGAAGTCATCTGTTGAATGTCAAAAAAAGATTTTACGTGATTATAAACTAAAACACTGGTATTGTTAATTTTTTTTATTTGTATAAAGCATCAACCACTTGGGTTATTAGCTAACAATACACATACAATATACTATACAATACCTAACATTAATGATACATAATCGAGTTGCTTAACTATATGGCGTGAAGTACATTTATGTCTTTTAGGTATTTAAATAGATTTTGAAAATTGCCAATTTGCTCCTAATATTGAGCGAATGTTATCAGATATTAGATTGCTTTGTCTTTCAGGATTATATTTTCGACAGTCTATTAAGACATGCTTAACTGTTAGATCACATTTACATACATCACATTGCGGTCTATTGGTCTTAGATATTAAGAAACTGTGAGTTAATCTAGTATGACTTATTCGTAATCTGGTTAACTTTACAAAGAATTGGCGATTTAAGTCTATATCGCACCAAGACTTGATTTCTGGTTTGAGTTTACGAAGTGCAGATTGCGAGACTTGCCAAACGCGTTCCCATTCACTTAAAACTTTTTGTTTAAAGAAAGATTTTAAGTTCGTTACTATCACTTTGTTCACTATTACTGAGGTGTCACTGTTGATAGCTTCACGGGCCTGTCGGTCCACTTCTTCGTTACCTTGTATTCCAATATGAGAAGGTGCCCACAAGAAGATAACTTGTAAATGTGCACTATGAAGTTGGTGTAACTCTCGCTGTATGAGACGAGCAATGGGATGAGTAGTGTACAACTGTTTCATAGTTAGCAGTGAACTGAGGGAATCGGTGATAATAAGTGAATTCGGGATAAGATTTTCATTTATATGAATCAAGGATTGCAAAATTGAGTACAGTTCGCCGGTGTGTATGCTACTAGTAGCTGGGAGTTTAAAATGAAGTGTTGATGATGGAGTAACTGTTGCTGAACCCACACCAAATTCGGTCTTAGATGCGTCTGTGTACATATGATAGGATATTTGGTATTTTGCAATTTGGTCAAGGAAACGTTGTCGAATTATTACAGATGGAGTCTCAAATTTTTTGTGTGCTGTAAGTGATAAATCACATGATATAGGTGGGATGATCCAGGGAGGAGTTATGGAGATATTGGATTGAAATATTTCAGGAAATTGGAAGTTGTAAGATGACTGATATCTTCGAATTCTTTCATAGAATGGTGGGTCTAGACGAGTTTTCCTCATGAAAGTCTCCTTAAAACGATTTGCAATTGTATGATGAAGAGTGGGGTGTTGGGTTACGGCAGTTACAGCTGAAGCATACATTAAAGAGAGGTATTTTCTTCTTAGTTTTAAAGATGGTTCCCCAGTTAAGCATTGCAAACTTGTAGCAGGACTTGTATAGAATGCACCAGTGGCAATTCTCAATGCCGTATTTTGAATAGAATTAAGTTGATTTAATGTTCTAGTTTTGGCTGATGAATATACTATGCAACCATAGTCAAGTTTACTTCTTATCAAAGATTTATATATATGAATAAGACATTTGTAATCAGAGCCCCAGTTGTTATTGCATAGGGTACGCATTAAATTCAAAGCACTTTGACAAGAGTTTTTTAGAGAATTAATATGGGACTTCCATGTTAATCTTCTGTTAAATACCATTCCTAGAAATTTTATACTATCTACATATGTTAGGTTATTTCCGTACAGCTTAAGAGATGGTGCTGCAAAAGAATGTCGCTTAGAGAATAAAACACATTTTGTTTTTGTGGTGGAAAATTGCAATCCTAAGTTTTTTTATGTGTTTTCCAAGTTATTTAATGCACTTTGTAATATCTTCTGTAGCCACTGGATGTTTTTACCTTTTAAAAACAGTACAAGATCGTCAACATATAGTCTGGCTTTAACAAGTTTGGAACAGTTATTTAATATTTTATTTATTAATACCAAAAACAGTGTTGCACTAATGACAGACCCTTGAGGTGTTCCATTTGCTTGACATTTAGTACTAGATATAGTGCCATTTGCGCGAACTTGAAACTGTCGTTTGTTTAAAATTTTTTTAATGAAATGAAGCGTATTACCCCTGATCCCCCAACAACTTAATGTTTTTAAAATATCATACCGCCAAGCCATATCGAATGCTTTTGTTATATCAAAAAATATAGCCAGAGTGTCCTGTTTGTTTGCAAACCCTTCATGTATTTCCGATTCCAAATCAATCAAATTGTCTAATTTTGATCTGTTTTAGCGAATTCCACTTTGTTTTGTAATAAGTAGATTATTGTTCTCAAGAAACCAGAGTAACCTTTTATTGACAATTTTTTCTAAAATTTTAGTGCCGGGTTGTTGAGCTTTTAGTAATGGTATTATGATGGCTTCTTTTCATTTAGAGGGAAATACATGTTTACTCCATATTCTATTGTAAATTTTAAGAAGATAGATTTTGGCAGTCTCAGGAAGATTTTGAAGAAAACTGATTGGAATGTCGTCTGGTTCTGGTGCGGAAGCTTTTGTAACATGTTCATTGACATGTTCCGAGCGTAAAATTAATTTAATCACACGTATAATTAAATCCTGCACTTAATCATAAATGATAAACATTTTTCACTATCTCACGACTTCAAACCATTAAAAATACCTTTCGGACGACCAATAGACACAACCGTTTTTGAACGTTGAGAACCCGTTAAAAACTAACCAATCAGAACGCTCGAATTCCTCCCCTAACGAAAATGAACCGTTAATATAATTGTAACGCAGAGAGAACTCTTTCCTTTAGCCTTCTGCCTTCAAAGAATGAGCATCATTTTGCGTATTAACGAATTCTTACCTTAGCCGTTGTAAGTACAAAATTTTTATTATTAGACATTTTAATTCATTTATCAATTTATCTTTATTACTCAGTTGAACACAGATATTAATAGCATTTCAAAATAATAATTTCTAGATATTTCCATAGATAACTAAAGCCATAATTGAACCTTTTTTATTTAGCCACGTGGCAATTCATGTTAATATGCATGTATTTTTAATATAATTAGTAATCGACATTATTTAATATTTTTAAATGAACTAATAATTAATAACTTAACGTTTAATATATATATTTTATAATACTTTTCATTAATTTAACCTTTTTGCTATTCAGCCACGTGCTGGCATGCCGAAATGCATGTATTTTCAATATATTCAGTGATCGATAGTATTTAATACTTTCAAACAAATTAACAATCAATAACGTAACTTTTGACATGTATAATTTATAATATTTTTATTAAAAATAAGACTTTTTAATTAGAAACTAAGAACACACGTTTCAGAACATAGATTATAATAAATTGAACCAAGTTTTGATTAGTAACGACTCACTATTAATCATTCCTAAATTTTTTAGTTTAACCATTATCACACATATTTTATTTTATTTCATACCATTTGTTAAATAATAAAAATATGAACATTGTTGAGTGCCCTGCAAATAAAATGATAGTAAGGAATCAAATTCAATTGCCGTCCGTTCTCCAACAATTTTCATATTCCATAATTTTTTGATACTCCTTTTCCTGATACACTATTCTCTCACAGATTTATACGGCTTCCAAGTTACCGTTGAAACTATCGCAAACTATTAGTTCCAAGTTACCGTTGAAACTATCGCAAATTATTAGTTCCAAGTTACCGTTGAAACTATCGCAAACTATTAGCTCCAAGTTACCGTTGAAACTATCGCAAACTATTAGCTCCAAAATTGAAAATATCGCAAATTATTAGCCCCAAGTTACCGTTGAAAATACCGCAAATTATTAGCTCCAAGTTACCGTCAGGTTGTCGTTGAAGTTACCGTCCAATGTACCTCCAGGTTACCTCAAAAGTACCTCCAAATTACCGTTGAAAACATCGCAAATTATTAGCAAGTTACCGATAAAGCACCGATCCAGCTGACTACACCTGAAGTTCGAACTCTCCGGAGAAGTCCCCCAGGTCTGCCTTCCTGTAGAAGTCGTCAACATCTGTAACCAACCGAAGCCGTACACATACCGCTGTGGAAGAAATCCGAAACCCTAAGCTAAGTACCTAACCTTTTGTGGCAAAATAAATTTGAATTTCTTACTTGAGTGTTTGTTTTAAACCCACAGATTTGCTGTGTGTGGCTGCCTATCGGTATCAGTATTTTAGTTTTTTATTGTTGTGTTAAAGTAGTCAAAATATTTTTAATATTCATTTTTTCTTTCTAGTTAAACTTTAAATTAAATAAGGTGTTCTGCTTTACACCTAGTTATTAAATTTTGTCGAATTTAAAGCAGTGGCGCCCTCACCCATCAATAATATCCTATATACAGAGTGTCGCTAAGCTGGAGCGTACCCACTCCTGAGTTAAAAGGTCTCATAAGCCGGGACAGCTCTCGAGGGAGTAATTAGTGTTACAAATTGGCGCCCTGCCTCTTTGGAAGATTATTGCTGCCTCTTTGGAAGAATATGGTTACAAATTGGCTTCCTGCATTTTTGGGACCAATTATGGTTACACTTTAGTGGTACTTAAGGAAGTATTGAGTTCCTAAATAGTAAACGCAATATTAAGAGGGTGGTTCTCAATATCGTTGAATTGCAGAGGTTCTTTTTCTGCCAGTGTTTTGGTTTTAATAAATTCACAATGATAATTGTTGTCACTAGAGTTGGATTCATATTGTTTTGCTAATAGTTCTGAAATGTCTTTATTAGATGACATTATTTGATTATTCGAAAACAAAAAGGGAATCCTTTTGTGATTGTTACATCCCGATATTTTCCTAACATTTTCCCATACGGTCCCTATAGACGTGGATGGTTGATAAAAATGTTTGCCAAGATTTTTTTCTGCTTTCTTTGGTAATGAATCTTACATGGGCTCGCGATTTTTTATATTCAGTAATGTTTTCTATGGTTTTATTTTTCTTCATTTTGTTAAATGATCTTTTATAATTTCTCATTGCTTCAGTACACTGTGTGTTCCACCAAGAAAGAGGTTTCCTTTTAGACATTATTCTTGTTTTACCAATATGCTCGTTAGCGGCGTTATAAATTAGTGACACAAACGAATTTACAAGATCATCTATACACACATCTTCTGAAACTTCTTTCAGCGTATGGCATTTTGTTTCTATATACTGGTTATATAAGGCCCAATGAGCATTTTTAATGTTCCATTTGGGGATTGGGTTTGTATTTTCTGCTTTTTTATGCGTTTCATGCGATATTTTTATGGGAAAATGATCACTTCCATATAAGTATGGAATAACACCCCATGAAAATTTTGGTGATAATACCGAATCGCTAAGTGACAGATCAATGGTTGTAGTATTGCCTGTATTAAGATTATAACGTGCTGATTGGCCATTATTTAATAAATTTAAGTTTTTTGTATTTAATATTTTTTCAATAATTTTTCCCATATTGTTTATTCCGGTGGAACCCCACATGGGGTTGTGACTGTTGAAATCCCCTACTATAATTTTTGGAGAAGGAATCTGGTCAATTAAATCTGAGATATCCGTTTGTGTAATATTTGAATTTGGTGGTATGTATATATTACAAATATTTATTTTTTTTGGAAATCTTATTGATACTGCGACTGCTTCTAAATCGGTCTTGATTGCTATTGGTTCTGTAGCATATTTATTGCTAACATATATAGCAACTCCACCACTAGCAACGTTGGCAATACGATTTTTGTAAAAGCAACTAAAGTTATTAATCTGATGACTATGTTGACCCGTAAAATTAGTTTCCTGTAAGCATATCATAGATGGGGATATTTTAGAACACAGGTGTTTAAACATTTCTATGCGAGCATAGAACCCGTTAAGGTTCCATTGCAGAATTGAATCGATCATGTTTTATTGAGGTTCTTGAGAGGAGATTGAAAAGTCACTGTCTTGATCCGAGTTATTTGCTGAATTTAGTTGCTTTAATATTCTGTTTGTAATTTTGGTACATTTAGTTAATTGTTATATCGCGACAACAATGTTTTCCACGCTACCTTATAATTGGACGCAGAAAAATCAATAATCCTAATAACTTGAGCTGCTCCACCCTCTAAAGCCGATCTCAAGTAGTGAAAGCGTTGAATGTCTAAAAGAGAATCATTTGCATTTATTAATGCATCAATAGTGTCCCTAAACTCAAGCCAGTGTTCATATTGTCCTGAGAATCTGGGAGGTTTATTTCTAGTAGTTTCAATGCTTGCGATCGAGCGTTAATTAAAGCAATTGATTGTTGTGAAACGATACTATCTGCATTAGAGCCTTGTCGATTTTTTGTTGCCTGATTTATTGATTCGTAATAGACTGCAAGAAAACTTTTACACCTACCCGTAGTATTAAAATAAATTTGTTCAAATTGTTCCCGTTCGATTGTTTGGTTATTTAAAAATGCTTCATATTCACCTATGTTTTCTATTTTTTCTTGAATATTATCAAACTCGCTTAAAATATGCTGAAATCTTTTTACCCTAACGGTAAGCTCTCCTACTATTAACTCGAAATAATTATCAATAAATGTTTTAAATTGTCTTAACCGGCGTTTTAAGTTACCTCGCTTTTTTATCAATAATTTTAAATCATTCTCGATTATGCTTTCCGTTTCAGACATCTTAAATTCAAGAACTAACAGACAATGGATTTATAAAATAAAATGTTTTATGATAAAGGTCATGAATATTAGGTAAAACAGGAACGGACTTACAACTTATTTCGTAGAGGGTTTTGTTTTGCAGTCGCTCAGTTGAATATCTTCGTCGAGTCTGACGATAGATCTTTACAATATCATCGGATTTTTACCTTGCACTTTTCAGGTTATTAATTATAATCAATTGATGATTTGCACTGTTTTTGCTGACAATTCGGCTTTCAAAGGAGCACTATGTTTTTTTGTTATACCTTTCTCAAAATATTTGATAGGTAGTTTGGGTAGTAATTACCAGTTTTACTTAAAATACGTTTATTTTTACTATACAAATAAGGGATCGTTCTTACCCCTGTCAAGGTTAGTCGGGACTTAACACGGGGTCGCAATGTTAATTTGATATGTCGTTACATTAATACGGGGGTATGATCGTCAAAAAAATGATATTAAAAATTTACGAGGTATGGTAGAAAAATGTTGGTAATCTAAAAAGAAGTAATTTCAATGGATGTATATCACCTATCGATCCATTTAAACCGTTGTTAATATTTCTACTAAGCAGGTGGTAAACTTATAAAAAAAAATTAGTATTTAGAGGGATGCTTCTTGCTATACCACAATGAATTTAAAATGTGTTTGTAGGAGTCGACGTTACATTGTTATACGAGGTCGCTTTAGCTGTTGTGGGATATGTCGCGGTCGTCAAAAAATTATAAGACGTCGTTACATTAATGGTTATACGAGATATGTCTGCAGGTCGCGGACGTCATCAGATGAAGTCGTAAGCGCTTGAGTTGTTGCGGGGCACAAGGTCATCAAAAATTATATTAAAAATTCAATTTATACGACGTATGGCACATGTATACAAATTCCGATCGGTTTTAGTTAGATGTTAACCAATCTACATGAGGTGTTATAATAATCCAGACAGCGACTCTACATTTATCGTACCATAATTTCGTTAACAAATTTGTTGTTGGTCTAATCCTATAGATAAAAAATAATTCTCCACAGGTGGGACGATAATGATTCTAACCGTTATTTTATTGATAATATTTTTAATAAGTATATGTATATAAACTTTACTTTTACACTATACAAATTCTCAAAGAGTTCCACATCTGGAACCAATATTAAGATAAATATACCTGCATTAGGGATCGTAAGGGTCGAGAAGGTCATTTTGACCGTCAAAATATTATATTAAAAAAGACATTGCTTTTTAGTTGTTTATATATAGGGTATGACGCAAGGTTCTCATGTATTCAAATTCGAACAGTTTTCGTCGATAATCTTCCCTTTGTCTTGTTTTAGTTGTTATCTGTTTATATACGGGCTCAAATAGAGGTTTCGTTCAGATCGAACAGTTTTCATCGAATTTGGTCTGTAATAGATATCTTGTAATCTACCAGGGATACTAAGAAATGTTAGAAATATCAATTTGATCATTCACCAGTGTATATGCTACGGGTCCTTTTGAGTTAGATACCGGATATATACAGGGTTTGTCGCAAATTCGACCGTCGAAATATCGGATTATGATCATCATACGGAAACGATTACGGGGTGTGTGCCAAATACAAAATGTCGTTACATTAATGGGGTTATGGTCATGAATTTTATATTAAAAATGTCAATTCGTACTCTGTTATGTACAAAATCAAATCATTTACAGGGTATGTCGGGATACCAAACAACTAAGAATTTTTGTATTAAAAATTTGATCATATGGTACGGGTCGCGGATAACAACACAAATATCAAATTACCTACGGGGCTTAAAAATATCAGTTATAAAAATACTATAAATTTTGAAATTATAACTATAACTAGCCATAAAAAAAATAAAAAAAAACAATGGCAAATCTCAAAAATAATTCAATAAGAAAATTTATGAAAAAGGAAAATAGTAAGTATGTAAATACAGTTGTTGGCAAGATTACATGATACATTTTATGTTTTTTCCTATCGTTTTGTTATCACCCTGCAATAAAATTATAAAATCAATCTAGATATCCTAATTTAGACAAACGGAATTAAGAAACATACCCCGTAAATTAATTAAAAATTTCGAGTTTCCTATTTGATAGTGGTATACCGCAATTAACACAAGCTTGTTAAGACCTGTACATTAAAAAATATCGATAGATGGTTATACGGGGGGTCGCAAAAAAATGTTAATTTGATCGAACATGCGGTTTGTAAAATAAGAAATGGCATGAGGTAGCGGATCGTTGCAAATTAGTTGTGTATATATGACGGTTCTCCATTTTCTGATCGAACAGTAATTCTCTCTCTTTATATGGGAATCAATTAGGATAAAAAATTACGACACAACGATTGTCAAAAGGGTACCAGTATTAGGATGCTATGACGTTATCAAACATGTTTTACAAGGGTCATCGACAACGACCAGTTACTTTATGTCTTCAGAAGAGCACAGTCATGAGGACATTGCTTTTTATGAATAGTAAGGTTATGAAACAAACTAGGGAAGCAAGAGCAACGTGGAGCAGTCTAAACTGGGATTGCCGTAAATTACCGAAAACTACTTATCCGTTAAGACGTATTCGACCATGTTCAATAGAACAGAAGAAGAGGGTATAAGAAATGAAATGTTTTTGCTATGTCATGTATAATTTTACCATATGTTTTAATTTTAAAAATTGTTAAATGTAAATTTAAATCTTCGTGTAATATAAACGTTGATGAATAAAAAACTTGTTTAAGTAGTGGTGCATAAAATAAAAACTCATTTGTGTTTAAGGTTTATTTATTTCATATACAGTATTCAAAACCAGTGGCGGAGACGTTGTACATTTCGTTCGGTGCACGAATATAGTCCAGAGGTATGACAGGGGTTTGGATCCTTGGCAAAGTTAACTGTTGCACATGGTGTACCATCGAACTTGCCGAATTCGCAAATGTGAGGAAAAAAGTTGAAAATGTTACATTTATTTTACAGAAACTTGGCTTTTTGTTGACCACGAATGTAAATGTACTCTGCAGCATACAATAGCTTGCTTTCCAATATTTCATTAATTTTAGAATATTCTACATCTCCTGAAGAGTATCGAATTCCGTGCACATTTTTTTCTTAGTAATCTTTTTGTCCTCATTACTTAATGTAGAAAACGGTTGAGGTGTAAAAACATGTAATGTGAACTTTTGAAACCAATTTCTATGGTGAGTTCTTTGACTACGAAAAATCCATCTCGACAAAGCCTTGAATGCCTACGAAAGCTATTCTCATGTTGACTGAAGAGATTGCATCTCATAGAATTTAAAAAGTTTGTTATTTATTTATTTTTTTGTTTTTTTGGCATTTTTCACTGCTTTCATGTTTGTCATCTTTTGAAACCAAATTTTGAACCAAATACATCTCCGGCGTCTGCTGAAACTATAGACGCCACATTGACGTCTGCTCGAACACTAACTCTAGTCTAGTTTAAACTTTTAACAACTTCGGTGAGGGGGAAGTATTCCATTACACAATCATGAATTATGATACAATAGAATTTCGTATTTTCGGGAAAGCCTATGTTTGCTTCAATATCAAGTTTCACATCGACTGTGGACGCCTTCATGCTTTCTTCCTGTTTGGAACAATCGATAACACGATAAAAAACAATGCCCGTTTGTTGAAAGAGGAATAATCCAGCAGGGGGCGCTTCTGTGTCAAGTAATTCATAACATGACAAGGAACACAGAATATCATGACATCAGTTCTAGAAATACCATTCCAATTTATGTATCTCTACCATATATCAAAACAGTCACACTTAAACTTTCCGGAATTTTAAAACAACATAATATAAAAATTGCAAATAAACAACATCTTACAATCCTAATAATAAATTACCTAACATAGTTTATGAAATTCCTTGTAAAAATTGTGATAAGAAATACATTGGTCAGTCAAAAAGGTCTCTTCCTAATAGAATAACATCCCATAAAAGTGACAGTAAACTTCATCCAGAGAAATGTGCACTTGCTGAACACGTATTCTCTGAAGGCCATATAATGAATTATGAACAGGCCAAAATTTTAACTACAGAAATGAATTATAAAAAGCGGATCTTTTTAGAAACGGCTTATATAGCTCAGGAAGATCGATGTATCAATAAAAAAACTGATCTAAACAATTTAAGTATAATATATGCATATCTTTTGGATTTGGAGAAACAAAATTTAAAAAATTAAAAAAAACGAATTACTATGTAGAATTTTAAAACAACTGAATTTATATATTAAACAAATATATCAAAATTTTTAAATCATATTGTTTTTTGAGTTTTTTAGTACACATGTCAAATTTATTACAATTTTTTACACCGTTTTACCTATAATCTCACTTAGATATGTAAGTATTATTTATTTTATTACCTGCTATATAATTTCTTTATAATATACAATTTTTAGACCTTGAAAATGAACCCATAGAGGTTCGAAAGCTCGGTAAATAAATTCTAAAACGAGTACACATTGGTTTCATTGCCACATCCCCAAAACATTCCCATTATACAAATAGTTGGCAAATATTTTTATTTAAATTATATATTGAGAAGGTATATTAAGGGTCACATCAAATTTTATTTTAGTTTTATTATTATTTTCGGAACCGTCATAAATTCAAATAAAATGTCAAAGTCAATGAGAAGGTATATTAAGGGTCACATCAAATTTTATTTTAGTTTTATTATTATTTTCGGAACCGTCATAAATTCAAATAAAATGTCAAAGTCAAAAAAATAATTTATTAGGTTAAGAAAATTTTTGTAATGTTTTGAATTATGTAATAGTTTAAGAGTAGATAAGAAGTGTAGTGATAGTGAGTAAGAAAGTTGGTTACCGGGGATCAGGAGTTTGACAGTGGGATAATATAAAAAAAAAGTCAAGAGATATTTTTTAGAAAAGTCAGAAAAAGTAGTAGAAAAATCATTTTTAAAAGAATTAAAAGTATTGATAAAATTCTTTGAGGAACAGTTTATAATAAAGAGTTCCACAAAATCGACAGGGAGCTGACAATTAGTGGTGATACTGGCAATGAATTGAATGTATTTACAAAGAGAAAATTGTCGAAAACTACTGTAAGTTCCAAACCCGTTGAATAGAGCATTTGTTGTAATTCCCATACCTCATCTTCGAGCAGTAAGCCAAAAGTTTGACTGGAATCACAGAAATTGATTAGCAGTTAGGTATTCCGTGAAATAAGAGAAGATATAAAAGTGTTTAAGAGTGAAAAGTTGAAGCAAAATACCAGGAGATAGAAGAAAGAATAAAAAATTAAGGAAAGGACTACTTTAAAGACGAATTCTGCGGTAATTAAGGTTAGTTAAGGTAGTTAAGTAATTAGTTAAAGGTAGATAAGATTAGATAGGATTTAGTTAGGAAAATAGATAGAAATTAGTTAGGCTTCAGTTGACTTTGATAAAATTTCATTTGATTATTTATTCAAAATTCAATATAATAAAAAAAATTAAAATACATTTTGTTGTTGGAACCCTACCCTATAAATAATTAGTAATTTAAAAAATTAAAATTCAAAATTTAATTCTTTATTGAGAAAATTAGAAAATCATCACAATATATATATATATATATATATATATATATATATATATATATATATATATATTAAACCAGAAATATTGAGGTGTACAGCAATTAGAAAAAGTGAACTCTTTATACATTTTACCGAGCTTTCGGAAAATTTATTTCCATTATCTAGGTATGTATATGAGAATATTAAATTTTGATTGACATTTATTATTATTTATTATCCAAAGATAAACATAAAAACAAAAAGAAAATTTAAACAATCAAATATCTTAAAATTTACTGTTAACCAAAATAATTTTTTTGAGATTTTATTTTGATTACTTTCTGACATTGACAATTATATTGACATATTATTTTAACATTGTAAAAAGTGACACTATGAAATTCAAAATTAACCTAAAAATATCTTCTTTTATTTTAATTTGATAGAAATAAGTAAATAGCTAGTACTTAATTAAAAAATAACGAATGCCTAAACAATTTCATAAGTGTCATTCTGACAATTTTTGTTGTAAAAAAATTTTCTTTATAAATAATAGTTTTAAGTTTTTACATATTTACCATTATAACATCAAAATTTAATATTCTCATATACATACCTAGATAATGGAAATAAATTTTCCGAAAGCTCGGTTTCCTGGTTTTTCTATATCATTGCTCAGTTATACTGATCTTAGAGGGAAATACAACCAGGATAGTCCCTTAGGGCTATTAACATCTAGGCTTTAATATTGTTATGTCTTATTACTTCCATACTTGGTCTAGCCTTAATACTACCTAAACATCAGGTACATAGCTACAAACAAACAAAATGTAACTTAAATGTCAATCTGACCATGCTTCTTAGCGAAACGGCCGTCATTGTGATTTAAAACATATTTTTTTAATTAAACTTGGAAGTTACGTTAAAACGAAGAGTTTTTTATTAGTCTTAATAAGATGGACTTAATACATTAAATTTAATATATAGATATATTTATACATATATATTTTTTTTATTATAGTGAATTTTTGTATTAATCTATTAGAGAGTGGATGTAGAGTTGAGGAGTAGTCCTGAGATACTCTGTTAATTTCTTTTTAAATTGGGTAAACTTTAGGTTCTGTTTAGAATTCTCAGGTATTGAATTCAGAATTTTCGGACCTAGATAAATGTGGCACTTTTGTCCTACAGTCTTATTCATGAATGGCATCGAGAAGTTACTTTTCTGTCTTGTATGATAGGAATGTCCAATGGTACTTAATTCATTTTTATGATGAAATTGAGTTAATGCTAATGTTTTAAAGGACAGTTGCCGAACATCTAATACTTCGGATTCTTTATAGATCATTTCTGTTGGATACCTCCTCTTTCTTGTTAAAATATTCTTTAAAAATTTTTTATGTATGATCTCTAACGATTTTAAATAAGATTTGGAAACACCTCCCCAACCGATTAAGCCATAAGTCAGGTGAGATTCTACAAAGCTAAAATATAATACTTTTTTTTGATGCTTCTATTATAATCCCAAGATACTTTTTTCTCTCCGCAGTCGATATTCGGGTGTTTTCTTGAATGTTTAATGCATTAAAAGGAGGAAGGGAGTTGGCTTGACTGCAGAATGGCAAGTAGAATTTTTTTTTACTTTAATATTTGTTCCCGGCAGTGGACAATTTCTTGTAACACCCTACCCTGTCCTCCGTTTTCGAACTTTTGGCAAAGATTTGATTGCGAAAAAATACCACCGTCACTTTCTTTACCGTACGCTCCCACATCAATTGCTATAAATTTGTAGTTTGGTCCAGCAACAGCTTGTAAAACAATTGAGAAGTATTGTTTGTAGTTCCGATACATGCTTCCGGAGTGCTTGGGATTCTGTATGCGTATGTGTTTCCCATCTATGCATCCAAGACAGTTTGGAAATTTCCACTTATTCCAAAATTCTTTAGATATAGACTCCATGTCTTTATTTTTCGGAAATGGCATATGTTCAGTACCAAACTTGTCCCAAATAGCATCACACGTTTTATAAACAATTCTACCCATCGTGACGTCTGATATTCGAAACGAATACCACAATGTCTTGAACGAGGAGCCTGTTGCCAAATACTTAAAAAAACTTAATTAATTGTAACGATTTTTTTTCAGTTGATGAAGTAAAAAATAAATGGAGGGGGCTGCTAGAGACATTCCGAAAGGAATTCAACAAGTCGAAAAAACAGAAATCTGGAGATGGTGCAGATTCGGTAGTTACCTCCAAATGGCCATATTATAAAATACTGTTGTTTTTATCTAAAACTGTTGAACGACGTAAATTGCATGGAAATAAATCTCCGCCAAAGGAAAACAATAAAAACTCTGATTTCGAGACAGAATCGACATTGAAAGCTGCAGACAATGCATACTCTCAATCAACCATTCAGGAGTCATCACAGCAAATTGTAAATACAGATATACACCAGCCATCACATCTGGTAATAAGGGAACAAGTATATTGAGTACACCTAGTAGTACAACTTTGCATAGTAAGAAAAACTCAAACAACCGTCTAAAATATGCTAAGAATTCCGAAACAAATTTAATGGACGACAAATTCCTCGAAATAGAAAGAGCCAAATTGAAAATATTGTCCCAACATAAAAATAGAGAAGACAGTGAACGCCAATTCCTACTGAGTCTCCTGCCCTTTTTAAAGGCTGTACCTCAAAATCGACAAATGTTGGTAAGAAGTAAGTTGCAGCAAGTATTTCTTGAAGAAGAACAATTATCTATAAGACACGCGCCCGGAGCAGCATATCGTTCCAATGAAACAATGACATCAACACCGTTGCCTTCTCCAATGTCTTGTACGCACACCGATTCCTCCAGAGCGTCGTTTTATTGTAATGACTTAATATTAACACCACATCAATCTTCATCTTTGAAAAATATAGAATCATCCGGGGTCTCACAATATTCAAGTGAAAGAAGAGATGTTTCCTATTAACAGCCGTTGTCCATTCAGAACTATATTTCTCACTTCAGCTCATAAAACAATGTATTTCTTTTCATGCGATAGTAATCAAAAAACTTTTTCTCGTCCTTCTTCAAATCATCATATAAATGATAAAATTCTCCGAATTCTTTTCGTTTTGCTAATATGTCATTAACCCAACACTTTTTTCTTTTTAATTTTAATCGCCGTCTAATAAGATAAGTATTTTCCAAAAGAAAATGCTCCATATTATTAATAATTATTATAGCATGCTTGATAATATAATAAATCACTACATACGACTGACTTCGTACAATGCGAAAACTTGTCTAGTGGACGATGCCACATATGCGAAATCTGACGAAATTATTCCTCCGATTTCTGACGAAAATAATTCGGACGAAAACGCATCCAAAGGACGACCGGCCTAACTCAAAAAGTAAGGCAATTAGATACAGGGAATATTTATGAAATATTAAAGTACCATAAAAGACCATTTCATTGCAACATTAAAATACAGGGTGTTCCATTTAAGAAAACCCAGAAAATAATCGTTCCAAGTTTCGATCTATTCTGAATAGAAAAATTAAATTGATAATTTTGTGATGTAGTCCGGGTAAAAACAGGGTTTCAAATAAAATCCTTTATTCACTATAAAATAAATAAAATAACAAAATAAAAATACGTAAAATAAATAAAAACTAAAAATTGCAATTCTTCTCCTAGTATCGTACCTCCCTCGTACTAGAATCGGAAACGGCCATACGTCGGCGGCGAGGCGCCTGTAAAATAAAATATCGTGTTAAGAAACGGAATACGGATGACGCAGAGCGGCTATCCATTAAATTGGTCTATCACGAAAACTCAGCACGTAATCGTGACGACGGCAAAGTGGGCGACCTAACACGCCTACCCTCAGGTGCTAGTATATTCATGAGAACTCAGCACGTAATCGTGATTACTGGCGGAACCAACGCTGCCGCAAAAATATAAAATCAAGCAAGTCGACTTACTTGATTCTTAGTTTGTATGCATAATTGGGCACCTCTTTGGCCCTCCCATGCCTCCACCAATTAAATGAGATGATCCTAAAAAGTTATTTACAAGTAACTTCTAGCATGTCTACTTCTTAGCGAAAAATATTTTAGTAAATCTTCTTACTTGCCGAAATTAGCATTTTCCAATTTTTTCTCATAATTCTCCTATCTAAAAATAAATCGGCTCGAGTTACTTGCTAAGCTTTGTCACTTTTGCAACGTAAGAAACAAGCAAATCGATTTACTTTATGCTATGTACCAAAAAATCCCAATAAAGAATTAAGTAACTCTACTTAGTATTATCCGAAGAGTTAAAACTGCATCAAAGATATTAAATAACTCGGCTTTCTAGAACAAAAACGAATATAATGGGCGGGATAAACCGAGAAAATTAAAAGACGTCACGTTATTTTCTGCAGGTTTGAACTAGTAGTCATTCCGTATTCGCCTAGTAAGTGAGGTTATTTAATAGTGCACAGAAATATGTCAAGTCGAGGAAGAAAACTACTTGAAATGTTATCAAAAGCACCCCAAAATAAAAGGTATTGTTTATGTTATTGAAGTTTTTCAATTGGATTAGAGGTAGTTTATTTAATTCCTAAGTTATGGGTTAGTTAGAGTAAGAGTTAGGAATGCCCTTCTATTTTTTCAGGAAAACACTGACGAATATACCATACGATGTCTGTCGCGTATTTTTTGTCGGCGAAAAAACAAAACAATTTAGCCAATTTGATGTGTTTTTGTCTTCAGTAAATGAAAATATCAAAATCGTAATTATTATTGTCATACAAACATAAAAAATAAACAAAATATATTGAATAAAAATTAAAGAATTTTAAATAAGATACTTAAGCTTATAAATTTGATGAGCACATTAATTTAAAATGCTTATCAGACACTGTAGATGTAAACTAAAGGTAAACATTGTAATTTTGTAATCTTTCGTATGGAAAATTTTAAATAAAAACTGGTGAGGCAAATTCGAAAGTTTTTCTTTTCTTCTTGTGAAAAGAGAATTTGTAAATTACACCGTCTTTATTTTGTGTGTGTGTGTGTGAGTTGATTGTAAATAAATCAACAGGGGTAAACAAGAAGTTGCTGATGATATTATGTCCCAATCTTCAACATCCACATCAAATGAAAATAAGGGCCATTGTTCAAAGAAACTAAAGCTTCTAGAATATGACGTGAATCAAACCGAACTATTTCCCGAGCCTGAACTGTGGGAGTTCACTTCAGCGAAAGCAGTAGTAGTTCAATCAGATCAACTAAAAGATTTTGAGGACAAGCTTTCATCTCTAAGTCATAAACGTGACAACGACAAAACTACGTTGAACTTCATAATGTAACAGAAAGCAATACGAAAAATGAAAATCGTGTAAGGAATACTACTCCTACTTTAATTGCATCTGACCTACTAGAAATGAATACTGACGGTACAGGAGTAATTCCCATTGAAGAAGTACAAACCGTGGTCCAAAGTGATGACATAAGGTGGGACGGCGAAGAAGAGATTGCAGAAGAATTAATTCACATGAACAAGGAAACCGAGAATGATAAAAAAAAGAAAATGAAATCCCTGATTCCAGTGAGGCTGACAAAAATGAGAAAATGAATGAAAATAAAGACCTAAGAAGAAAAGACAAAACATGTTATGTGCCTCTGCTACGGGAGCCATGCAAAAAGAGTTGCAGACAGAAGTGCCGTCAACGATTTAAAGAAGAAGAAAGAAAAATAATACTTAAAAGTTATAGCGATTTAAATTTTAAAGAAAAAAGACTGTTTTTAGATAAATATATCATCAAACAGGAAATTAAATACAGAAAAGTAGATTCAAATGTACCCAGAAGGTTTTCGTTGATATACAATTTACCAAGTGTTAAAATACAATTCGAACAAAACAATGTAGCGTCGAAGTTTCAGTCGAAACCCAGTAATATCATGGAAGATTCTGCTAACGTAGACTCTTTAGAAGATAAATCGCAGCAAGAAAACTTATCGACAGATTCCCAGATTGAAACCAAAAGCATGATAACAGTTTGTAAAAGTATGTTTATGAATACTCTTGGCCTTAGATCAGACTCCATCATCACCGATTACTTAAAGAGAACAGTGAATGATTTACCGGTAGACTTAAAAGACAAAAGAGGCCAAACAAGGGCTGAAACAGTGAGAGCAATTGCAGATAAAAATTACGCCGATATAAAGAAACACATCGACTCCTACCATATGCAAGTGTCACACTACAATCTAGAACATGCTCCGAATAGGAGGTATTTACCATGTGATATAACAATTAGAGAAATGTTCAAAGATTTCTTAGCAAAATTTTACAAAATAAGTTATGAAACCTACAGAAAAATATTTGATAGAGAAAATATGTTTTGCGGCACCTACCCAAAATGAATGTGGAATATGCTCAACCTATAAAAATCATGTTCATCAAACTGACTTGCCAAGCACATCCATTTCAACTGAATTTGAAAAACAACAGATAGAACGTGAAAGTCAAGGACTACTAGGATCAAATACAGCGATATGTTACATTTGCAAGAAATACAATGTTCATAAAACTCGATACACTATAGCAAGAAAACAATACGATGAAGACGCAAACAAAAAATGGCCCACATATTTTGAAATTTACGCTGTGGATATGCAGAAAGTTTTAATATTGTCGAAAATTATCATAAAAAATTCGTTTTTTGTTAGCAGATTGGTCGCATTTCATGAAACATTTGCTAACTTGCAAACGGCAAAAGAAAACAAAAGTGTACTTTGGCATGAGGCTATCAGGGGACGAAATGGAGCAGACGTTGTATCAGCATTTTACAATGTATTGAAGAGATTAGATAATGATACAAAGAACGTCATTTTTTGGGCTGACAACTGCACAGCCCAAAATAAAAACTGGACCTTATTTACAGCTTGCGTCATATTCGTTAACACAGAATGGGGTCCCGAAAGCATTACTTTTAGATATTTTGAGCCTGGTCACAGCTTTATGAAAGCTGATGCAGTTCATGGCCCCATAGGTAAAAAATGGAGGCGCACTCCAGAAGTTTTAGACTACGAAGACCTAGTTAATTGAATCATCAAGTTCAACAAAGTCATTAATTTACGGAGGACTTCTTAGAATTCGAAAATGGTTGTCAAACTAGAAAAAAGGGTCAGACTTGTCAAAACTTAATGATATAAAGTGTGCTAAATTCGTAAAGGGCTCTAAAAGACTATTTTTTAAATTTGAGTTAGAAGAAGAATCTTTTTCCGAAGTTTGTTTTTTGAAACCAAAACTAAAAATAGAATTACCAAAGCAAGTATCAATTAACAGAGGTATAAACCAGAAAAAAAAAGATATTATTATTAAGGAGCTTATACAGTATATGCCACCAAGAAAACAAATTTTTTGGAAAAATTTGCCAAGTAGAGAAGATGTTGATGACCTAGGAGTTTTTGCTGCTCACACATAAAGCTTTTAAAGCAATTTAAAAAAATATTCAAACATTTTTTATGAGGGCGAGTCGTGTCTAGGAGAGTATTTTGATTTTTTAAATTTCAAATTAAAAATCTAATCTTTAAGTTTTTACCAATACTTAGAAAAAACAATTTGCTCTAGCCAAAAACTATAAATTTGGAGTTACTTGATTTTTGCTTTGTACGGCAGAACGGACTCAGCACGTCTGTCGGTGTACTACAAGGCCCACATAAACTCAGCACGTAAACGAGGCCGCAGTGGCTTGGATCGACTCAACACGTCAACCTATGAGAGTTCCTTCCAGCTCAACACGCCAGACTGAACTGCCGTTCTGGTGAAACGGTCGGTCTTTTATACCAGTTAATGACCTTACAAAAACTAAATAGGTCTTACCATAGGCGTACTCCTGGTAACGGACTGAGGTTCGTTACAATTTTTTACAATGAAAGACTATTTTAAAAATTTTAATTTTATTTAATTTTACAATTCTACAGGGTGTTAATACCGCGACGAAATTATTAAGAAAACGTAATTATTTCTTAAATCACCTTGTATAACACTACAAAACCCTATATTGCCAAAAAGGAAACACCGCAAGGAATCCAAAAATGTAAAAATATACAGAGTGTTCCATTTAAAAAAAGATAAGTTTGGTCCACCCTGTTACAATGGGTGGCCCTGTATATTTGAAAATATTTTTAAAGTGTGGTCCTATAAATCCCCCTACTTTTACCTAAATAATTTTCTTCTTATATCTTACCACAAATGAGTTATTGGACTTCCTCGCACTAATGCCGCACCCTCTATATGCAATCATTATCATTTCGTGCTCGAACTAATCGTATTGTTTGTCGTCCACATGTAATCATAGAATAATCATTGAAAATATTTTTGAGAGATATTTGAAGGTTGAAGGACTTGTCGCTGACATTTAGAAAATGATCTCTCGGGTAATTCCAGCCAGCTATAGCCATATGATTGGAATCTTCTTGGTTATAACAAGTCATGGAACGTACGGCACTTACAATTCCAGGATCTCGAACTGTTTCCATTTCCCTGGCAGTTTCACTGTACGTACATGAATCGAAAAGAAAGGCTCCATGTGTTTCGAGTGAACCTTTAATGCACAACAAAGTTTCGCTCATTGCAAAGAACAAATCAACCTGATTAATGCTAAACTCCACAATGTCACTGCAATTGAATGATTTTATAAATGGAGCATAGGTTCTGTATTCAGCCTTCCGAATGGAATCATCGAAGACCGGCTTACAGTAGATATCAAACATCGAAGGCATGTTGTCATTTTGACGAAGACGTTTTCCATACATGGTTGTCATTTCAATCTAAAACCCAGCGATTTCAGCACCAATTTGTTTGCCAACATGAGTTGTTTCACCGGCGGCTGCTTAGCTAATGAAGTTGGAAAATGTGTAAACTGTCTTTTATTATGATTTATTATTAGTCCTATCTGTTTCGCGCTCGAAGCTCCAAATCAACGTACTTGATTCATATCTAAAGTTTATAGGTTGACCGTCTTGATCTAAGGCAACGACAGTCATGTTGGTTATTTCACGTTGTGGTATAACGGGTAAGTAGACCAAATTATGAGAAATTTCGTCAAATGAATATCCTGGATCTACTTGTATGACGAATTCGTAGATTGTATGGGCAGGTCTGTTCGCATCAATGACTCCAGTGGTAATGTTACAATCGAAGCGGATACTGGATACTTTTTCGGTGAAAACCCCAATATTCTCCCAAGACTGTCAGCTTGCATAAAGGAAATTTTTTATTTACTGAAAATTTCACATTTTAAAGGATTGTGATTAGGTTTTAGTGAAAATATTTCCTTCGGTGGTGTTATTGATATGCTTGCATTCATTTTATCACTGATAAATGCTTCAAGATCAGCAATTTCATAACATCCTGTAGGAATATTAAAACTTTGAAGCTTGTCTTCGGCATCGTGGTAGTAAAACATACAATTTTCAATGTTTGGTATACTGTTATATGAATGAAAAGATCGTAGAGCTATTTCATAATCATTCTTTAGATTGAGCACAATAGGGGTAGGAGGTTGAAAGGTGAGCACAATAGGGGTAGGAGGTTGAAAGGTAAACACGTGATTGGTGCTGTTAACTCTCAGCAACTGCGACATGTTGACTAATGAAAATAAAAAAGACATGTATGAACTTAAATATCATTTTTTATTGTTACAAAGAAAACATGTGGGTTGTGAACTCGGAGGACCATCCCAATGCGTTGTCCAATCAGGTCGGTTGTAATGGATGAAACAAAGCAGCCATATTTGCAACTCAAAATTGGCTCGATATTCATAAGGAAGTTTATACCATATATTAAGCAACTCCAAAAGTAAATTGATTGTACTAACCCTTACTTTTTGGAAGTCCATCTTATTAAGGATAATAAAAAACTTTTCGTTTTAACAAAACTTCCAATATTTATTAAAAAATTGCTTTTTTAAAGGCTCAATGACAGCTGTTTCGCTATGAAGCATCGTCAGATTGACATTTAAGTTAAATTTTTTTTTTTTTTTTTTTTTTTTTTTTTTTTTTTTTTAAATGTCAATCTGACGATGCTTCATAGCGAAACAGCTGTCATTGAGCCTTTAAAAAAGCAATTTTTTAATAAATATTGGAAGTTTTGTTAAAACGAAGAGTTTTTTATTATCCTTAACTCCAAAAGTCTCACACACTTTATCAGATGGGAAAGTGCTTTAGTTCTTCGGCAGTGAAACTACCCAATGCTTTACCATGGTGGATATTTTGTAGTAATAGTTCCATTATTGTTGTTGTAGACATTTAAAACATAAATGACCGCAATTGATATGATTGTAATTTTGATATTGGGTATTGTAGAAAATTCGCACACCACCAAGATATTTAAAAACTTCTTTCGGCGGCTTCAGGTTACCAAATGAATCGAAATACTCTACTTTATTATTATTATTATTATTATTATAATTAGCAACTGCACATTGTTGCCTTCAAGGTCCATCTTTGGGGAGGGTGTGTCCTCGAAAATGGGTTTTTTAAGCAATTTTGCGTAATGTGTTATCTCAAAGTCGGATAATGCGTGATTGGGTAGCTTTATTCGTTTTTTTTGTCTCAAATACAATCCGAAACCGCCTTTTGGGTACTTTTTTAAGTATAGGCCAGATCCTACTCGTTCCATAGCCTTATTATGACGTACATCTTCTTCCAATTTCTTTTGCGCATGCTTAGCATCAATGACTGTTTTCGCCACTCCAGCAGCACCACCTGCTAAAGCTTCAAGTGCCGAAAGACCAGCACACAAGGGAATAAGTGGTAGAAAACCTCCAGATTTCGCTACAGGTATTACTCGAGGAACATCGACTTCTTTTTTCGTACCAAATTCCTTAATGAGTGATTTGGCTGCTCGTAAAGCAAACGTTGCAGTATCTTTTAAAGATTTTTCTCTCTTCATGGACTTTCCCACCTTCAAATTAACATCTCGATGAAAAGAATGTAGTAGTTTACGACGACGACATCCCATTCCTAGCTTTCTTGTCACAAGTAATGCAGAGTTTACATGCAGAGTCTAAAGGGTTAATACCTGGATCTCTACGCGCTAGTCGCTTTTGTAGTTTTGTACCAGCTGAAAATAACACTTTTTTAGCCAAATTAAATTAAAATAATAATAACTTACGTCCGCAATACTGATAGCCGGGTATGTGAACTTCAATAGGTAGTTTATTGATGAGAGAATTTAAAAGACCCTCTCCTTCAGACACCAACATTAAGACTGTGTGACATGATAGTATGTCACAAGTATGTCAAAATTAAATTACATATAGGTTATTTGTATTATAAATGTATTAACACATAAAAAAACAAATCTGTATTACTAAAAATATTGTTATAATTTTATAGTGAACTTGGAAACACAATGGAAAAGATATATGTGTTTAAAAAAAAACAATTGAAATTCAAATTTAACAATTTCTGAACAAAATTTAAGTTCAAGTAATATCGATCAAATTAATTATTGTAAATTCATTAAATATGTATTGTAGTTTTAGGAAATTTTGATCTTGATCAAAAATAATGATAAAAAATCAAATCTGAACACATATTGAAAATAATATTCCTACTATAGTTGTTAGGGAAACGAAAATGAGGTTTTTTTTTGAAAGATTGGTAATAGACGTCAGAAAAATAATTAAACGCGATTTTTTGTTAAAAAAAAGTTTATTTAAGTATTGAGAAGGACGACGAAAATTAAATAAATAAAAAATTTCTAATAAAAGGAAACCATTACAATAGAGTGACAATAGAATACAATTTTTACCACTTCAGTAAAAGAGGCGATAACCTCTATCCAAATAGTCGGTTCGTACTAATAGGAACTAGAGCTGATCCTGCAGAGTAGAAGACTGATTCTATCGAAGGGATAGGTGATAAAAGTAGTATCGCAGTTCAGCGAAGAGAAGGGTAGCCCTATCCAGAAAAAGGGTTCATCATGAAAAAGAAGACTTATCCTATCGGTAAGGAAGAGTGATCTTATTGATAACAGAACAGATTTAAATAAGTGAATCTTATTAATCATTTGTCATTTATGAAAGTGTTGGAATTGATTTCTTGGAATTTAAATTATAAATTAATAAAACAGAACTAGTACTAGTGACTAACAAAAATTTATAATTAATACAGATTTGATTTTTTATTATATAATTTTTTCAATTTAAATGAAGTAAATCATCCATATCTCTGTGACTACGATATAGAAATCAAAAGTCTAAGTCAATGTCACAAAGTTTTATTAAGGGTAAGCAAGTAAAGTCGTTAACAGCTACTAGTTTCGGCTTTTAGAAAAGCCATCATCAGGCTAAAATACAAACAAGTTTTACAATATAAGAATAGAAATCATAATAATAACAAGGTTCATACCTGAACTGCATATATGATACAATTGTAAATCCAGGCAGCTTACATTATACGTTAAAGCTTGTGGGTAAGATAAATGATAACGATATGACAATGAAAGAAAATTAAATTATTAACTAATTATGATATAATTTATAAATGTTAATGTTAAAATTAAATAATAGAATTAAGTTAAATGAACTAATACAGTTCAATGATTGGAATTAACGAGTTAAGGGAGAGAAAAGTATTCATCAGCAAGATATCATGATGAGAGGAGTTGTAGACTAAAAAACTATTAACGTCATATTCCCAAAGGGCTGTGCCTAGGGAGTAAAAGAGCAGGATAATAGGAGTTTAAAAAACTTTAGTTATATAAACCGTTATTGAAAAGCCTTCCAGAGTAGGAGGCTGAAAAAATTTTGAGGTAAAAATCAAGAAAATAAGAGTTTGAAACTTCTTAGATGTATATACATCAGATGAAAAGCCTTCCCGAGTAGGAGGCAGAAAAACTTTTGATGAATTAACATCTAAATAAGAAAAATCACCAAATTGGTGATGATTGACTGTAAGAAACAGTACAAACATGGTGTAAATAGTTAAAAGATACATTTTTAGTGGTGAAAAAGTACATAACCAAAAGCACAAACACTAAAACGTTGTTAACTAATTAATGGCGGAATACAAATGAAATAAAATGGAGTACAGATTAGGAGAGACGTGTGTGAAGCATGGAACCATAAAATATTAAATAAAGTGATTTAAAAGTTAAAAGAAGTGTCAAAAAGTATAAATGTAAGCAAAACCCGACAAATACAACAGTAAAATTTACATTATCATTGGTCATCTAAATCTAAATTTAATATAACGGTGAGTTGAAAAAACATCAGTTCTAAAAATATCAATTTTAAATCAATAAAAAAGAAGAAGAATTAGGTTAACATAACCATCAACTGTAAAATTAAATGGTAAACAAAACAATTTAAAAAGTATTATTACAATTACAAAAATTGGTGGTAAAAGATTATGAAACAATTAATCTATTATGATTATTTGGTTAACAAATAAACTAAGTAAAGGAAAGAGATAAAATAACATTTAGAAAGGAAGACTGAGAAAAATATAGGGATCTTTAGGTCTTAGTTGTTTATTTAAACAGATGATATTGTCTTTTTTGGACGCCTTATTAATCTCAAACATCTCGAGGAGGTTCATCCTAGGTCCCTTAAAACATTTATGAAGTCTAATAATGTTGGATTCAGAGAACTCATGGTGTTCAGAGATGATATGGTTGGCAAAAGCAGAAGGTGAGGCAGGTGGGTCCAAATGTTTGTATTTATTGACTTGAATACGATGTTCATTAATTCTGGTGCTTAATAAACGGCCCGATTGGCCTATGTATACTGCAGAACAATTATTACAGCTCAACTTATATATTCCAGGTGTATGTAAACAAGGAACTGAATCTTTAGTGTTGATCAGAAAAGATCCTAGTTTATTGTTAGTCTTAAAACTAAACTTTATGTTGTATTTATGAAGAATATGCCTGTTGAGGAGCCTATTGTCCAAAAACCCCCTGACGATACGCCTATGTGCATCGAAGCCATCCCCTCCAAGCGCCGACTCGCGGGCTGCCTGGGAACGAACCCCGAAAGGGACTCTTGAACCAGATTTCGTCGATATATGTTGTATATTGTTGTATGTCAATGTATACGCGACAATTATTATAATTTATAAAACATGGTTTGTGAAATAAAGCATAAAAAAGTCAACACATTTATTTAAGAACCAGCATATCGTTAATACGTACACGCCACATTTGGTCCTTCGATCCGAATTACACAGTTATTGAGAAGATAATGCGAAATTTTCAGAATTCAGAAAATTTACACACGTCAGTCCATTAGTTCTATGCGATATACGAAACACACACAAGAAGCGAAGCGAAGTGGAAAGGCAACAAATATACGACAAGGTCAGTTCGTTCCTTTTTTATCACCTAGCCTACCTATTTACTTTTACTAGAGTCACTGCTGATATTCACAATAGAAACTTTGAAACGTTGTTAATTTATGCGTAGGGTTGAATTTTATGTTTTTTACATTGTTTACACGTAAAGAATTTATTTTGTTTTTATTTGAACAGAAATAATACTTGATGGTTTGTTTTTTATGCGTTTTCTAGTTTATTTGTAATACGTTTGTTAATTATAACTGGATTTCTTATGTTTATTGGCAATTTTGATGCGTAAATAAGTACTTAATTAATGCGATTTTGTTTTAAGTAGCCAGATACGGGCTCACATATTTATATGCGTTTAATGCGATTTTGTTTTAAGTAGCCAGATACGGGCTCACACATTTATGCGTTATTCGTTTTGGTATTTTCAAATTGAAAATATACATTCATTTGTTTTTTATATATGCGTTCACATGTTTATGCGTTTAATAAAGTTGTTTAATTTCACTCGTTTGATACGTAATAAATAATATTACGGTTGTTTCTAGTAGCCAGATACGGGCTCACACATTTATGCGTTATTCGTTCTATTATTTTCAGGTTGAAAATATACATTCATTTGTTTTTTTATATATGCGTTTACACGTTTTATGCGTTTAATAAAGTTGTTTAATTTCACTCGTTTGATACGTAATAAATAATATTACGGTTGTTTCTAGTAGCCAGATACGGGCTCATACATTTATGCGTTATTCGTTCTATTATTTTCAGATTGAAAATATACATTCATTTGTTTTTTATATATGCGTTTACACGATTTAGGCGTTTAATAAAGTTGTTTAATTTCACTCGTTTTGATACGTAATAAACAATATTACGGTTGTTTTATACACGTTTATAAACGGTATTTATTTGTCAGTTTTTATACGCGATACTTTTTTATTTGAGTTTAATTCAAAATGGCAACAAAAGCCGATGAAATGACAGTGTTAGTACGAAAGCGTGCGGTAATTAAGTCAAAACTCACTTATTTTGATAAATACATGCAGGCTATCGATATGCAAACCATTTCGAAAAATCGAGTAAAAATTCTAGAATTAGAGCAAAGAATAGCAAACGCGGAAACTCTACTACAAAGTTTTGATGAAATTCAATGCGAAATAGAATGCATAGCCGATAGACCTGAAGATCAATGTAAAGATCGGGAAGATTTTGAGAACAAATATTATGGTACTATTGCACACGCAAAATCTTGCTTGGAACAACTTAATGCGAATGATGTCTCTAATGCATCACAATCGAATAACTCGTTGAATAGATCACTAACCCATGAAGCGGTTAAATTGCCGCAAATAGAACTACCCAAATTTAACGGTTCCTTTGAAAATTGGATGGAATTTCGGGATATTTTCCAATCTCTAATTCATAATAACTCAAATATTACTGAAATACAGAAATTTCATTACTTGCGTACCTCGTTGGTCGGGTCCGCACCTCAGGTAATTCAATCATTGGAATTTAATGCGGATAATTATATTGTCGCTTGGAATACATTATGCGATAGATTTGACAATAAACAGTTGCTCATTCACAATCATATTCGTGCAATTTTTAATTTATAAAGCGTTGGTGTTGCATCTGCAACTAAAATTCGATATTTATACGAACATTTATTTAAAAATCTTAGTAGTCTTAAGCAATTAGGCGAACCCACTGATCATTGGGATACTTTGTTGATTTATATTGTATCTAGTAAATTAGATAAAACCTCGAGCCATGAATGGGAAAAATATAAAGCGAACATAACATCAATTACACTTGATGCGTTTAAAGATTTCTTAAAAAAGAGAGCAAACTTACTCGAAACCGTCGAAATTAATTTTCAAAATAATGATAAAGGGAAATACGTTCCTAACAAATTTATTAATAAAAGACAAGATGCGTCTAAGGGTATTTTAAGTAATGCGGTGCAAGTAAAAAAAAGTGAAACCCCTTATGAATGTTATCATTGTAAAGAAAATCACTCGTTGTTTGTATGCCCAGATTTTCTCGCGTTGTCTGTGCAGGACCGTATCAATAAAGTTAAAATGTTAAATTTATGCATGAATTGCTTAAAGCGTAATCACTCAGTAAAAGATTGCAACTGGTCAGGTTGCAAAACGTGCGGCAGAAAGCACAACACTCTCATCCACAGAAACAAAGTTAATGCGAATCCATCTGTGGTTGTTAATCAAGAAATCGAATCTATTTCAGAAGATTTCGATCAGGAAACCAAAGCTACAGTTTGTTCATTGGCTGCGGTTTCTAACTCTATTTTGTCTACAGCCAAGGTACACGTGTGCGAGGCATCCAAAACTGGACCTAGCGTGACTGTCAGAGCTTTGCTCGATTGTGGCTCACAGTCAAGTTTCATATCCTCTAAATTATGCGAGCAATTAAAACTAAACAAAACAAAGGTTAAACTAGCTGTAGCAGGAATAAATGAAAAAATATCATACGCGAATTTCAAGTGCAATATAAACTTAAAATCAATAAATAGTGCATATTCGTTCAATTTAAGTTGCTTTGTCTTGAACAATATTACATCGTCCATATTCATAATTTAGATATTCCGGTAAATATTCAATTAGCCGATCCAGAGTTTTATATAACTCAACCAGTGGACATATTAATCGGTGCAGATGCGTTTTGGCAACTTTTAAGTGTAGGCCAAATACATCTTGGTTCTCCAAGCCCTATCCTTCAAAATACACGTTTAGGATGGATCGTTGCAGGTCCTGTAAACACGCCCTTAGTTAGAACGCAATGTAACTTAAGCGTTAATGCATCCAACACGTTAGTCGAAAAACTTTTAATCAGATTTTGGGAAATGGAGGAAATAGAAAATCAGAAATCTTGGTCCATCGAGGAACAATTTTGCGAGGATCATTTTGTTAAGAATTTATCGATATCTGAAAGCGGACAATTCATAGTTTCATTACCCCTTAAGGATTCGCCAAGCAAACTTGGAGAATCTGGCGATATCGCCATTCGTAGATTCATTTCATTAGAGAAAAGACTTATAAAAAATCCAATGCTCTATAAATTATACACGGACTTCTTGGAGGAGTACGAAAAACTAGGTCACATGACTGAAGTAACCGATAATAACGATACTAAGCCAGAATATTTTATGCCACATCACGGAGTTTTAAAGGAATCTAGTACCTCAACTAAGTTGAGAGTAGTATTCAACGCGTCTTCACCCACATCTACGGGTCTATCTTTAAATTCATTACAGATGACAGGTCCTACTATACAACAGGACTTATTTTCTATAATCATGCGATTTCGTACGCGCTCTATCGTTCTTTCAAGTGACATAAAAATGATGTACCGAATGGTCCTTATAAATCCTGAGCAACGTGAATTGCAAAAAATCGTGTGGAGATCGAATCCAGACGAGCCTATCAAAACCTTTAAACTGAATACTGTAACGTACGGAACGACAGCAGCATCATTTTTGGCAATTCGCTGTCTGTTCGAAGTCGCCAATGAGTGCGAAACGGAACATCCTATCATTGCAAACATTATCAGAAATGACATGTATGTAGACGACTTATTGACATCCGTTGATACTTTAGAAGAAGCTAACTATGTTTGTGAAAATATATCTCGAATTTTTAGTAAGCGTGGATTTGAGTTGCGTAAATGGAAATCTAACGACAAGCATGCTATATGCGGTCTAAACTCGGAAACAGCGACAAACAATGTCGTTGAATTTGCTACTAGCCAAGAAAGTAAAATTTTGGGACTCTCTTGGAAATGCGATCAAGACGTTCTGAGTTATAAAATACGTTTAGCTAGTGATCATAACGTCGTCACTAAACGATCTATTCTCTCTAGGATAGCATCCATCTTTGACCCCATTGGATTATTAAGCCCTTGTATAATCATTGCTAAAATTCTCTTACAAAAATTGTGGTCTGAAAAATTAACGTGGGATCAGCCATTGCCTGATCACATTCTTAAAGTTTGGCTAGAATTTTCTAGGGAATTAGATACTCTAAATAATCTTAAAATTAATCGGAAGGTAATTTGCAACAACCCTACCTCTATAACATTGCATTGTTTTTCTGACGCATCCGAAGCAAGTTACGGATCATGCATTTATGTCGTGTCTGAAAATTCTCTTGGTGAAAAAATATCCAATTTAGTATGCGCCAAATCAAAGGTTGCGCCCATCAAGCCGGTGACAATTCCGAGACTTGAGCTGTGTGCAGCACTACTATTGTCCCGATTGGTCAATAAATTGATAGAATCTATTAACATTACTATCAATGATATATATTGCTGGACCGATTCTACAATCGTTTTGGGGTGGATACGAACCCCTCCAAATGCGTTAAAGCCGTTTGTATCAAACCGTGTGGCTGAGATACAAAGGACGACAAATTCCTTTCATTGGAAGCATGTTCCTACTACCGATAATCCTGCAGACATAGTGTCGCGCGGGCTTAATCCAAATCGTTTAATTCATTCTGAACTTTGGTTCCATGGGCCCTCATGGTTGTTAAAAACTTCTAGTGAATGGCCTACCATTCCACTTATTTCCGACATTGAGCTACCTGAAAAACGTAACGTATGTTTGACAACTCAATTGTTTATGAAATTTCCTTTTGAACGTTTTTCTAATCTTATGCGTCTAAAGCGTACCATAGCTTACGTTTTACGATTTATTAAGGGTTGTCGAAATATATCCAGGAAAGCGTCTGGAAACCAGGAATTAGTAATACCCCCTCTAACTGTCAATGAATTAAATGAAGGTTT
Organism: Ophraella communa; assembly: GCA_035357415.1. Taxonomy (NCBI): domain Eukaryota; kingdom Metazoa; phylum Arthropoda; class Insecta; order Coleoptera; family Chrysomelidae; genus Ophraella; species Ophraella communa. The sequence goes on from JAYKXQ010000054.1 coordinate 260,653, forward strand.
TCAAAAATTATTCATCATAGCACAACAGGAATCATTCTTTGAAGAAGTTGAATCTCTTAAGCGGAAAAAACCGTTACCTTCATCTAGTAAAATCTTAAGTTTATACCCATTTGTAGATAATACTAGAATTATCCGCGTAGGCGGTAGATTATCAAATTCTAATTACGATTATTCTAAAAAATACCCGATTTTATTAGCCCCAAATCATCATTTAACAAAACTAATCGTGGAGTACGAACACAATAATTCATTTCACGCAGGGCCTCAATTATTGTTGTCAATTGTTCGAGACACATTTTGGCCTATATCAGGAAGAAATCTTTGCCGAAAAATCGTACATAATTGTGTTATATGCGCAAGGTATAATCCAAAAATTGTTCAGCCTATTATGGGCGACTTACCTAAGGTTCGTACCAAACCTACGATGCCTTTTAGCACGGTTGGCGTGGATTACGCCGGACCTTTCACTATGCGCGATAGGCGCGGACGCGGTTGCAAGCCTATTAAATGCTGGGTAGCCTTGTTTGTATGTTTAAGTACACGCGCGATTCACCTGGAAATTGTTTTGTCATTAAGCTGCGCAGATTTCATGCAAGCTTTTAATCGTTTCATGGGCCGCCGTGGCAAGCCAGCGGAAGTATTTTCTGACAATGGTACTTATTTCGTTAAAGCCAATAAAGAACTAAGAGATCTCGGTTTGTTCCTTAAACAAAATTCTAATGGTATTATCGAAAGCGCCAGTAATATAGACGTGAAATGGAATTTTATTCCCGTGAATTCACCTCACTTTGGCGGGATCTGGGAAGCGGGAGTAAAGAGCTTGAAATACCATTTAAAGCGTACAATGGGAAATTATTCGTTCTTTTTCTTTGATTTTCAAACATTACTTATCAGAATAGAGGCAGTGCTCAATTCCCACCCACTGTTTCCTTTAAGTTCCGACCCTAACGATTTATCCGTCCTAACTCCATCTTATTTTTTGATTGGCCGAGCTACATTGTCTTTACCAGAGCCTTCTGTTCTACACTTGAAGGAAAACCGTTTATCGCAATACCAGCTGATTCAAAGACTGTATGAGCATTTCTGGACCAGATGGAGTCGTGAATACATTAGTGAGCTGCAACCAAGTAAACGTTGGGCTCAATCCAAAGGAAATCTTTCCATCCATCAACTTGTTTTGATAAAGGATGACCATTTACCACCTTCCAGATGGCGAATTGGCAGAATTTTGCAGTTCACAAGAGGAAGAGACGGTCAATTCAGAGTGGCCACTATCAAGACATCCGAAGGCATCATCAATCGGGCCGTGGTGCGGCTCTGTCCTTTGCCAGTTGGAAGCGGAGACTCCCAAGGCCGGGGGCATGTTGAGGAGCCTATTGTCCAAAAACCCCCTGACGATACGCCTATGTGCATCGAAGCCATCCCCTCAAAGCGCCGACTCGCGGGCTGCCTGGGAACGAACCCCGAAAGGGACTCTTGAACCAGACTTCGTCGATATATGTTGTATATTGTTGTATGTCAATGTATACGCGACAATTATTATAATTTATAAAACATGGTTTGTGAAATAAAGCATAAAAAAGTCAACACATTTATTTAAGAACCAGCATATCGTTAATACGTACACGCCACAATGCCCAAATTTATAGGATTATTAAGAAATTGTGATTCAAAATTAAACATGAAGATCTCTGCAAGTAGGGGGCTGAGATTGGAGCCCATAGCAAGACCAGTTGATTGTTTGTAAAATTTGTTTTTTTCAGCCTCCTACTCGGGAAGGCTTTTCATCTGATGTATATACATCTAAGAAGTTTCAAACTCTTATTTTCTTGATTTTTACCTCAAAATTTTTTCAGCCTCCTACTCTGGAAGGCTTTTCAATAACGGTTTATATAACTAAAGTTTTTCAAACTCCTATTATCCTGCTCTTTTACTCCCTAGGCACAGCCCTTTGGGAATATGACGTTAATAGTTTTTTAGTCTACAACTTCTCTCATCATGATATCTTGCTGATGAATACTTTTCTCTCCCTTAACTCGTTAATTCCAATCATTGAACTGTATTAGTTCATTTAACTTAATTCTATTATTTAATTTTAACATTAACATTTATAAATTATATCATAATTAGTTAATAATTTAATTTTCTTTCATTGTCATATCGTTATCATTTATCTTACCCACAAGCTTTAACGTATAATGTAAGCTGCCTGGATTTACAATTGTATCATATATGCAGTTCAGGTATGAACCTTGTTATTATTATGATTTCTATTCTTATATTGTAAAACTTGTTTGTATTTTAGCCTGATGATGGCTTTTCTAAAAGCCGAAACTAGTAGCTGTTAACGACTTTACTTGCTTACCCTTAATAAAACTTTGTGACATTGACTTAGACTTTTGATTTCTATATCGTAGTCACATTTGAGATATGGATGATTTACTTCATTTGAAATATGCCAGTCCGGCCTCAATCATCCGTCAATACAAGTTTGCAATGTGGGAGAGAAAGAGTACATTACAGTTAATTTGGTTTCTTCTGAAATGTAAGCGGAATGAAGTCTACCCTCCATCCATTTCATTACATACCAGGATCAATAGCAGGACTTCTAGATTCGTCATTAGGTTTGCGAAGAGGTTGTGGTTGACCCAAGAAGTCAAGAAACACTATAATTTTTTGAATTTCATCAATATCAAACTTAAATTCATTTACTTCTTACTTATAGATTTGTTAACACATACAGAATTTGATTTGTTGGATAGGGAGATAAGGGACTATGTGGAGGAGAGTGGTAAAGTAAACTTAATTAGATTATCTAATAAATTTAATTTTTTGAAACATAAACATAATTCTTATAATGTTACCACTTTGAATACAAATAATTTCTCTTAACATAATTTCCATCCTAGGTTCTTGAACTTAAGTAGTTCTTCTTTTGATGATAATCATCTTAAATTATTTAATTTAGGTTTAAAATTCAACACCTATTCTGGTAATACCAATTTTTGTTTAAAACACCTATCCATAGACACTGAGAACATTCTTTACAATCAGGACTTAGTCAATAAGGAGGCCATTAGGGCAGATATTTCTTCATTAATTCAGAGAACCTTTAATACTAACAAAAATTTGGAATCTCATAAATATTTACATCCTTTAAATAGTCCTGTTCCTTTCAGAGATGTCTCTTCGTTGAGAAAAAAGATTTTAGATGAAAAACTTGTTGTTTCTAAGGTCGACTATGTCGAAAAAGTTAATTCTTTCCTTTCTTCGGATCCTTCCTTTTCTTCTCTACCTTCAGACCCTACCTAAAAATTTCATACCCGTTTGAGAAATAAACTGAAACTTTACTCTGACACTCTGGAGTTATTTGAAACCAAAGTGTTTCAACTTATTCAGATGGCCCCAATTACTCCTCTTCTGTATGGACTCCCTAAAATTCATAAAGAAAATGTTCCTATTAGACCCGTTGTTTCTTTTTTGAATTCCCCTTCTTCTAAACTTGCTTCGTTCCTTAACAAATTACTTAGAGACATAACTAACTTCAATAATAACTATTGCATTCTTAATTCTGTAGACTTGTGTAAGAAGATATCTAACATTACAGTGTCTCAAAACGCCTTTTTACTGTCACTAGATGTTTCTTATCTTTTCCCAAGCATTCCTCCTACTGAATGTATTTCTTTTGTTAAAAATTTACTTCTTTCAAAAAGTTTGAACCCGTCCATTGTAGATGACATTGTTTCATTACTCAACTTAACACTTGAACAAAACTTTTTTCAGTTTGACAACAAATTTTACAAACAATCAACTGGTCTTGCTATGGGCTCCAATCTCAGCCCCCTACTTGCAGAGATCTTCATGTTTAATTTTGAATCACAATTTCTTAATAATCCTAGTTTTCAAAATCATCTCATCTTTTATTATAGGTATGTAGATGATTGCATTGTTCTTTTTAAAGGTGATCACCAAGATGCTTATCAGTTCTTAAATTATGTTAATAGTCTCCACCCTAGGATATCTTTCACTTTAGAATTTGAAACTAATAATTCTCTTCCTTTTCTAGATTTGCTTATCACTAGAAACATAGAATTTCAATGCTTAGATTTCGAGATTTATAGAAAACCTACCACTACTGATGTAGTTATTAATTATAACTCCAATCATCCATTTTCACACAAATTAGCTGCTTTCAACAGTTTTTTCCATAGAGCCTTTAATATCCCACTTTCACATTCTTCTTTTACAAAGGAAATAAATATCATAAAACAAATTGCAGTTAATAATAATTATCCTATTGATTTAATTAACAAACTGTACAATAAATTTTTTGTTAGGTTTAGATTAAGTTTTAATGTAGTTCATCAATCTTCTTCGTTTGAAAATTCCTACTTGGGTTCTTTAAGTTATTTTGGACCAGTTTCCTATAAATTTGGGCATATTCTTCATAAATACAACATAAAGTTTAGTTTTAAGACTAACAATAAATTAGGATCTTTTCTGATCAACACTAAAGATTCAGTTCCTTGTTTACGTACACCTGGAATATATAAGTTGAGCTGTAATAATTGTTCTGCAGTATACATAGGCCAATCGGGCCGTTTATTAAGCACCAGAATTAATGAACATCGTATTCAATACGATTCAATACATAAGAGTCAATGTTAAATTGAATAAAACTACTTAAATTAAACAAATTAAAGAATATTCTATAATATAAGCTAAATTAAAATTTAAACAACATATCATTTAACATATATATTTGATAAAAAAAAATAAGTTACGTAAATATTTTAAATATAATAGATACTTAACAGAATGGCGCCCAACGTGGGGCGTTTTTAATTACGTTGTGAGAGTTCTTAATTCTGACGAGGGGTATGCAATATTTAAACCCTTATCTAAAAACTTATTTCTAGACATTTTAAACCAGAAATAACTGAAACGATTGCAGTTCAAAATATTTGTAAATTTGATCAGTTGATTTCATATTTGTCTCGTGTTGAAACAAATATTAGAAGCCAAACAAATAATAATGTTTTTAGGAGTCTGCATTATAAAAGAAATACAGACAATACAACAAATAGATCTAAACCAATAAATAGTCATTATAATCATACTGATATAAATAACTTCCATGAAGGGTACTATAGTCACAATTTAAATTTTCAGAATAAAGGTCGAAATCAAAACACATATGTTGTAATGTCTCTTCTGAAGAGGTTTTATCTTTTATCGAAGTAACTCTGATGATGGCCTTATAAGCCTACGGTTTTTAATATACAAAAAATGTTCCTTCCTTTATTATTTAAAATTATTAAGTGTAATGTACTGTATCACAAAATTTAATTTTGGTTTTGGATTTTATAATTGAAACGGACAATCAAGCTTTAACAACTGTCTTAAATAATCGATATTTAAATGCTAGGATTCATCGATGATCATTGCTCTTACAAGAGTATAGTTTTACAATAAGATATTTTCCGGGAAGCAGTGATATAGTGAGTGATTCCATAACTAGAATGGATGTAAGAAAAAACCAATATTCACCAGTATAGAATTGGTTTAAATATACTGAAAGCAGATGAAGGGATTTTTTCAACTACCTACTTTCAACTACAGCAATCAGACAAGATCAAATTAATTTGAATGAAAAATCTAAATCAAGAGCAAAAATAAAAGATGGTACGAGTATATACTATAAAAAACTTAATAATGAAGAAGTGTATTTGATAACTAATAAATTAGCCAAATTACAGATTGATAAAATACATGTAGAATTTAATCATCCCGGTATAAGAAGAACGCATAAAATATTTAGAGAGAACTACATTTCGACAAACGATATAGGCTTAGTAAAATCTAGAATAAAAGAATGTAAGGCATGTCAGTTTGTAAAAGAAAATAATAACCCATTTTCAAAATTACCAAAATCAATAACTGCTAAATATCCTTTAGAATTAGTAGTAGTAGATTTTATTAGCAATCTTTTGCCAAGTCGCAATGGTAAATCACATATTTTTATAACTATTGATATTTTATCAAAATTCATAATACCTACATGCAACTGAAAAAACCAATAAAACAACTGAAATTAACATATTTAAAACATATTTTAAAGAACATGGAAAATTTATAAGTTGTATTATGTATAATGCAACTTCAACCTTGTAACATAATAATTTTCCGAGAAATTTGATTTTTCTGGAAAAAGCTGCAAAGTTTACAAGGAAAATATTATTGAAAAAGGTTTATCTGGGGCTCATTTTTTTCGTTTTTACGTCTACTTTCACATGAAATAAAAAAATACACCTCTCATTTAAAAATGTGCTCAAAAATCTAAAAAAAGCAAAAAATGAATTTTGCAACAGCTAAATTTGCAATAATTGTTAAATTTTTGCTATAAAATATTAAAAAAGGCGACTCTTGCATTAAATTCTACGGGAAAAATTACAAAAAATATGTATTTCAAGTCTATTAATAAAGTTAATAATCCAAGCGGGGATTTCATGGTTTTTACTATTGTTGTATGCTGATTTGTTTATTTTATAAGGTTTTTCATGCGATAAATCGATTTTTTGATATTACAAGGGCCAATTACCTTTCCATCAGGGCCCTATGGCCCAATTTCCATCAAAATTTCAATTTTCTTTGACTTTTTGAAATAATTTGTTTATTTTTAATATATGATTGATCGGTTTTAAGTAATTCGTAATTGTAATTAAAAAATATATTGAAAAAGCAATATTTTGTTTGTTACCAATGATAGTATATTTTGTATACTGAAATGAGAATCATTGACGCAGGTGTAATAATCCCAAAGGAACCCCCCTACCCCGCCCCGGGTTGATATGAGGGAAAAAGATACAATAAGTCATAAAAAGTTAAATAACATATTGGAGCTCCCCCGTATCATTAATTTAAAAGAAACTAAGTAACCTTTGCGTAATAGCAGGATACATTGTCAGCGAAAAGTTATTTCTCAAGAATGTGTTTGTAAAACAAAGTATAATACGAAACCAAATAATTTAAATAATTTAAACTAAAGAATTTGCAACTAAAAAGTTGCAGTTCTGAAAAAACAAAAAAAAGTCACGTAGGAGCTAGCCGCGATGTGTAAGCCAAATTTTGCTGTCTCAGCTCCCGAAGCGTACCCAAGCAGTGCCGGTTGAAAAAGAGAATGAAGTCTTATAAGTACTTTACCTTAGTTTCAGTTTCCCTTCGATATTAGTATGACTTTTTCCGCTGGCACTTATAGACTTCCTTTCTTCTTTGGGTATATTTTTCCATAACTTTACCTCTTCATGAGTTATGTAAATGTGAAAATAAATGCTCAAATCTTTGTATTTCATTTATTAAATTGTTATAAGCTTTCAACAGCAATAGCACAGCGATGGAGGCATGGTTCATTACATATGCATTAATTTCAATTTCCTAGGCATCGATAATTTAACTATCATAATATTCATATAAAAATGTGTTACACTACACTAGCTAACTTTAAAAGGTAATATTTTTTATATTAACTAAACTATCAAAAAATGAGGTGATGAACTTAAAACAAAAAAAATTTCTCAATGGCCGCAATGTTCAATGTACCACGTTCAAAAAAAAACCCAAAAAAAAAACAGCACGCAACAGGTCCTCATCTACCGGCCGGCGTGCTCACGCGCATGTCTGCCAGCAAAAATCAATAATTTTACATTTGCGCGGAAGAAAAGTAGTTCCCAAGTCACGTAAAATGAATTCTGCATTTTATGTTTTTACAGCTTATCTACCTCGCTCAAGGATGGAAGCACAGGGACTGTTTCTGTTTAATAATTATTGAAAAGTACACAGTTTAAATACAATTTAAACATACTGGGGGACGCAACTCCAAAACCCTCAACTGATATATTATTAAAAAAATTACTAAATTGGGTACCAAACATTTACAAAAAATGAAACACAACACGTGACAATAACCTCACCAAGGTGAACGCAGAGGCATACGTCGTTGATGAAAGAGAAAAAGGAACATGTCCTTATCAGGACAATTACAAAGTGCTCTAATCAGAGCAGACACAAGGATGTCCTCAAATGGGCACGCACATAATATGCAATAATTCCTCCATCGCTGTTATAATATGAGTATGTTAATTGAGAAAAATATTAAAACTATAGGAAAAATTCGCTTTAAACGAAATTTTATTCCCATCCCCAGTAGTGCCTAACCTATCCCAAATCAAGACTCTGACTACTTTGGAATGGCGCATCTAAAGGAACGACAATTAACTGTGTGACAATTTCAGTGTCACCAGTGTGAGTTCTAAACCTGATTTTGCTCCATTACCTAAACTATATTATTAATTAATAGAATATTAAAATGTAAAAAAGTCATTCTCTGTACATCCGCCAGAGGTCAACCGAACTCATCCCAGATCAGAGTCCTAGGTCCCTCTCTGTGGCACAACAAATATGCGTTACAGGGAGACAGACAAAAATATCAACATTCACTTAAAACTAATAAAGAATTTTTAGTTAAATAGGTTCAAGGTGGGACGCCCACCCAACTATGGATTCGCAAAAGCTCTCATAATGAGGAAGTTGAAACCGAGCCTATTGAAAGAGAGGTGAGGCTGAATGCCAAGCATCAGTCAGGGTAGAAGGTAGTTCATAATTCAGCACAGAAATAATCTATATTATTTTCTAACAAAAAAATAAAACATAAAAAGGTTTATAAATAACATATCGACCGCCATAGATCAGTGTGCACCCCAACCTACCGCGGAAGATATTCCAAATTAATGTTTTGAATCATTATTTTTACCAAATTATTTTGGTGCTTGCGGGGAAAGTTGCAAGGGGAGACAGGGGTCTTCTGTCGAAGCTTGATAATTTAACATGGTTAAGAGCGTTACCAATGTTTAGGGTTAGAGGTAGAATATTTTATACATTTTTAGAAAGGGTGCTGCAAACAATTAGCATCATTTTAATTTTTCAACATCTGAAAAAGAGATGAGATGAAAAGAGAACAACAAAAGTATGATAATATGTTTTTTACTATTGACTACACTAATGATTATATTACAATCTATATACAAGGATTTCTACTATTAAGCCTGTGTAGAGATAGGTTGCTCTGTCATAGGCAATGGGATAATTTTGACTATGGGACGAGTATATACTCCTGTGGGAGTTCGAATTTGAACTGACCGGACCTTACCATCACGACCCGGATACACTTCAGTCACTCTTGCGAGTGCCACTTTAAAGGAGAAGTGTCATCATCTTTGATCAGTACCATATCGTTAATTTCTATATTTTTAGAGTAAGATGCCCATTTTGGGCGATGCTGTAAATGGTTAAGGTAGTCCACTGTCCACCTTTTCCAGAAGACCTGCTGAATGTGTGTACACTGTTGCCAAAATTTTAGACGGTTGACTGGAGTCAACGACAAGTCTTTGTCCGGCAGGGAGACTAAAGGGGCGCCAATTAAAAAATGGCCAGGGGTTAAAGGGCTTAGATCCAAGGGGTCACAAGAAAGAGGGAATAATGGTCTGGAATTCAATATGGCTTCCACTTGTGCTAACACAGTAGCTAGTTGCTCAAAGGTAAACGAAAAATTGACAAATAGTTTTGAAAGGTGGGATTTAACGCTTTTTATCCCGGCTTCCCAGAGACCTCCCCAATGGGGTGATCTTGGAGGTATAAATTTCCATTCGATGGAAGAGGTAACTAAATGGTGATATATCGATGGAAAATTCTTTGTGAAAAATTTTGACAAATCTTGTAGCATATTGTGGGCACCAACGAAATTCGTACCATTATCGCTGTATATAGTGGAGGGAAGGCCTCTACGAGAAACAAATCTCTTAAGGGCAGCTATAAAGGCTTCTGTCGACAAATCCGACACCAATTCCAAATGAATTGCTTTTGTGGAAAAACATATGAAAAGAGCTAAATAACACTTAGTAACAGGAGCACGACGAAGAGTGGAAGATTTGATCATGAAGGGACCCCCAAAATCAATTCCGACAGTTTGGAAGGGTCTGGAAGGGGTAACTCTTAATTTAGGAAGATCAGACATGATTTGTGTAGCTGTAATAGCTTTAAATCTGTAGCAGATTAAACATCTATTAATGATTCGTTTGATTTCCCGGAGTCCGTCAAGAGGCCAATATTGCAACCGAATGTTGGCCAGGACACACTGGGGTCCTCCATGACCCAAACGGCGATGTTCTTTTTCTAAAATCAAGGAGGTAAAATGATCATTAGAAGGTAACAATAAGGGATTCTTCTGATCAGAAGAAGTATCAGAATAGGCAAGTCTACCTCCTACTCGGATCAGACCTTCTTGGTCGAGGAATAAATTTAATGAAGCAAGCTTTTTATCGGCAGGAAGCTGTTTTCGTTGCAATGAAGCAATGATATGGCCAAACTTATGTTTTTGGACTTGAAAAATAAGGACTGTTAATGCACAATCCAATTCTTTTCTTGAGAATTGGGCACGCCAGGAAAAATGACGAGACTGAATCATATTAGTAACTTGAGCCATGGTACGTACAGCTTTGTCTAACTTGGATGATCTAGCTATAAGATCGATATATTCATTTGACTGGGGTATAGTGGTAACTAAGCCTTTTCTGCTTTCATCAGGAAGATCTTTTACTTCGTTGAAGGTGTCATAATTTTCAGTACTGGAAGACGATTCATATAAAAAGAGAGGGCCATGGAACCAAAGTTCACTGGGGGGTTCTAAAGCTTGACCTCGTGAAAGGAGATCAGCAGGATTGAGGTTAGAGCGAATGTGCCTCCATAAGGCTGAATGGGTCAAATCTTGGATGAGAGCTACTCTATTACAGACAAATACAGTCCACCTGGAGGGAATACTTCTTACCCATGAGAGGGCTATCTGAGAGTCGGACCACAAAACGCAAGAGTTGATATGTAATTGAGGACTCAAAATTGTTTTAATTCTGGAGAATAGTTTTGCCAACAGTGCCATAGCACACAATTCAAGTTTAGGAATGGTTAAGGGGTTTTTCAATGGTGCCACCCGCGATTTGGCTATAAGTAATTGAGATGACGCTGAGCCATCTGTATAAATGACCCTAAGGTAAATACATCCACCATAAGCTATTGAACTGACATCACAGAAGCCATGTAATTCAAAATGATCAACAATCTTATTTAACATTGTATATCGAGGAATGTGTAGGTCAGACAACTTGGCTATACTCTCCATGAACTTTTGCCAATGAACAAGTAAAGAAATATCTGTAATGGGCTCATCCCATGATAACTTCTGCAACCATAATTGTTGCATAATTATCTTGCCTTGTACGACGACAGGATTTATCAATCCCAAAGGATCATAGCATTGCGATATCAAGGATAATACTTTTCGTTTTGTAATGTTATTATCGACTGAGGAAGAGGGGGTGGATATTGTTAACGTGTCGTCTTTAGGATTCCAGAAAATTCCTAGAATTTTACTGGGAACATCGTCAAGGTTTAGATCTTTACTATTAGTGGCGTCAACAAGATGTTCGGAGGATAACTTTTGGGAATTCGAACAAAATTTGTGGAGAGTGAATCCTGCTTCTTTAAGGTCATTTTTGAGTTCAAGGTATAACTGCTCTAACTCAGTTTCAGAATCAGCTCCTGAAAGTACATCATCCACGTAGGTCTGTAATAATAACGAGTTCTGAACTAAAGGATGCTGAGCCGAGCGAAGGGCGATTTCTTTAAGTACTCTACACGCTAAGTAAGGGGCGCTAGTTTGGCCAAAGGACACGGTATTCATTTGAATACATTGAAAGGGTTCTGAAGGAGAATCTCTCCACAAGGCATTCTGCAAAAAATGAAACACCGGATTTAATTGAACTTGACGATACATCTTTTCGATATCTGCCGTCAATGCATACTTAAAATTTCGGAATCTTATTAAAATATCTAGAAGTTCAGGTTGGACCCTTGGTCCCTTTAAAGATATATCATTTAGAGATAATTTGGAGGAAGATTTTGAGGAATAATCAAACACAACTCGTACTTTCGTACTGTTGCTACCTTCTTTGATGACGCACAGATGAGGAACAAAATATTTATTATCAGACTGTGGAGTTTGTAAAGAAAGAGGAATTAGACTAGCATGTCCCAACTCAATGTATTCCATTAAAATATTTTTATATTCATTTTTCAAATCAGGATTCTTATTAAGACGATTTTCCAGGGAAATAAATCTATACTTGGCTGATACGAACGAATCACCCAGTTCCTTGTAAGCTTGAGGATGTTCTAAGGGCAAGTCGACTTGAAATCTACCATTGGAAAGCTGTTTTACGGATTTGTTGAAAATTTCTTCGGCCTGTTCTTCAGCTTCATTGATCTTTTCTTCTCCTACAATCTCTTCTTGGGCCCAAAATTTTTCCAGTAAAGTTTCCACATATGTATCCTGGGAAGTATCCGAGGACGCTAAATAAAATGACAAAGAATGATGTGCCCGACTTGGAGCTTTAAGACAATCCTGAGGAACCACTCCTGAGATGACCCATCCCAAGTTCGTAGCAATAAGTGTCGGCAAGTCTTTACCTAATTTGAATATACCAGGTTTCAAAAGGGAGTAATAAGTTTCTGCCCCAAGAAGTATGTCAATCTGAGGAGTACCAAAGTTCGGATCTGCTAAAGCCGATAACATAGAATCAGGAATTGGCAACGAAGGGACGTCTATGAAAACTTGAGAAAGTAACTGCGTTATGTTGTCGACTACAGCACAAGTGATATTATACTGCTGTCCTTTGTGAACGTGAGAATGTATCACGATATCAGTCATTTGATTAATTTTATGATTATAATCACAAATTCCCGAGACAGAAAATGGGTGGTGATAAGTTTTTGTAGCCAACTGCTTTGCCAACTTTTCACAAATGAACGAATTTTGACTCCCAGGATCCAGCAAGGCACGAGCAAAAATAGGAGGGCCTCTAAGAGGATATACCACCACTAAAGCAGTTGCCAACAACACATGACCTCCATCTAGATTTATCAATGAAACTTGTTTAAAAGAAGGAGGAGGTTGATCCATTCTAGGCGGGAAAGATGCTGCTCTAGAGGTAGTAGGGGTTTCATGCAAACCTTTTTGGTGTACTGGAGAAGGGGCTGAGTTTCTATTATTTGGAGTACCTCCACTTAAAGTTCTCAAAGCTACATTTGTTTTAGGACTGTCATTGGGTAAATGAAGCAAAACATGATGCCTCTTTTTACAAATAGAACATGAACCAGGAGATGTACAAGAGGGAAGGATGTGATGTGATCCCAAACACCCAAAACACATTTTATTACCTTTTACAAATGCATGTCTATCTTGAACAGACAAGGTACTAAACTTTGGGCAAGAATAAATTTTATGACCAACGTCTAAACAATAAATACAACTGACCTGTGTGGGAGGCATTCTCGGTGGGATTGGTGAACGAGGTCGATTTTTATTACTTGTTCCTTGTGAAAGGTTTGAGTCATCTACTTCATTTTGATTAGATATCAATGAAATCCTAGGAGCCTGAAATGCTTTACGAGACTGAGGGGACAATTCATTTTTAATTTCTGGCACTGACAAATTTTCTAGTATGTTACACCGTTTATCTAAAAAATTGAAAAATCTAGTACTCAATATCAAATCTCTGTTGCTTTCTGCCTCTTCTAAAGCTTTCTTGGTTTGAAAGTCTAATTTATTTTTTAAAATATGAACTATTAATGCATCAAAGAGGTCAGCTTTGTCGACTTCCAAATTTAAAAGCGAATTAACAACCGATTTCGCGTCAGAAGAAAAATGCCTCAACTGCTGAGCTGTACAACGAGTAATATTACAATTTAGTAAAGTAGTAAAATGTGCTGACACTATTTGTCTTTTATTGCTATATCTATCATGCAAAAGTTTCAGAGTCACTGAAAAATTATTATCATTGACAGTTAATTGAGATATTAATGATAGAGGTTCTCCTTTTAAGTAAGATTTTAAGTAATAAAATTTTTCCGTATTGGAAGTGAGGTTACTATTATTAATAATAAGGGCTTTAAATAAATCCATAAAGGTTCCATACTCCATGCAATTTCCATTAAAAATAGGGATATCAATATTAGGCAATTTAATGTTTGAACTACCTAAACTTTTGTTATACTGAGAATCACTGGCAGAAGGTTTATTAAGTTTATCATACAGCTTTTGCAATGAACACTTAACTGTTTTGAAAGGTTGTTTCTAAATTATCCAATCTGAACTTATAAGCATATTTATCATCCTCTTCCTGAGGTTTAGGAGACCAGTTCGAAATTCTGGTGATGGATGCCTTGCACACTGCACGCTGTCTTATCAATGACTCCATTGTATAAGCTTATTATTATGACAAGATTAATCTCAATAAAAGGTTTAGTTTTCCAACAGAATTACTACAACGCACAAATTGACTAAAGAAAGGGTTTATTTTTTATTTAAGGGCATCACCCTGTATAATTTGCATGAAAAAATCAAGAGAATACCTCTTTATTCAACGAAAACTACTTCAAATGAACAATAATCACTACAAGGAAGGTTTTATTTTCGTATTTAGGGACATCACTCTGTATTATCATTATAAAACTAAAGGAAACTTTATTTTCTCAATAAAGCTGTTCACATATACATAAACCTCAAAGTGGGGACATTTATTTTTCAAACAAAAAATCAACACAAGATCAATTAAATCACAAAAATCAATCTGAAGCATTTAAAAACATAAAGGAGGACAATTTAGTTTCAAAATCAAAAACCAAGATTGCTTTTATAATAAAACTAGTCTAAAACGTTAAAAACCACAAAGAGGAGGAACTTATTTTATTTAGGGTTATCACCCTGTATGATTTTTATAATAAAATCAAGAAAATTGTTGTATTAACACGAGTGGTCACTATATGCATAAAATTATGAATTAGGTAATTTAGCTTCAAACAAAATCAAAACAAAACAATTTTAACATAACGAATTTAAAGTTAACTTTCAGGGACTCTGCTCTTTATTATAATAAAAGATATCAATTGAATTCATTTTAAAAACACTAATAAAGTTGTACAGCGATACGTTTTTTTTTACACAAAAAAAAGAATTTAATGTCTATCAAAATAAATGATAACTTTCACCAATGTGTGACAAAATACAGTTTTAAAATCATTGGTAAAACACAAAAAAACACTCATTATTATAATGTAAAATGTTCAACTTACATTTTGTCGACCAACAAATTTTTCTTAATAACTGGTTACATCTGTTCGTTTTCCATAAACATATTTAAAGAAATGTTCCATTTATTACATAACAAATTCTCTTCACACCGCTCCTACTAAATTCAGAAAGGTGACTGTGTATTTGTTTTATCTTCCTTAACTCCTAAAACTTGATTGAATTCCCACTATTTACCTTGGGGGGGCTCCAACACAAAGAAAAAGCTTAAAATAAACACCAATAGAATGACCATCCACCACCGTGGAAATGAAAACATCAGAAAACATACATCAGCGACGAAAGGTGTAATTCTTCGTTATAAAATCTCAAACGGACAACAAAAGAGTTCGAAGGACCATGAAAAAGAGAATGAAGTCTTATAAGTACTTTACCTTAGTTTCAGTTTCCCTTCGATATTAGTATGACTTTTTCCGCTGGCACTTATAGACTTCCTTTCTTCTTTGGGTATATTTTTCCATAACTTTACCTCTTCATGAGTTATGTAAATGTGAAAATAAATGCTCAAATCTTTGTATTTCATTTATTAAATTGTTATAAGCTTTCAACAGCAATAGCACAGCGATGGAGGCATGGTTCATTACATATGCATTAATTTCAATTTCCTAGGCATCGATAATTTAACTATCATAATATTCATATAAAAATGTGTTACACTACACTAGCTAACTTTAAAAGGTAATATTTTTTATATTAACTAAACTATCAAAAAATGAGGTGATGAACTTAAAACAAAAAAATTTCTCAATGGCCGCAATGTTCAATGTACCACGTTCAAAAAAAAGCCCAAAAAAAAACAGCACGCAACAGGTCCTCATCTACCGGCCGGCGTGCTCACGCGCATGTCTGCCAGCAAAAATCAATAATTTTACATTTGCGCGGAAGAAAAGTAGTTCCCAAGTCACGTAAAATGAATTCTGCATTTTATGTTTTTACAGCTTATCTACCTCGCTCATAGATGGAAGCACAGGGACTGTTTCTGTTTAATAATTATTGAAAAGTACACAGTTTAAATACAATTTAAACACCGGTAGCAGGGCTGATAGCCAATAGTAACGAGACAAGTGAGCAGAATGAGGGAGAAAGGGTAGTCTCATGCTTTTGCTGGGGACCAAAAAACGAACAATCAAGGAATTCGATTTGGACGTCTCCAGAGGCTAGATGCCTATCGAATCCTCCGTGTTGAGAACATGGAGGGAATTCGATTTGGAGCGTTCCATGGGCTTGATGCCAATCGAATCAAACGCGTTAGGTGTTTAAAGGTGTTAATTTGGAAAGTGAGCTAAGTGCTAATTTTCAATAATTTAATTTAAAGTAATAAATTTAAATAATCGATTACCGGGCCGCGAAAACGTGTTAATAATTTTTCTTTTGTAATAATACAAGCAGTGAATATTATCCAAGAGATAAATCACAATTTAAATTCTTTTACCGGGCCGACTAATAAAAATAAGTGAGTGTGTGTACCCAAACTCGCTGCAGGAAAATTGGTGAGTCAATTTCAATTATACTAACCCTTAATAACTAAGAAATTTTATGGGAGTTTGGATTTGTTCGTTAAGCGAATTTCTATCGTCTTAATTATTCAGACGAATATTGTAACTTTTATCCTCAACCGGATATCTAGAGTTTACCGGGTTTCCACTGTCGGGACGTAGATCCCAACTTAGTTGAATATTTTACTTTTTTTTGGTTATTTAATAATATTTAATTTAATAAATAAAGGAGTTATAACTAAAACTATAGTCGAAAAAGTTCAAAAGGATTATCACAATTATTAATGCGTGTATAAAATAAAGTTAAGGAGAATAAAAGTCAACAATTTTTTTTTTTTGTTTTTTTGCGGAAAAAAATAATATATAGCTATTTTTTTTTATCTCGCGTATTAGTAACAAAAACATACACGTACCTTTTAAACCCATCCTCAACTACTAACCTCCTTCTACGAGAGGATCTTCGTCAAGGTAGGAATATTTTATTGTTTTAATTTATTAACTTGGGAATTGTATTTACATTTGATTGCTAAAATCCAAACACCCATAAAATGCCTAATACTAACAAAACGAAGCAAGCAGCAGCAGCACCTACCCCCACTCAAATGGTGGTACAACTACCCCCTCAGCCGTTAGGAGTAACAGTGACAACTTTAAATGAAAAATTGAGGGTAGTATTAGAAAATAATTTCGTTGTTGCAACAAAGTCATTCACCGAGGTATCTCATTCTGTAGAAATGCTGATTAATTAAATTTTAAAAGTACGCTAAAATATTTATAGTTAAAGTGATGACGTATAAAATGTTAACACAAGAAAGTAAGTTATTAAGAAGTCAGAGCTGTCTTCTGGTGCATTTGGAAACGTAGAATATAATTTAAAAATAAATCTTAAGTACTTATACTATGCGCCGGAATATATCAAATATAAATAAAAATTTAGATAAAATAGATATAATGCCAAGGCCAAAATGGAGTACGTGGTATGCAGAAAAGTGTGCATATAGGACGGACATATAAATGTCATATTAGGAGCCCGATGCTAATAGCTCGTTGCTCAAATATAGGGGCAACATGTCAATATATTGACAGTAACAAAAAAGTGCAGGACAGTTTATACTAAAGAGTACAGCTCCTGTAAGTAGTTACTAAAAGAGGATGCTCATCTTACCTAGAACTAGAAGCTAGGACATAATCTGAGTGAGCAATGGGAAAAATGTCTGAAATGTGTATTCGCGATTATTTGGGGCGAATAAAAGTGGTATAAAGGTATGAGATTAAAAAGAATTAAGTACTCCACAAAGGGAGAGCCCGAAAAAAGGGTAAATTGGAAAAATATAATTGCCCAAAGGAGGCGAATAAAGGAAATAATAGAGTATACGCGAGTAAAATAATGATAGGTTCAGATATTTATATATGGAGTATATGCAAGTAAAATAAGAGAGTTTTAGATACTTGTATACGGGGTATACGCAAGTAATATGTATTTGCCCAAAGGAGGCGAATAAAAGTAATAAAAAGGTTTAGAAATGTGTATACCGGGTATACGCGATTATTTGGGCGAATAGGGCCTACAAGAGAAAGGATCGTGTCACGTGCGGGACACCAAGATTAATAGTGGAAAAAAAAGAGAATTGCGAGATTAATAAAGAAGTAAATACTTCAAAATAGGTCGCAAATAGGGAGAATGTACCAGGCAAGACGGATCTATGAATCCAAAGCTAAATTATGCACGAGTATAATCTACAATGCTATTAAAAAAAAATAGCGTCGAGCTCGAAAGAACACAGTGTGAAATGGGGAGCTCAGAAGACATAACAACCCCACGGAGGTTAAAGAATTTGATATAGGAGAAAAGGTATAGTTGAAAGATTTAGCACAACGATAGGAGTCAGTAAAATTTGGATTGGGCCATTTGTAGTAAAAGAAGAAGTAGGAACGGTAACCTACAAAATAAGTACGGAAAAAGGTAAAAACGCACAAGTAGTGCACATAGGCTGAAAAAACATTATGAAGATGATATGGAATCCCTCACAGAAGAGGAAATGGAAGTAAAAGACCTCAAGGGAGGCAAAAAGGAAGTCGAAGGAAAAGAGAAAAATGAAGGCAAAGAAGAAGCCGAAGAAGAAGAGGAAGAAAATTAAGTAACCCCGGAAAAGGTTGCAATTCTTCCGTTATGGAGCGCGGGAGCACAGCCGCAAAAGGGGAAGCCCAAAAGGAAAATAATTAAGAGTAGCAGGGATAATGTACCCCTGAGAAGGTCGACGAGAGTAAGGAATCGACCAAGCAGTCTATCAGACTATGTATGCTACGCAACTTCTACTACAAAACCACTATGGCATAAAGGAACGAAAAGTCCGAATGTAAGACAGCTGACAGTTAGGAAACTTATAATGAAGAGTATACTGAGATAATAGGAGAAGGACCAGAAATATACCATGACGCACAAGAAAATTTATAATCAAACTTAATAGAAAGAAGTTTAAAAGTACCAACCAATGGCTCAAAGATGAAGGAAACCAGTGCGCAATGGTGCCCTCCATCATAGCCATTGATAGATACTATCCAAACGCCGTCAATATTTTTCTTTCTAAGTCATAATAGTTCAAAGTTAAAATGATCAAAAAAAAAAATACAAAAAGTAATTATTCACATTCATTTAATATTTTTTTAACAAACATAACAACGGCGGTAGTAATATATTTAGAATTGCTGTTCATTTTTTCGAGAAATAGGTAAATAAGGAGTGCGGAAAACTAACTTAAATATATCAATATTAGATAGGTCCAAAGAATACATATTGCAGTATAACCACAATCAATATAAGTATCAGTAATAGGTTTCAGTTCAGTCAATTAAAAAGTGATCACTAATATCGTATACAGAATTATACATAATGGTCTTTAGTGTAATAACAGAAAGTAGTAAACAGATAATAAGGTATTAATAAAAAAAGAATCAGCCTGGCATAGAGGAAGATCACCCAGCAGATGACAGGAAGAAAAAAAAACGTAATAACAAACGCGACCGGCCTAAGCACAAAGGAGGGCTGGAATCAAAAATAAACAATACCTAATAAACGTCAACATACTTCGCTCCAGCTGTAAGGGCGACTATACTATGAAGCATGGGGGGTTGACTCAATGGACCTGCGCGATGACCTATGGTTACTGTGGACACCAACAGGCAACATCCCTGGACCACAGTGAGTTGGCACCCTGCTACATGATGTTAAACGCCCAAACAAAAGGTAGCGTAAGAAGCTTTGACATAAAATTTTGGGTAATTTTGAAAAATATAATTTGATTTCGGACCCACTGCTAGACAGTAAGTGTAACATAAGGCTATCGCAAGTTTCTTATAAGATTCATCCCCAAAACAGCACTTCTAGTCATGGGAGGAGAAAAATATTTCAAAAAGGAAAAAGGAAATCAGGTAAAGTAACTAAGGGTTATGCTCTAACCAGGATAAATTAAGAAAGCAAAGGTAAGTGAAAAGTTTAATTATTAAATGGGATAAGGCTAGTAAAAGCCACAACTAATTAAAATGTTCTTTTTTTGATAAAATATGGGTATACAAATATAAGGGGTGTATCTAGATTAGATGAAGCTACAAATTTTATTTTTACTATTTTGAATTAATTAATTAAGTACATAAGACTTTAAAGTGAAAAAGTTTTCTTTGTTGTATTATTGAGATGAGTCTCTAAAGGTTCATTTTAATTTAAATAACTGCAATTATTTTTTTATTTTTAATAGTCAGTCAATTAGTCTATGGACAAGTAATCAGCCAGATATTAGATTTTTTGGGATATAGTTAAGTTAGGAAAAGGCTACAGGAAGCCATAAATAATTATAGAATGTGCTTTTACGCTAGTACTTTAAATTGCGTTTGTGTTTCACAACCCGTTTACACAGGTCTGCACGAGTGTTTTTGGTTTTTTTTTAAAAAAAGGGGAAGGAGTTAGTATGAATATTCGCTGTCAAACTCCAATTAACAGTCAAATAAATAATAACAAAAAAAATGTTTTTTTTGATGCATACCAATGTCAACGTAAGGGGAGAAACACAAACTATTAGTAAAGAGTACAGGTAATATTTAGAGAACCAATTAGGGTAGGAGAAAAGTGAAATACTTCAAATATCGAGGGGTAATGTATACCATATGTAACCTCAGGGACCAAGTTCAACCCTTACAGTAGTGCCAATACTATAAGGAAGATTGTTTTTTTTTTAAAAAAAAAGGGGTCCACTTTGAAATTTTTCGTGAACATACCATATAAATACATAGGGGTAGTTTAGTTAGAATAAGGGTATAATATTTTTTTTTTGTTTTAATTTTTTTTTAAAAGGGGTATCATTTTAAAACAGAAAAGAAACGTTTCTTTATTCTTTATAGGTTCACTATTTAGAAATTTTTTTTTATCCCGTCAAGAACTATTTTTTTTTTGTGAATTTTCAGATAGTAGGAATATTGGAATAAAAGAATGGATTCACTTGTAATACTTCAATTTTCCGAATCATTTTGTGTGATATAAATTGTGCAAGAGCTATTATAATTATTAATAGAGTATTTCCTAGTTAATATGCTGAATATATTTTTTTTTGTAATTATTGGTTGCTTTAAGCTATTATTAGCGTTTTATATGCTATTGCGGTTATTGTTATAACAAAGACTTTTAATTTCATTGTTTTAACAAAAAAATTTGTAACGCGCAAGAACTTAGTTCGAACTGTTAGTTCAGTATTTTGCAATTACCTTGCTGAATATTTTTTTTTTATTATTGTTTGCCATTAATATGAATTTATATATTATACGTAGTGCTTAGTGTTGTAACAAGATTTTTGATTTTTTTTTGTCATATGCACAAACTTAAGGATTACTGTTTGTTTGTTAGACAATTACTGTACTGAACTTTATTTTTTTTTTGTTATTATTATTTCGCATAAGATACAGTTATTGTTTATTGTTGTGATAAACATCCAGTTTTTAATTTAGTTAAAAATGAGATCGGACTACAATTACACGAGTGCGCGGCTTACACTTGGACTACATTATGTACTCTCAATGTGCGCGAAGCGTAAGAGGAACAAAAATCAAGAATGGAGCTGCCACAACTAACAATGGATTTAGGTATTACCCTTACTCTAGCCCTAACCAAGACTGGAGGTACAATGGGATTCATCGCGACGACTGCGCAGACCCAAAAACGAAAATAACAGCACTATCATTATATATCAGTAGAAATGGCAGTAGAGCGGAAGAAGAATTAAGCTAACACTACTCCAACCAATAGGAGCGGAAGGACTGTACACACAACAGGAAATCAAAGAAGCGCAAAGAACACTCTCATCTGGACCAGGAAAAAGAAGCAGATCCAAACCAGAGAAGACACTGGACTGACTCACAAGGTTAAGTAAACAAACCAGAGGTTGTCCAGTACATGACCCAAACAATCAAACATTCTATAATAACCCGGAGAGAGTTGATCATCTAACCTTGTTCTAATGCCCCAACATTACATACTATTGCTAAATAAAGTTTCGAAAGGAAATCCTTTCACCTATTCGCATATCAATTGCATATATCAACGGCACATATCAACTCTTTCATCTCTGTCCATCAAAAGGAATTTCTGTGCATCGCAATGCCAGCAGGCATAGCCTTGTACAACATTATTCTATAGGCAATCACTAAGCCTACCCCAATAAAATCCCAAGGAAAACACAATGCCAGAGAGGCCACGATGAGCAACAACTAGCTGTCACACCGAAGCTGACATCGAGGGAACTTGCTAGCGTGGCGCAATGCCGCTAGCAGGCAACGGAATCAGTAAGTGAGAGAAGATAGGGCAACAATGGAGAGTACGGATGGATAAAGAATAAACTACGGAGAAGTTAGTGTAAGTGCGCGACGCGAAAACCAATGTGACAATACAGAGAACAATATTACGAAACGCGATAAGATGTAACGGTACCTACTGTATGGTAAAACAATGTAATAGATTGTAATGTAAGGTAGATAGGGTAACTAGTATTTAAGAAATAGAGGGAGGGGGAACTTCCGAAAAGGAAACGGCTCTGTAAAGCCGTTTCTTTTTCAAAGGGGGAAGTAATGTAATAATCCCAAAGGAACCCCCCTTCCCCGCCCCGGGTTGATATGAGGGAAAAAGATACAATAAGTCATAAAAAGTTAAATAACATATCGGAGCTCCCCCGTATCATTAATTTAAAAGAAACTAAGTAACCTTTGCGTAATAGCAGGATACATTGTCAGCGAAAAGTTATTTCTCAAGAATGTGTTTGTAAAACAAAGTATAATACGAAACCAAATAATTTAAATAATTTAAACTAAAGAATTTGCAACTAAAAAGTTGCAGTTCTGAAAAAACAAAAAAAGTCACGTAGGAGCTAGCCGCGATGTGTAAGCCAAATTTTGCTGTCTCAGCTCCCGAAGCGTACCCAAGCAGTGCCGGTAGCAGGGCTGATAGCCAATAGTAACGAGACAAGTGAGCAGAATGAGGGAGAAAGGGTAGTCTCATGCTTTTGCTGGGGACCAAAAAACGAACAATCAAGGAATTCGATTTGGACGTCTCCAGAGGCTAGATGCCTATCGAATCCTCCGTGTTGAGAACATGGAGGGAATTCGATTTGGAGCGTTCCATGGGCTTGATGCCAATCGAATCAAACGCGTTAGGTGTTTAAAGGTGTTAATTTGGAAAGTGAGCTAAGTGCTAATTTTCAATAATTTAATTTAAAGTAATAAATTTAAATAATCGATTACCGGGCCGCGAAAACGTGTTAATAATTTTTCTTTTGTAATAATACAAGCAGTGAATATTATCCAAGAGATAAATCACAATTTAAATTCTTTTACCGGGCCGACTAATAAAAATAAGTGAGTGTGTGTACCCAAACTCGCTGCAGAAAAATTGGTGAGTCAATTTCAATTATACTAACCCCTAATAACTAAGAAATTTTATGGGAGTTTGGATTTGTTCGTTAAGCGAATTTCTATCGTCTTAATTATTCAGACGAATATTGTAACTTTTATCCTCAACCGGATATCTAGAGTTTACCGGGTTTCCACTGTCGGGACGTAGATAATATTCTCCGACAGAGAACTGAGTCCTCCGGGAAAGTTATACGTAACGTAACGATTAAGAATTAAACTGTAACCAAATTCAAATCACGCAAGGGTCCATCAGACCATATTTTAATTATTTTTGTTGTTTAGTTTTAAAGCTTGTTAATGTTAAATTAAAGAAAGTTTTTTTTGTTTTTTTCTTTTTCTTTGGGAGATGCATATAGCATTCCGCAAGAGTGTCATCTAAATTTATACTTGTATCATCAAACTTAGAGTTAATAAATTTGCTAGATTCCCCCGAGGACATTTGTGTATCATTTCTCTAGACTCCAGACCTTTTTCAGAGCCCAGCAACAAATCCCGTCCTTCCCAACCGCCGAAGTAAGACCTCCCAACACCAAATACTGCGGAGGCCGAATCTACAAACCCTAACTTTAGCCTAACATCCGCTCGGCTAGGCTAAAGTTTATTAAAAATTAAGATTAAAACCTTTTAGGTTATTACATCTGGTGACAGCAAAATAGAATCTTTCTTTGACGGTATTACATCTGGTAATAACAAATTAAGAATCTTTCATTAGGTTATTACACAGGTATAAAGGGGCCCCGGTATGCATTTAAACATTCCGTACCTCTATTTGGCACCTAGCCCAATGCCATTGGTCTGATTCAAATTTAAAACCAATCAGAGCTAGAGTGCGAAATCTGTGTACGGAATGCAAATCGGTGCCAAACGCGTGTACTGAATGTCGTAACAGTAATGCACGTGGTCTTATGTCTTATACACACAGTTTCTAGTTAGTATTTTTTGTTGATTTTCCAAGTAATATATATATATATATATTATATATATTATATATATTATATAATATTGCAAGCATGGATGCTGCAACAAATTTACCATCTCGCTATAAACATTTAGAAATAGGGCCAGGAAAATATAGGGCTAATTTATTAAATGAGAGTGATGCTAAACAGTGTATGGAAGAATACGTTTCGTTAACAAATACCAATTGGAGTATACTTAAAGCCAGAAGTAACACGCCACATTACATATACAGGTAAGTACATACTTATAATTATTATTCTGTTATTACTTTAGACTATGTAGATTAAAATCCGTTATTGCTCAATTTATTCTCAAGAATCTTTCTACATAATAAGAACTAAATAAAATTACACTGTATAGGTGCTATATAATAAAATAAATTATTTACAAAAATTGTAGACAGATTTATTTTCACATTTTAAAATTAGTTACAATGTTACAGGGTGTTATAATAATGCCGTGCCAGCTGAAAATTATGTTCTTTTTGATGGAACACCTTGAATTTTATTGCATTTATAGAATGTACGTAAAAAACATGTTTTTTGGTTTATTACACTTATGGTTTAAAATTAATGTTACCTTTAGCACTACAGACCTTTGAAAAAGGCTTTTTTTGAACTTTTATTCACCATTGTATCGAAATAGTTAAAATGTTAAGAAAACGACTTACATGTCCCTATCTTAACTTTTTGTGAACTATTTTATGACATAATTAGAAATTTCATACAAAGTGGTCAAAAATCTTGTGCGACCTAGACTATTTCGACACAATTGTGAATAAAAGTTGAAAATATGCGCTTTTAGAAGGTCTGTAGTACCGAAAGTAATAATAATAAAACATATGTGTAATACATCAAAAAACTTGTTTTGTTTTTTACGTACAATCTTGTCCCATTTAAAAAACATTACTTTGAGCTAATTCATAGCTAATTTTAAAATGGGAAGATTAAAGATCCTCCAATTTTTGTAAATAACTTTTTTTGATACCTTTTATTGTAACAGATCTACTGAGCTTCAACACACTATATAAAAATATTTATTCACTGTTTTTTTACGAAATGGGTTGCTCTGAAAATCTGGGGATTGGGGTTACAAAAAAATTCTAGTTCAGTACATTAATCTCTGCTCTTTTGGCCATATCACAAACACATTGCAGTACCATTTACAATTATTTATTAATATTTCAGTCTGGAATATAATTGTCACCATACATCATATCGCAGAGTGGATCCAAATAAAAACGCAAAAGGAAAATCAAAAAATTGTGGTTGTAGAGCGAAACTTAAAATTGCGATAAAACATACAACTAAGGAAACGAGAAAAAAAGACAAATATGTAAAGGTGAGGCGATTATATGATAATAAGTGAAAGAGTGCCTAATTAAATTTTGTTTTTTGCTTACAGGAAGTAATGCCAGCTTTCATTGAAGTTTCAATGAATTATAATCATAGTTTGACCTCTGGAGAAAGCCTAGGTTATTTACGCCCTAATCGTAAAGTGAGACATGAGTTTGACACTTATTTCGATAGCGGATTGGGAATTACAGAATCTATCCAATATCATGAATCAAAATTAGAATTGAAATATGGTGTGGGAAGCGTTGAGTTGGCCAATACATTGCTTAATCCTAAATATCGAACAGTGTCTTTTTGGTACAACAAATGGCAAGCTCTTAATTTGGGTCCGCGACATGGAGAAGGTTTTTTGGAGGTACGTAAAACGTGACCCTAATTTGTATTTAATTTCTTAAGTGGTACTTATTTCAGAAACTACAAGAAAAACAGAAAATTTATGAAGAAGATGGAATTATTGTAAAATTTCAAGAGAATCCATTTGCCGTTATTGTAGTAACAAAAATTATGCAACGCGCGCATTCCTTGCCATTTTCTAAAGATATTGTATTCACGGATAGTACATCTTGTTGTGATTCAGTGAATCATTCAATCACATTTATGCTTACGCCTTGTAGCATTGGCGCCGTTCCTCTAGGTGTCATAATAACTAAGGGACAAACTGAAAATGACTATATTGCCGGATTTCAGCTAATTAAAAATAACGTACCAAATTCATTCTGTGGAGAAGGATATCCTAGAATTTTCATGACAAAATAATTTGGACCCTATAAATTGCAATAATAATACAGAAGGAAAACTTTTAGGGTCAACTGTGTTGATATGGCGACAAGTGCAGAGGATTCCATCGATTTTAACAATGTTATCGATTTATTGCTCGCAAAAAATAGCCAATTTGGTTAGGTACTTCAGCACTTCAACCGCCAAATTATTTTGCCAACGATTGACGACAGTGAATACAAGTACAGCTTGGGAAAGTTTTTTGTGTACTGCTGGAAGTTTGTGTGCTCTACACTACAGGCAGAAGTCTACCATTAAAGTGCAGCCTACAGCACTAAATAGAAGAAATGTCGGTATAACAAGGGGAAGCAAGAGAAGACCCTTGAGACGTCCAGCAAGTGGAGAACCTGTCAAGAAAAGACTAAAAAAAAAGATTATCTATCACAAAATATAAAAAGTGTTCAACCAAACGCAATTAAACATGGATCATTACACTAAGACTAAGTGTATCTTAAGTTACCTATCTGTTTTCTTTTGCATTTATTTTATACAATAAACGAATAAGTTTATAATCATGTTGCTTGTGTCTAACCCTTACTTTGTGAAATCTACTCATTTTAACTAAAATAAACATGAAATGAAAATTAAAAATTCCACTGATTAACTTTAAATTTTCTGAAACAATGGGGAATTACACAATTTTTCAATTTTCATATTTACCTAGGTAAGAACATTATTTATACCAAATGTGACTATGTGCTTAATTAACTAGTCTTAATATCATAGTTTTACTTTAAAATCTTCACTTTTAAATAAAAAAACTTTTCCGCCATTCAACAAATTAGATCATTTACCTATATTAATAAAATAGCTAAAGTGGTTCACTTAAAATTAGCATTTTAAAATAAAGTAACAATAAATCTACAATGTGTTAGACAAAGATGTAAAACTACGTAAACAAATTAAAACGTAACCGCCCTACCTGAAACAGTTGGTATCTAGGTGATAGCAGGAGAATGAGTTTCATTGAAGAAAAGGCCGGCAACATATTTAAAATACAGGTGTTGCTAGGCTTTTCTCTAATATAACGGACTCAACAATTTTAGGTTAATGACGTCACACCACAAAATCTCTTAATTTTTTATCGATTTTTATTATTTAATTTTATCATTAAAATTTAATAATTAACTAAAATGTTTAGTGTTTTCAGAATATTTAAGTGTTCTTTTAATGATATAAATTAAAAAAACGGATTTCCAAATTTTACTTCAACACCCTATTGTCGATATTTCCTTTTTAAAGATAAGTTCATAGATAATTAGTGAAGTTTCTAATTTTCATTTCATTTAATTTTAATTAATATAAGTTTCTATTGCTTTTATTTTATCCAATAAACATAATATTTAAACTTCGCTTTTTTTGTTGTAAGTGCATAATGGCATAAAGTCAAAAGCATTCTATTCTCCTCATGTTTCAGGAGCATGAACTGTTACGACATTCCGTACACGCGTTTGGCACCGATTTGCATTCCGTACACAGATTTCGCACTCTAGCTCTGATTGGTTTAAATTCGAATCTGACCAATGGCATTGGGCTAGGTGCCAAATAGATGTACGGAATGTTTAAATGCCCCCGGTATAAATGCCCGCTATTTCCTCGATCCCCTCTCACAGCGGCGCAGCTCCGAAATTTTGGAGCAACATACAGATGCCCAGAATGAGAGAAAGTTTTTAGTCCTAGAGCATCTTTTTGTGAGCACGCATCGTTATATTTATCCCTGTTTACACGTGTATTGTTTTAATTTTCAGTTGTAGAAAATCTTCAAAACTATTAAGTTTACAGTAAAAGGTAAGAGTATTTTTGTTCCCAATATTTAATATGATTATGTTTTTGTTTTAATAAAATATTAAGCTACAGTTTAAAAAAGTAAGAATAAAAGAAATAAAATTTATTTAAAAGTTTGATAGTATATAATTCATAAAAAGTGTTATACTTATATACAATGAAGCTATCTATCTATCTAAACCATTAGTATTGTCGAATTCTTATATGAAAATGTTTTTTTTATTTTAAATTTAAAATTACCTTTTTTACGGTTGCGTTTAAAAGTTTAAAAGTGCAAAATGCCTGATTTTTAAGGAACGTTTTAGTGTGCGTCACGACCAGAGCGTTGGCATCATTTGAGAAGCCTGGATTCGCAGATTTTTTAAAATTTTCTTTCATAGCGCTTCATTTATGTACAAAAATAATAATTTAAATATGAAAAAATTATCAGAAAAGTGGTTAGTCTGAGAAAATGAGTAGTATAATTTTCTTTATTTCAAATATTAGGTATTTCAAAAGCAAGCAAGCATGCTCTTTAAAAGAATTATTGCAGAAGATATTGTTATTGCAAAAAGAAAATTTGTATCACTAACTTATTTATTATAATTTTGCTAGTAATAAATATGTTCTCACTGTGAAAACAGCTGATAATAAATAATTAGTTTTTATATGAAGCCACTAAAATATTTCTTAAGTATATTAATTTTTTTGTAATCTTCCGCTTTTTTTATTAAACTTAATAAAATTTTAAAATAACTTCTTTTTTTTATTACAGATTGCAAAAGTGGATGATCCTACGGGTGAAGACACTTATATTGTTTGTAAGGAAAAAGGAAGATTAAAAAAGATTGGGCAGGTAGCAATCGAAAACTTAATTCAAACAAGCAAAATAAGGAGGAGTAACGAACATGTGAAATGGTCCAAGCTCAATTCAGCATTTATTTACAATGCTTGCTCTACAAAATACCATCAAGAAAGTGCAATAACTGCTGCTGCTGCTGCAGTATACACCAAAAAAGCTGTAGTAGGTAAAGCTATTGTTAAGAAAGCGCTTTATTTTGATTATAAGACTCTTTTCTTGCCTTTTTTGTGTCAATGTTTGTTATCCATAGAGAGAAGAAGTAAAACATGTAACAAAACATGAAACTATGGATAAAATATTGTCTACTCTCAAAGAACCAGACCAATCTGAAAAATTTAACAAAAGTCGATTAAAAAGAGTAGAAAATGTTTTAGATTTGATTAAGGTGCACGCTCGATATCATGGTCCATGTATGACAAAATTTTATACACCTAGACAATCATGTGAAATTGGTCGGCCACATTTGGAAATGTTCAATATGCGATAAGTTACACGGACAATTTTGAAAGTGAAAGTTAATTTTCACTAAACGAAATTAAAGAAGAATTCACTGGCACCGTTATCCCTGATTTAAAGGTCATTATGTTACAATTACAAAAACATTATAACGATAACATCGACTTTTCATACAGTAAAAAAGATATGATTATACTCTTGAAAAAAAAATTATTCCCCAAATTGGAAAAATTGGTATAAAGAACAGAAAACAATAATGAAGAAGAAAAAAACGAAGCATAGAGGTGGCTGGTGAGTAAATACTCCAAGATATTCGAGCGACAATTTCTGATAGGGATAACTACACAATTCCTAATTTCAATGAGGAAAATATTTATGAACGCATTCCAGAGTCACGTGAATTTTCTTACAATTCTCATTAAATCGCATAAAACAAAAAGAAAAGTAATGAGAACAAGTGGAATAAGAGAGTAGCAAGTATTGCTCACGTTTTAATAACTGCAGTAAGACCAAGATCTTTTCTATCACCCATATTAATCGGACTATCGGCAATGCTGCATAAACTTCGAAAGGGTTATTAGAATGTTTATCGCATATAGGTTTTTCAGCTAAGTACGAAGAAACATCACGTTTTGAATCATCAATCATCGCAGATCCAGAAATACATACTTTCAATCCAGAAAGATTTATTCAGTTCGTTTATGACAACGTAGAACATAACACTGCAACAATTGATGGTAAAGGCACTTTTCATACCATGGGTGGCATTAAAATTGCTACTCCAGGATCTGATGTTATATCTAAAAAGACTACTAAAAGACTACTAAAAGACTACTAAAAGACTACTAAAAGACCAAATGGAGAATTTCAGGTTTCTGTATTCTAAGTATTCTAATGCTAATTCAAAAGGATACGGCGGATTTAAGATTTTTATGTAGGTTGTAAATACAACACATCTAAAATCTTTCCTCTACCTTTTGTTAATAGTCCACCAAGTGAGTATCAGACAATATTCACTGTTTTAGTAGAAGCTGCAGCCCAAAACAAACGTAACAAAAAAAATGATATAATGTTTGTTACGTTTGATCAACTTCTTTACCTAAAAGCTCGATTTATTTTATCGTAAATTGATGAACACGACGATCAATATGGTCTGTCAAAAGAAAGACTTAGGCTAGGTGGATTTCATACTTTAATGTCATTTATTGGCTCAATAGCTTTCATAATGGATGATAGTGGCTTAAAAGAAGCTTTCTTAGTTATTTTTGCTGAAAATTCAGCTGAAAAGACTCTCGTGCTTACTCCCGAGGTATAAGGGGTCATTTTTTAATTCAAATAGCGTTAACTAAACTTATTTTTGAATCAATAGAATTGAGTGAAGAAGAAAAAGCAAAGTTAAATGCGGTTTTGTGTGATTTAGGTTTTATTGATTTCGAAATAAATTAATTCTGGTGAAATTACAAAAATCCGAGATAAGTTTATTAAAGAAATTGAAAAAATGCAAAAAAGAGGACCCACGGCAGCTCTATGGATTCAGTACTGGGACATGTTATGTATTGTTAGAAACTTTATAAAAGAAGAATGTGCAAGTAACTGGGAATTACATTTGAAATGCGTTAAACAAATGATACCTTTTTTTCATGTAACTGGACATTTTCATTATGCAAAATCTGCTCACATGTATGTTCCGGACATGTTACAATTAAAAAACGATATGGACCAAAACGAGTATGAATTGTTTTCTTCAGACGGTTACTTCACAATTAGACGTTCTGATAAGTTTTGGAGTGGGGTGTGGTCTGATATGATTATAGAAATATGATTAAGAAAACACAAGGTGGACTGACGCATGGACGAGGTATGAGTGACGGTGTTATTGCGAAATTCGTTTTAACCATGATTATTTTAATAGCAGTCTGTAACTCTATGTAAACATTTTGTGATGTCTCTTAAGCTACGCATTTTAAGAATCCGTTTGCTTCCGTATATAAAACGGATCCGTTTAGTTAAATAATGAAAGCCTATCATTGAATCAATGTGCATTGTAAACGAACGGATCCGAAATGAAATCGGAACCGTTCGACTCACCACCCGATTTTAATAAATGTATTTCATTAAAATTCGGACCGTTTAGTGTGACAACCCGTTTTGTAGCACGTGGTTTTGAAAATAAGGTACGTTTTTAGTTTTACTATTTATTTTACTATCTTACTTTAACCAATTTAAATAATCTATTTACAGATCTGTAGTTAGAAAAATGTGTAGTGGAAAGAAAACGTATACGTGTAATGTTTTCACCCTTGAAGATAAAGAAACTTTGATAGATTTTGTGAGGGAGCGTGCTTGTTTGTACAATCCGAGGGATAAATTGTACAAAAACATTACAGCAAGAGCAAATTGCTGAAAAGAGATAGGCGAGATACTGAGGAAAACTCGTAAGATTTTTTTTTACTTTATTGCGTTCTGCTTGCATTATTTTGTCAAGATACAACAACAATACCATTGAAATATAACATAAATTGTTGCCGTAAGTCAAATGCATTTGTTGCAATTCTACCAGTACTTGATCTTCCAAGGGGTATTAAATTGTTAGTGGGTAATGGTAATTCATCATTACAGTCATATTGTTGAGGCGCCTGTATTTTTGAATCCCGTAGAATATTATGAAATATACATGCTGATGAAATTGCTAAGTCAATAGTGTCTGGTAGAAGCGCAAAGAGGCAGCTAATATTCCAAATGCATTTTCTGTAGTTCTGCGTGCCCGGCTATGACGATAATTGTATATTGCCTTTATTCTATCAATTAATGATTGGTTTCTGGGAAATGGCTTCATAAGATTTGGGTGTAGTGCAAATGCTTCGTCTCCTAGAATTACATATGGCAGCGTAATATCTGTTAAAGGTAACGGTGATGGGGGTGGTATATTAAAGTTTCCAGTTTTAATTAGCTTTCCTAAACTGCTTTTTAAAAATATTCTTATAATAAAAATAAAGTATGTAACATAAAGTAGTTACTTTTATAAACAACTGATTTTACCTGCATCACCTTCCCTTCCATAAGATCCAACGTCTATTGCAATAAATTTGCAGTCAGCATCAACAATAACCAATAAAACAATTGAAAAATATTCTTTATAATTAAAGTACAGGGATCCATTATTTTTGGGACATTTTATCCGAATATGTTTTCCATCTATAGCAGCCGCGCAGTTGGGATAGTTCCATCTGAATAAAAACGATTCAGCATTTTTTTTTAATGTTTCATTTGTTGGTTCTGGAATGACAATGTGCATCCTATTTTTAGTAATACTTTCAAATGTTTCCTTGACAATGTACCCTATCCATGTATTGCATATACGGAACTGAAAGGCTAAAGAACGAAATGATTCGCCAGTTGCCAGATATCTGCAAGTAAACATAAAAATTAACGATTTTCTCTTACAGACGATGAATGCTTGAAAAAATGGAGCAGCATTAGAGACTACTACATCAGGAAACGTAGTAAACCTTTGGGAACTGGTACGAGTGCAGAATTCGCTCGCAGAAGAATGGCCCAATTAATATTTCTGGAAGACAAATCTGTTGCAAAGAGAAAGTAAGTTAAGGAAATTGAAGTGGAACAAGATGATCCGGAATCTGATATAGAAACCAATGGCACTGAAGATACGTTGACACAAGAGACCGCACTTGAGAGAGAACTTGAAAATGCAAGTAAATTTCGAGTAGATACTTCGTCAACTAGTAACACTATAATATATAGTCCGCCCAAGAGTATGGCTTGCAGTGATACTCCAAATCGAAAACATCGTAAAACTAGGGAATCAGTAGACGATACAACGTGGAAAAAGAATAATGAGGAAAGGATGCAGCTAATGCGAACTATCGCTGAAAGACAAGCTCAGCCACAGGATGAACTACAACTTTTCTTTACATCTATGTGTGAAACAGTAAAGAAATTTCCCCCGTTGTTACAAGCACAAGCAAAATTAAGCGTGGCTAATACAATTGGAAAATTTGAAATACAGTTTTTTACGTCACAACAGATTCAAGAAGAACAGCAAGCACAAGTCATCATTATTAGCCCTGATAAGGTTAATAATATTATGGTACCTCAAGCTCAAAATTTTTTTGAGACGAATTCTGCCCTTCCACCTCAAGAACCGACATCTAAAGAAACAGTGACTAAAAATGATAATGTAACTTATACTTCCCTATAACTTTTCGAGAAAAGTTATAAACTATGTATCTTAAGCTATAATAAACTTAAATTCTCCGTCCTGTCATATGTTTATTTTGCATAGAAATAGGAAAAGCAAACACTGCTAGTATATTATAATATAGGTATTACCTTAAAGTTATACAAAGTTTCTCCTCTGGACTTATTGGGTTTCCATGCCTATTGCAAGTGTTTAACGTTAAATCTTGTTTCATAAAATTCAGCACTATATTAAATAAATATCGGGATAGGCGAAAGTATTTTTTAAATTTAGTGTCATTATCTATTAAATGTCGACGAACTAATATATTGAAGGCACCTTCCTGTACACGATTCCTAAACATTGATGCACAAAACACGAAACCAATATTGTTTCTGCTATCTGAAGGAAAGACTTGGGATGCGTTTGACAAACGGATTCATCACAGTCCATACATTGCACTCTGTCCGTTTTAAACGGAACAGTTTAAAAACCGGGTCCTTTTTAAAAACGTACCCGTTTTGTTAACGGGTTCTTAAAATGCGTAGCTTTACTGCTCGTCAGAGCAACACTGAAATTGTTGGCAACAATTCTATCAATTGTCATAGAGCCTATGAAATGGGAATGCAGTCAGTGAAATCTATAATTGGAAAAACTTTCAAACAGTTAAATTTACTAGGAAAAGTCAAGTACTATCTCTAAAAAGCATGTAATCGTCGATTAAAATAAATAATGAAACGATTGCAATAAATCCTCTCTCATTATTTCAACGTCTTTGCCTTAATATCAACAGTAAATCGGATATGAGACGTTTTCTAACGTTTGAATTAGCCCCATTTCCTTTGGCACTTTTCAATGAAAATGGTTTGCGTAAAAATGTCAAGTAACAACTTTTTGATTTATTTACAGCCATCGATGCTTGTAATAATAATGAAACAATTCACATTGTCGACGGTGGCTACTTACTTCGCAAATTTGTTTAGCAGAAAAAAGATACAGTAGAAGAAATT
Source organism: Ophraella communa (assembly GCA_035357415.1). NCBI lineage: Eukaryota > Metazoa > Arthropoda > Insecta > Coleoptera > Chrysomelidae > Ophraella > Ophraella communa. The sequence continues at coordinate 295,732 of JAYKXQ010000054.1, forward strand.
ATTGAAAAACATTTATCTTAATCTTATATTAATCTGAGACAAAGAAAAATCAAAGTCAATGTCACAATACTTTTTATTTAAAATTATTGACAGCTACTAGTTTCGGCCTATCTATAGGCCATCATCAGGCTAAAAATAAATACAAATACAGGATAAGAAGAAATACAGTGATACAATGGTGATACATACCTAAAAATTTATAAAGTAATACATGGAAAAATCATAAATTCACCATGCTTGCATGAACATAGAAAAATAGTGGATAATAATGTGCCATTGAAAAAGCTTAAGAAACAAAATGATGGGACTAAAACTAAGTAAGAAAATAATAAAATTTAGATTTAAAATGTTGATATTAAAAGGTAATGAAAAAGAAAGGATGTAATGAAGAAAAGTAAGGATCCGCCAAAACTTGGTAGATCATGGTAATCGACGATAGTTGGCAGGAACTATCAAAGAAGTAAAAGGAAGTAATACAAGTGTTTTGGTCTTGTCCAATATAGATGTTGAGAAAATGTATAACGATGATTAAAAAGTAGAAATAACTGAAAATCCACGTATAAGACAAGGTTATGATTTGTAGAATTACCGGCGAAAGTAACCAAGGAGTGTCAGACGGTAGGTCCAAACACGTGCTCATTAACCCCTGAAGGGTGATAAGTAACAAAATAATCTTAATGAAGACTAACATCGTGTATCACACAAACACTAAAGTCCATAATATTGATGTGATAAAACAAATTAACTGATTTAAATTAAAAACCAATAGCAAAGATATTAATAAACACCAACTAACGGAAAAACGAAACTGTAATGTCGAATGGAGGTACTAGTCAAAGAATAACAAATTACAAGAAACATGAAACATCTAAATACAGAAAATGAAACTTATGAAAAGTCAAAGATGGAACGACAACTCAATTATGGATTGAAAAATACAAATGCAAGCATAGTAGAATAAACAATAAATAAAAATGACAAAAATCAAGCTTTACAATAATCAAAAAATTAATGGTTCAGACAAAGCAAATATTATAGTTCAAACAATAGATTATTAAATTATATTATAATGTCAATAATTAAAAAGAAGAAGATATAGGTTAAGAAATACAACAATCAAATGTAAGCGAAATACAAAATAAAATAAAAAATAAAAACAGCAGTATATGACCATTAACAAATTACAGAATAAATTATCAAAGTTAAATGTGAGATTATGTGGTGGAAAGATAAGAGATAAAGGAATCAAAAAGGCAAATTAAGAAAAATGTAAGGGTCTCTAGGCTTTAACTGTTCATTTAAACAAACAAATTTATTATTTTTAGTAACCTCATTAATCTCAAACATTTCCAACAGGTTCATCCTTGGTCCTTTAAAACATTTATGTAATCTTGAAACATTAGCATGAGAAAAACTATGGTTTTCCGAAATAATGTGGTTTGCAAAGGCAGATGGAGAGATAGGAGGTTCCAGGTGCTTGTATTTCTCAACCAGGTTGCGATGTTCATCAATCCTAGTACCCAAAAGACGGCCGGACTGCCCCACGTAAACAGCATTACAATCCTCACAACACAATCTATATACACCAGGTGTACGTAAAATGGAAATAGAATCTTTAGTGTTAATTAATAAAGAGCCTAAGTTATTAATAGTTCTATAGCTAAACTTAACATTATATCTACGAAGAACCTGACCAAATTTATAGGATATAGGACCGAAGAAACTCAAAGCACCTTTAAAAGAAACAACATCTGAGGAGGAATCATCTCTAACATAGTTAAAACCAAGTCTAAATTTATAGAAGAACTTATTGTAAAGTTTGTTAATTAAATCAATAGGAAAATTATTGTTGATAGCAATTTGTTTTATAATATTAATTTCTTTAGAAAAAGATAGTGGGGTTAGGGGGATATTAAAAGCTCTATAAAATAAACTATTAAAAGAAGCAATTTTGTGTGAAAAAGGATGATTAGAATAATAATTAGTAACTGAATCAGTGGTAGTAGGTTTCCTATAAATTTCAAATTCAAGCTGTTGAGAATCTAAATTTCTAATTATAAGTAAATCAAGATAGGGGATACAACCATCAACCTCCATCTCAATAGTGAATCTAATTCTAGGATGAAGACCATTAATATAATTCAAAAATTGAAAAGCTTCATGTTCGCTACCTTGAAAAAGGACAATACAGTCATCTACATAACGATAATAAAAAATAAAGTGTTTATGAAAAATAGGATTATTAAGGTACTGTGATTCAAGATTGTTCATAAAAATCTCTGCAAGTAATGGACTTAAATTAGAACCCATAGCAAGACCAGATGACTGTCTATAAAATTTATTGTCAAACTGAAAAAAGTTTTTTCAGTTACTTTCGCCGGTAATTCTACAAATCATAACCTTGTCTTATACGTGGATTTTCAGTTATTTCTACTTTTTAATCATCGTTATACATTTTCTCAACATCTATATTGGACAAGACCAAAACACTTCTATTACTTCTATTACTTCCTTTTACTTCTTTGATAGTTCCTGCCAACTATCGTCGATTACCATGATCTACCAAGTTTTGGCGGATCCTTACTTTTCTTCATTATATCCTTTCTTTTTCATTACCTTTTAATATCAACATTTTAAATCTAAATTTTATTATTTTCTTACTTAGTTTTAGTCCCATCATTTTGTTTCTTAAGCTTTTTCAATGGCACATTATTATCCACTATTTTTCTATGTTCATGCAAGCATGGTGACTTTATGATTTTTCCATGTATTACTTTATAAATTTTTAGGTATGTATCACCATTGTATCACTGTATTTCTTCTTATCCTGTATTTGTATTTATTTTTAGCCTGATGATGGCCTATAGATAGGCGGAAACTAGTAGCTGTCAATAATTTTAAATAAAAAGTATTGTGACATTGACTTTGATTTTTCTTTGTCTAATGATCAGTCACATTTCTGATATGGATGATTTGCTTCTTTTATATTAATCTTTTGTGCGAACTCATTGTAACAGCAACTCTTGTATTGTTTTTGATGGATACCCAAACTCAAATGATGCAGATCTCAATCAGCAATAAACTGCATATTCGACAAAGACAGTTGAACGATTAAGAAGACAGAGTAAAGAAGACAGAGTAGTTCAAATTCTCCTGCATTTGATCTTGTACCACACACGAAAATCACGACTACACAAGACAAATTTTTATCGAATGAAAAAAATAAAGTTGAATTGATTAAAAGGTTATCACAAGCGTATAGATACGAAGGTTTATTAATCAAACAAGCGAAAGAAGATGCTGATGCATTTGTGAAAACAGCAATTGAAATAGCAGAAAAACATAAGATTGTGAACGCAGCAACAGGAGAAGGGAATATCCAAAAAATGTTATCATCGTGGGCCATAATATAGATCTTTTAGTTTTGTTACATCAATTACATTTAAATAATGCACCTGTTTACTTTCTCAAATGCGACTCGGGCAATGTTGAGGATTCGATGTATTCTTCGACTTGTTTCAAGTACGAAAAATACCGTTCCCTTATATCGTTTATACATTGCTTCACTGGATACGACACGATATCTAGTTTCGCAGGTAAGGGTAAAAAAACAACAGTTGAGTCGCTCATAAAAAATGGAAAATATATCTGATTTGGTAAAACAATTTTACGAACAATCTGCAGACCAGAAAATAATTGCTCGAAACGGTTGTAAATTAATTGAGTCTATATACAATTGTAGCAATAAAATATGATCATTAAATGACTTAAGATTCGAAAGATACCAAGTATTAACAAAAAAATACACTTTTTCGCTAGAAAAGTTGCCACCAACAGTTGGGACTGCTATACAACATGCTGATCGATCGTACCACCAACTTCAAATGTGGCTTGGAAATGAATTAAATGCAACCAAATGGGGATGAAGGGAAATTATAAACAACAATTCAAAATTACTTATGCCTCATTACACAGAATCATTACTAATACCCACGGTACTTAATCTCAGTGATACAGTTTTTTCTGAAACACAAATTGATATTCTGAATAAGGGTTTAAAGTTTAATATTCCATCTAATTATAATTTTAAATCTAACATTAAATTACTATCTGTAGATTGTGAAAATGTCCTTTCTAATTCAGATGTTATTGACAAGGATGCATTGAGAGTCAGAGTTTCTCACACTGTTACTTCTTTCTGCAAAAAGATTAAAAGTGATGATCTTGTTCTTTCAAAGTCCGATAAAGGTATTACGTTTATTTTTATTGGCTGTAATGTTTAATTTAATAAAATTGGCAATTTCACGATTTTATATATTGCGAACGCCGCCTTGGGACAAGGTAATTAAGTACTGAAGGTCGGCTATTTAGTATATCAGCTAGTTGGGAGACACCTAGAACTAATAATACATGTGTGGCAGAGATTTTCCGTCGGAGGGTGATGAAGGCATTCTTGTGGATTGTGTGGTGGTATTTGGTGCGCTGCACTAGTAGTGATTTTAAAATCTAGATTTTGTGCAATCATCCATAGTTGGGTATTATTTTTTAAATCACTTTTCATAAATTCGTAATACTTGGTTTATTGAGCATTTAATATTTTTGAGGTGTGACGAACTATATCCTAGATATAGGGAGCTATGGTTATCACTTCCATCGGTGTCATTATCGTGAAATATAATCATGTATAAGAAAACATTAATCAGGTATGTACCCTGTCATATCTCTTCCCCTTATTCTCGTTTGCTATTTTTTTTTACTTCTGCAGTTTATCCCATTTCGTTATTGGAATACAGAGTGGAAGACCCGAGTCTTTGGACTCTTCCAGTCGTACTTAGTAAGACTTATCGGGTCCACCACAGCTGAAATTGTAAGAAGAAACCCCTTACGAAAAGGGTAAGTGTTTGAATAAACTGGAACGGTTATTGTAATGTCAACTATATGCAGTATAATTTATAATATTTGATTATTAGATTAGAGCTATATCAAAATATTGGTTTCAACATTTAATTTTTGTTATATCTTGTTTTTAAACATTACTGATACGCCTATGGCAGGTACTTTTAGTTTTTGTTTATTGTAAATTAAATATTTAAATAGCCAGTTTTTGTATGATGTCTCACTCGTCTTTTGTACTTGGTTGAAAATAAAGGAATGTGTGATAGAACGTATTTTACTAAGTTATTTAAAAACCGAACACTTCTTCAAATTAAGATAACTACGTACTATTGTTACTCAAATTAGTAGCAAATATAACAGTGGCGACGAGGTAAAAAAAATAAAGATATAAAAAGTTACAGTGATACAGTGTCAAAATGCCGGATAATGCAAAAAATAATTTAATAGGTCATCTTCGGGAGTTTGATACAAATGCAAACGATTGGACTATATTTAAACCAAGATTGTCAAACTATTTCAGTGCAAATGGAATAACCGACGAAGGAAAGAAATGTGCAATTTTTTTAAACTTGCTATCGGAAGATTCTTACCGGTTAATGTTTAATTTGTGTTTGCCAGATAAACCAGAGGATAAAAACTTTACAGAACTGGTTAGTAAGTTTGATAAACATTTTGTGGGCCAGAAATCGGTATTTGCTGAACGTGCTAAATTTTACGATGCACAAAAGTTGTCGTTCGAATCTATAAATGAATAGGTCGCTAGAGTAAGAAGTCTGGCAGTACATTGTGATTTTGGACAATTTATTGATATCTCTTTGAGAGATAGATTTATAATGGGGATTGGAAAAGGAGCTGTCATGGACCGACTTTTCGAAGAAAAAAATACACTAACATTCGAAGAATCGATACGTATTGCTACAAGTAAAGAAGCCGCAATAAAAAATTCTCAAAACCTAGTAGCCATTAAGCAAGAACCACTTCATCACATGCGCAGGGCAGAAAGGAGAGCCACGTCAAATTATCAGCCACCTGGGTCAGGGCAATTAGAGGTTCCAAGAACATGTGATGTATGCGGAAGAGGAAACCATCTTGGTAACAAATGTCAGTATCGTGAGTGTAAATGTCATATTTGCGATCAAAAAGGGCATTTAGCACCTGTTTGTCCTAGAAAAGGAAAATATTTCAAAGAAAAATTTTTTAAAAATATTAAAGGTAAAAATAGACATAATTATTTTGAAAAATTAAGTTCCGATGACTCGGATATCGAAGAAAATTCATTGTTTATGATTTCAAATTTAATTCAAAATAAAGGCAAATAGCCGCTAACTGCAGATATCACAATATTAAATAAAAAATTTAGGTTCCAAATTGATACCGGTGCTTCTAGCACTTGTTTTTCAGATAAATTCTATTTTAAAAATTTTCCAAAATTAAAATTAGATAAAACTGATCAAGAATTTTTTGTTTATACGGGACAAAAAATTAAACCGATCGGTTGTAGAAATTTAACTGTAAATTATAAAAATGTTTCAAAGAATTTGACAGTTTTTGTAATAAAAAATGGAGGGCCTCCAATCCTGGGTAGAGATTTTTTAGAATTATTTAACCTAGGTTTATCAGGAAATTATTTTATTGATGAAAATGTTCAAATTAACAAGCTAATTGAAAAATATAATAAATTATTTGAACCAGGATTGGGAACTTTCAATAAAGCAAAAAAAGCAGTAAAGCAAAAATTTTTTTAAAGGATAATTCTATAGCACCAAAATTTTTAGGGCCAGACCCCTGCCTTTTGCACTCAAGGAAAAGGTGGAAAATGAACTAAATCGATTGCTAACTGAAAAGGTAATTTCACCAGTGGAATATACAGAGTGGGCAACACCAGTAGTTCCTGTAATTAAGCCTAATGGTCAAGTAAGGATCTGTGGAGATTTTAAGATCACCATCAACCCTTATTTACAAAACTACCAATATCCATTACCAAGGGCGGAGGAGTTGTTTGCAAAATTAGGAGGAGGTATCGAATTTAGTAAAATTGATTTATCAAATGCCTACCAACAAATTTTGTTGGAGGATGATTCAAAAAAATTTACCACTATTTCTACACATAAAGGTTTTTTTGTATATAATAGATTGCCTTTTGGAATATCATCTGGTCCAGCAATTTTTCAAAAAATAATGGAAACTTTGTTTCAAGGGCTAGAAGGGGTAATTCGTTTTCTAGATGATATTTTAATTACGGGAGATACCAAAAATCAACATTTAAAAAATTTAGAGACAGTTTTAAAAATATTATTGGATTCAAATTTTAGAGTTTCTATAGAAAAATGTAATTTTTTTCAAAAATCAGTTAAATATTTAGGATTTATTATTTCAAAAGAAGGTCTTCATCCGTGTATGGAAAAGATTAAAGCCATAAAAAATGCACCAAATCCAAGTAACATAACTGAAATAAAATCTTTTTTGGGTCTAGTAAATTAATATGGAAAATTTATAAAAAATTTATCCACACTTTTGTATCCGTTATATAATCTTTTTTTAAAAATCTGTTAAATGGAATTGGGACAAGTCATGTCAAAAATCTTTTGAAATTATAAAAAATAAATTGACAACCGAAGATGTATTGGTACGTTTTCAACCCCATTTGCCCATTAAATTAATTGTAGATGCTTCAAATGTAGGAATAGAGGCAATGATTTGTCATGTTTTTGAGGACAAAATAGAAAAACCAGTAGCTTTTGCTTCTCGGACATTATCTAGTGCTGAACAAAAATATTCGCAAATTGAAAGAGAAGCTCTGGCAATCATTTTTGGCTTAAATAAGTTTAATGAGTATTTATATGCAAATTTTTTTATACTAGTTACAGACCATTTACCTTTAGTGACAATTTTTGCCCTAATAAGGGTATTCCACAATTTTCAGCAAATAGGCTCCGTAGGTGGGCAGTTATATTGTCAAATTACAATTATAAAATTGAATATATTAAGTCAGAACATAACAAAGCTGATTTTTTATCCAGATTACCAATTGAGGAATCAAATAGTTTAGTAAAAATTGATACTGACTTTCTGAATTATTTTTCAATTGATAATGAAATTCAAGTTAAATTTGAAGATGTACAGCTTAATTCATCAAAAGATAATTTCATACAAAAAATAAAAAGTTTTGTTAAAACAGGCTTTTGGCCAGAAAGGCATGACAAATTTAAACATTTTTTTAATAAAAAATATGAACTTTCAATAGAAAATGACTGTTTAGTATGGAATAATAGAGTGGTCATACCCGAGTCATTACAAGATAGGGTCTTGCAAGAACTTCACCAAACCCATTTGGGCATAACAAAGATGAAGGGAATTGCAAGAGCTTATTTTTGGTGGCCCCAAATGGATAAGCAAATAGAAAATTTTGTAAAAAATTGTGAAGTATGTAATTTGCTCAGCCCCACTCCATGTAAATCAGAATTATGTTCATGGATCTGACCTGAAAAAGTTTTTGACAGAATTCATGTTGATTTTTGTGGTCCATTTCTCACCAAAACTTTTTTGATTTTGGTCGATGCTCATTCAAAATGGTTAGAATGTTTTATAATAAATTCAGCTAGTAGCCAAGTGACAATAAAACATTTAAGATCAATATTTTCATGTTTTGGTTTACCCAAACAACTGGTTTCTGATAATGGTACTGCGTTTACCTCAGAAGAATTTTCAAAATTTATAAAATTAAATAATATTGATCACATTTTTTCACCTCCCTATCACGCTCAGTCAAATGGGCAAGCAGAATCAAGCGTAAAAATTATTAAAAATGCCATTAAAAAAATAGTTTTTGGAAACAAAAATCATTCTGATTTTGAATTTATTCTCTCTAATTACCTTTTTGACTATAGAAATTCGATACACTCCGCTACTGGTGTTACCCCCGCTGAATTAGTTTTTCGACATAAAGTTAATACAAGATTTAGTTTATTGAGACCTAATACTATAGTTAAATCTAAAGTTTTACAAGGTCAATTGAAACAAAAAGAAAATTTTTCAGGGGGGAGAATATTAGAGATTAAGGTAGGAGACGAAGTATTAGCTAGAGAGTACAAAAATAACAATTAGATTTAGTTTGGAAACGTCATTTAGATCAAATTAAAATAGTAAATAAAAATACTTTACCAGTTGAGATGGAGAAACCTTCTCCAGAAAAAGTAACTTCAGAAGTTAAATTGACACCAAATACTCCAACTCTCTCTAGACCAAACAGAAATACGAAACCTCCTGAAAGATTGAAATATTAAACCTTCTGAAAAGTTTGAGTATAGAATAGTTAGGATTAAGTTATTATTGGATTATATAAATAAGAAAATACTTTTTTTTAGGGTTAAATTAAGATAATTATGGTATAATAGAGTTTTAATTAAATCAATTAAAATATATAGGTATCTAATTAAGTTTAAAGATTTCTAAGAGGGGAAATGTTATACCTTGTTTTTAAACATTACTGATACGCCTATGGCAGGTACTTTTAGTTTTTGTTTATTGTAAATTAAATATTTTAATAGCCAGTTTTTGTATGATGTCTCTCTCGTCTTTTGTACTTGGTTGAAAATAAAGGAATGTGTGATAGAACGTATTTTACTAAGTTATTTAAAAACCGAACACTTCTTCAAATTAAGATAACTACTTATTGTTACTCAAATTAGTAGCAAATATAACAATTTTACTTCCATGTTGAGATTTAATTAGGTCATTCGTTGGGTCATATATATATATAGACATTTATTTTTTTTTTGGTAGATGAATATTATGTTTTTTTATATAAATACATTGATCGAATTATCTTTTTTTGGAGCCAATTGAATTTATTTTGATTTCTATCTTTAAGAAGAATTTAAGGAATTAGACTTTGCTGTAGTTTTTTTTAACTTTATAATATTCATTTAATAGTGCTATCCTTTTTCTCTACTCATTACAACTTAAATTATTTGGTAGAAGATTTATTAAACGCTTTCTTTAGGGTTTCTTCCCTGGGCTACAAGTTTCCACATTTTTTTTGTGGGTCGTGAGGGCAACATAGCATTTTCTTTTCCATGGGGTGCAAGTACTGGGCGGCTGGAATTAAGGAGATCCCTACCGCATCCGAATTGGTATATATAACTGTTGATCAGATCCCTAAATTAGGGCATTCTTTCTGTTACAAATTGTTAAGCGTCGATTAATGCTATTTTTGTGTTTGTGTAACTAATTTTCATATAATAAAATACGTAAATATTACGCGCACGCGCCTGAGCTCAAGCGGTGTTTTTTTATTACTAATTTTAGGGTATTTGCATTAATTGCGCCACTAGTACTTGGTTGTAGTTGCTGTATTGCTCGGGTTTAACTATAATTTATAATTATAATCCATAATTGATTATTTACCTAGTGGGCAGTTGTTTAGTAATTACTTCCCTCTGTCAATATTTATAATCAGTTTGACTTATATATGCACTATGATTTTTTTTAACTACGGCTACTAGATTGAATAAACTCAGGTCATTAAATCCTTCTTATTCATTTGATTATCTATGTTTTTTCCTTCCTCCTTTTGTCACTTATTTGGTGAGTTTGGAAGTGACAATGGCTATTAGGTAGTTGTCTGGGGCAAACTTACCTGGCGCCCATTAAGATCAGTTAATTTAATTAGTTTCTTTTTCTGAAAAGAGAAGAAGTAAAATCCGATTACGAACCCCGACCAACTCCACTAGAGCTGGCGGCAACTCCTACCGTAGATAGCGAGGTAATAAAATATTTTGTTAATTTGGAAGTATCGGTCAAATTTTTGGCGCCCAACGTTGGGCCCTGTTTTTTTTCCTCCTTGTTTTTTTTGTAGTCTATTTTATTCTGGCATAGGTAGCTAAAAATCTATTTGCATTTTCTCAAAAATGGCACACCCTAAAGTCGATTGGTATCGCCTTGACAAGGATGAATTGTTTTATGAATGTAAGTTGAGGGGTATTTCTACAGGTACAGTTGATAAGATGAGGTCCAACCTGCCGACGGCTTCTAAGCTGTTGCTTGCTGGTGATAGTTTTTCTTTTTCCACTTATCCTTTTTCTGCTGATGACGATGTAGCTGCTGTAACATCTAAATTAGCTGATTTAACTCCTGTAATTGATAATTTTAATGACGTGGGAGGTAGTAATTTGTTTAAGAAACTTCGCACGAAGCAGTCTCACCTATTGAACCGGATAGACCACATCCCCGAGGGGCAAGCAGACAGGCCAGTTCCACAGCTTAACCACTATCCAGCTCTTCAACTCTTTAGGCGGGAAAGGTTTGCGCCGATCTTCTCGCGCAACGCATATGCCCCGCCTCTTGGGGTAAAAGACTGCTGTGACGTGCGATCGGGGGAGCGGTGTTATTTTATTTATGTTTATTTTATTTTATTTGTTCGACAGCCATAGACGTGTATTGACATATTTATATTGGTTTTCTAACGTTTTGTTTGTGTTTGATATTTTCGACACAGCTTTTAAGTTTCAATAGCAATATGAGTGAGAAAAAATCTGGACATGTGTGTGCAGTACCAACTTGTTTGAAAACTTGCAAATGCCAAATGATAAATTTTTTGAGCTTATTTGTAAAATTGAAATTATATTTCAAGAAAATTTTGAAAAATTAGCAACAACAACAAATATTTGTAGCAAACTTTTAAATTTAACTAGTGTATTACCTTCTCGTCATCCTTGTAAATATTTCCCAAAAGAATTTGTATTTAAGAGTAAGAATATATTATACTATAAAAACAATAAATGGCAACTTTAAGAATACAAATGAAAATAAATTAATAATATGGAGAAATCTGTAAAAATATTTAGGCATGCATGTTTTCTTTTATTTGTAGATATAATGTAGGTACATAGATATAGGTATTTTTTATTTTGTTAATTGTCCATATTTTATTATTCAATTAGATAATATAATTTATTAAAAAACTAAACAACGTAATTTTATTATTTACCCTTATTCTCACCTTCTTTTTTGTTGTATAAAATTTCTTTGCGATATTGGTCGGCGTTACTGGTATATTAAGGTCTCTAACTAAAATAGTGATTAAAATGAAGTTACAGTGATCAATTATATCATAACCATCCACCTGTTATAAAAAAAGATAGTATTTCCTCCCTATTGGGCATTTAAATGTATGTAATATACGTAATATTGTAATGCCAATTTTAAATTTTCATGTTGAAAAAGTACTCAAAAATATCCCACTACAGTACTGTCAGGTCGAAACTAAGTATTTTACTTTAATAATAAAAATCCGTTTTATCCGGCCCTGACTTTTACCCCATGCGAGAGAAAGACCTCACCATTTTATCTCGCTTGTTTGCGGACCGCCAGATCAAAGGCGCCGCTCGGAGTTGTGGAGCTGGATAAGTGGTTAAGCTGTGCCAGTTCTTTTATCTAAAACCTTATCGCTTCTGGACGATCTCCAAAGGAAAGCGGATCTTTGTGGAAAAATTCCTACTCCTCCTCCATTATCTAATCTTTTGAATCAGGGTTTTCTAGCACCTCTAGCACCTGAAGCCGATTTTGCCAAACAAGTGTAACCATATTATGATGTTGGGCATCAATTTGTGATATGATTTACATGTTGAGAGTGAATTTATAAAAATATTTAGTTAACTTTTAAAAAAAATAACAATATACCAAAAGAAAAAATGTAATTTACAATAAAACAACCATTAATCTTAATTTCGTCTTTAATTAGTTGTAAAAGATATTTCAATAATTAACAAAATTTATAAATGTTTATCACAGCAAAAATTATAATAGTTAAATACCTCGGCTAGGGGTGAGTAAGTTCATTAGCTGTGACTATAGTACAATATTTGTTTCTTTAAGAAATTATAAGGGCGCCACTGAAATCTTTTTATTTTTTATGATACTAATGAAGAAAGTTGTTATTTAAATAAGTATCATTAGATGACAGAAAGATATCAGAAAAAACTGTCTATGAAGATAAAAAAAATGATATGAAAATGTACAAACAGATAAAAGATAAATAGATTTTCTTGGTGCTAAAATGAATGAAGTTGAGAATACGTTACAAAAATAATAATCCGCAAACAGTTCTTTACAACTACTTATTCTAATACAGTTGACGATACGAAAATGATTTTGATATTACGTTTATGAAATAAAGAAAAATCAGACAGCTGCATAATATTATAAATGCATTTATTTACGTTGGTCGACTTATCTTTTTTTACATCTGCGATCCATTGGTTGATCCAGGAGAGGGCTGGTCCAGTGAAGGGTTGGTCTGATGAACAGTCCACCAATGTAGAATCAATCAGCGGTAATTCAATAGTAACCCAGTAATGTCTTTTTTGGGATTGTCTTTGAAATTGAAATTTGTAATGTCTTTGGTATTTTATATTCCAATGCTGTGAATAATTGTCAGCATCAGCCACGTGTTCGTTTATTTTTTTTCCGTACAAAAAGTACAAAACAGCGTATTCCGAAATCTACATTTATCATTAGGATATATTACACAGAAAATACAGTAGTAACAAAAGATAAATTAATATAACAATTAGAATTCCAAAAAAGTACTCCTCTCGCCATTTTGTATTATTTTTAAAAAAAATTTACAATTATTACTTTTAAATTGCCCTCAAAATATACTTGAAATAATTATTAATGTGAAAATTCTCATCTGATTATATAGTAGGTACTGTCAAGATTTATAGAAATTATATTTAAAATCTTTTACCAAAAATAAAAATCAAAAAACATACCTGTGTATAACACCAATGACAATAAGTGCTTTCCAATTGCACAATTTGAGCACCCAATCGAGCACATGCGTGCGCAATGCTTCGAACGCATGTTCCAAATTGTCGTTTTTGAGATCTGTGCGTCGAACACAGTTGCGCCTTCCCCTTGCCTCTCAAACAACAGATAAATGTTTGGGTTTCATGAGCTTGAAAATTGCGATTGAGGTTATGTAGGAATTTATTTTGATTTATTTGTTTTTAAAATGGAATCACAACCGGGCTGTTCAAAACAATATTCTATTACTTTATTAGATGCAGAGACAAATTCGGAATATACATTATTACTTAATGAAGAAGACTATAAAAGGGCCCAACAAGGTAATGTATAGTAAAAAATATATTATCCAAAACTAATTAAAAGCGTTTTTAATTTTAGATTGTGCTTTTGCGTCTACACTATTAAATTTTGCTAAAAATGATGAACTAAGGACGGATGAAGCTTTGAATAAGAAAAACATACAGGAGCAGGAATCAAAAAGTGAATCATAGGACTACAATGATGTTCTTTGCTTGCTTGGTTGCATGGAAAATAACATGGAGGACTTGCAACATCCCAAAAAAAAGAAAAACTTATTCTCAAATGTTAGCAACGAACTTTTAAGTAATGGCTTCACATACAGTGCTACAGCATGTTACAACAAATGGCGCAGTCTGTTAAGAAGTTACAAAAGTACCAAAGATAAAAACAACAAAACAGGCAGAGGTGCAAGTAGATTCATGTTTTGGATAGTCTATTAGGAAATAAACCATCCATCAGCGCCAAATATACAATAGAATCATCAGAAGCAAATTGTAATTTAAATACAAATAAAAATACAAGTGTCAATATGAATTTCACTGAAAACCATACTGATGTAGAACCTGATTTGGAAGTAAGTTCAGAGAATGAAAAAAGTGATGATAACCGACCAAAATTTTTTCGAAAACGGAAGCGGGATATTGAAATAAAAGAAGAGAATAAAGAAAAACGACACAGAGACAGAATTAATATTGAAGGAGAAATGTTAACTGTGGAGAAACAAAAAGTAGAAATATTACAACAAATATTACTGAAACTCGATAAAAATAACAATAATTGACAAGTTTATGTGCTATTTTTTTAATTGCATTTCCTTTTTTGGTATTATTTTAAAACAGTTATATATCAAGACTGAAATAATGCTATTCTATGTCAAATAAATATATTTATTAGGTAACTTGTTTTTTAAAAAATAAATTATTTACAGTAATGTATGTTTTACTCTTTTATACAATATATTTATACTACAATATATTCCATACAATGCTACAAATTTAAAGAGGAAACATTTTCCTAAATATTTCTTCCCTCTTCCATGGTACATTATTTTGAACCAGTCCCGCAACCAGATCATGATTGGGGATATTTTCTTCATCCGTGACATTTTCATCCACTTTTAGCTCATCAGAATGTATTATGCCAATATTGTGTAATATACAACACGACATCATCATTTTAACACACAATTTGATATTGTTGTTATTTAAATGGAGAAGTCCTCTATATCTATTTTTTAGCAAACCAAATGCATTTTCAATTACAATTCTAGTAGATGAATGTTTATAATTGAATTGCTTCTGTTCATCTGAAAGAGCACCTGTATCTTTAAAAGGAGGTACTAGCCAAGACATACTTGGATATGCTGAATCACCCAACAGATAATAATTTTTAAAAAATTGTGGATTTTCGGCTTTCTCATAAATTGCTGATTTTCTCAACACCCTTGCATCATGAAGAGATCCTGGTTCCCCACAGTATACATCCAAGAATTTTTTATCATAGTCACAAACTGCTTGTATAATCAAGCTGTGATAACTTTTCCTGTTACAATATGAATCCTGGTCTTTGTTTGGTCGGTTGATTTTCACATGGCTACAGTCAATCGCACCTATAATTCCATGAAATTGGTGTTTCTTTTTAAATTTACTGGCAATAGTCTCTTTTTCTTCATCACTGGGCCATTTTATGTATTTACTTTTCATGGAGATTAAAAAGTCAATCACTTGAAATAACGATCTATGTGCTGAACTTAAGCTGACATTGAACCGATCAGAAATTTGTCTGATACTCTCTGTATTACCAAGATACCACATTGTTAACAGCACACTGGTTTCATTTGATATGGGAGGTATCCCTCTAACGGTTTTAGTACTGTATTCACTTGTTGCAAAGTTATCTGTAAAAAGAACAAAAGGTTTTAATAGGAATTTTGTGTAATTTACAAATTAGTCTTGTGCACGTTAACTTAGAATATCTGACATTTGAGGAAAAAAGCATAGGGAAAAGATGGAAAAACGTGTTTATCTCACCACGTTTTTTATTAAAACCACTCAAATTAGGAAAACGTCTAAATTTTCCAATAACAAATGCACAAGACTAAATAAGCACATACCAATAAGTTCACTAATGGTTTCTCGTGTCATTTGGAAATGGCGTTTAAAAGTGTCAGGATCATATTGTCGTACTGTTTGTTCCACAAAATTTTCTATTTTTGTAATTGTACGAGGTTCCTATTCGTCTGAAGATGAAGAAGTAGACCAGTCGGGCATATTATCTGATGCACAATCTGAAAATTTTAAAATACAATAAATTGGTAGATATTTATTACATTATTACTTGAAGTAAAGTATACTTACAAATAATTGCTTCCATTGTATTCATATTTTGTGTTGAATTAATGGAGTATCTTATATTTCGTCACAGCAACGTATAAACAAATAATTTGTGGTTATGTTCACAGAAGAACCAATATAAAATTTGACACTTGACAGTCTTGACGCCAACCTCACCGAAGTCTGTTCCAATTAATTAAATTAATCCAAGCTCATGAGCGTCGAGCCCATGGGCTTTGTGCACAAAGCGCTTAATAAATTGGAAAGCACCTAATAAGAGAATGAATCGTGGTTTAAAGTATTGGACTATGCCACATTAAAGATTGTGTATAAAGTTGGAATTACTGACAGGAATCGTTTATAATAATTAACATGTTAAGAACTCTATACAATAGATGGTGTTAGTGTAAGCCATATAATTAATTTAAAAATACTACGTTTTTAGTTAACATATCATGTTACACAAGTAGGATTGCAAGTTCTCTGGTGATAAGAGGGGGTTGTCCTTGAGTGCTTTTTTGGGAAGAGTCGAAGATCTAAGGGTAGCTCGACATGTCTCCAAAGATATACTCCTTGAATCTGGTATTGATTTATTTGTTGGTAGAGCTTACCAGTTCTATTTGGCGTACCGGTATCACGTCAATACTTGGGATGAATTTGTTGTCTTGTTGAAGGAGGAATATCTCTCCCCAAGCTACAACGAAAAATTGTTTGAAGAAATCAAGAAGAGGACTCAAGGCCCTGACGAGTCCATAGGGGTATAAATTGCCGTAATGATTGGATACTTTAATCGTCTCACTTGTCAACTTCCAGGACTCTAAATTACAGATCTTGTTGCGGAATATTGCACCTTTCTATCAAACCCAATTAGCTAGAGGCCAGGAAGGAGGCAGTGCAGAATTATGTGCCACCAACCAGGAAAACCAGTTCTTTGGAACCTCACTTGGCCTATGTTGAAGCTGAACGTTATGTAGTAGATGCTATCGAGGGTGGTCATCCTTCAAATCGGGGCCAAGGTAGTTCGTCACAGGACGAGGCTAAAGAGGTTGTCATTTTTACACTACAGTAAGTACTAGACAATAATAATTATGGGTCGGCTTGTTTTATCTATAGAAAAATACATCTTTTAGCTACTTCTTTGTCATGTTGAATTATCTCAGAACACTTTCTAAACAGACATGTTCACTGATTTGTTTTTGTCTCTCATTTGAAGCACAACGGGGTACCAGCAAACGGGGTGAAATGGGGTACCCCGTTCCGCCCTAGTGTTATCGACCCCATTCTACCCCGTTCTTCATTGGATTGTTAATGATTATATTTTCAGGCATATATATTATAAGGCAACAATTGCGTATCTTCCTTTAGAAGCTGAAATTATCCAAACAAACTATATTTCTAAGGAAGTTGATTTCCAAAAGGTTAGAGAAGATTTAAAAAATCATAATTGGGAAAATTTTTATAACATAAGTAATTTGAATGAAAAAGTGATATATTTACAATATGTTATAAATTCATGTGTGGATAAATACACAAAATTTATAAGTGGACCCAGAAAATATAAAAAAAGGAATCAATGGATAACTGACGGAATTATTAATTCAATTAAAGAAAGAAACAGGTTATGCAGGAAATACAAGGCAGACATAAATAACGCAGATAAAAAGGCAGCATTCCTGAAATATCGAGATATCACTAACAAAACAATAAAAAAGGCAAAAAAAGAATTTTATAAATCACAAATAGAGAAAAATAAAGGTAATTCAAAGGGATTGTGGGAGGTACTCAATGGATTGCAGGGTAAAACAAGGAATAGTAACAACACAAAAAGAATTGAAACAATTCTTACTGACGAAGGACATAGAGTAACAGATCCTAAATCTATAGCAAGAATATTCAATGAACATTTTACTGAAATAGGAACGGTACTCGAAAAAAAATTAAAGGCTCCTAAAACTGAATCGCCTAGAACGTATGTTCAAAACAATTCTATGGCTTTAATACCGATAACAACGCAAGAAATAAGTAATATAATTAATTCACTTAAAAATAAAAAATCTCCAGGAATGGATAATATTCAAAATGAAACTATTAAAGGAAATAATGACATATTCGCACCTCTACTGACACACTTAACAAATAAAATATTCTCGCAAGGAGAATTTCCTATCGAGTTAAAAAAATCGTTAGTGATACCAGTATTTAAAAAGGCAATAAAGAGATGTTAACGAACTATAGGCCTATAAGTTTAATTTCAGCTTTTGCAAAGATTGTAGAGAAGGCTCTGAACTCAAGACTAAAAGAATATATAAATAGGTATCAAATAATCTCAAATAAACAGTTTGGGTTTCGGGACGGAATATCTACAACTGACGCAATTTTAGCATTGATGGAAAATGTATATAGATCGGTAGACCGCAATAAACCAACCCTGGTAGTTTTCCTTGACTTGGCTAAGGCCTTTGATACAGTACAGCATGGGCAGTTGTTAAAGACCTTAGAGAATACAGGAATGCGAGGAAAGGTCTTGAAGTTATTTGAAAGTTACCTCAAAAATAGATACCAGAAAGTTAAAGTAAACAATGAAGTTAGCAGTGAAAAGTTAATAAAAACTGGTGTTCCTCAAGGAACAGTCCTAGGTCCCACTTTGTTTTCTATATATGTAAATAATTTGTATATGCAAAGGACCACAGACATATAGTAAGTTTTGCTGATGACACTGCCATTTATTACGAAGCAGATAGTTGGGATGAGCTCAAAAACAAAACAGAAACTGACCTACAGAACATTGTTGATTGGTGTACCCATAAGAAGCTTACGGTCAACTATAATAAATCATTCTATGTGCCTTTCACCAGTTATAGTAATCACTTGCCTGACTTTGATGAACTTAACTTTAAGTATAATAATGAAAACATAAAAATATTAAAAAAGAAAGAAATAAAATATTTAGGAGTTACCCTTGACAGCCACTTAAGATGGGACTCGCATATAAAAAATACAACTAATACATTGAGGATGTTCTTATTTAAGTTTAAATATCTTAGAAATATATTGAATGTTACTTATCTACGAATATTATACTATCAATTAGTACAAAGCAGACTTCAATACGCAATCATCTATTGGGGTGCTACAACACCAAATCATATAAACAAATTGGAAATACTATAAAAAAGAATTTTAAAAATAATACATAATAAAAAGGTTAGATATCCAACAGACGAGTTATTCGATGAAATAAAAATTATGGACTTAAGACAACTCTACGTCTATTCAGTTATTGTATTTATCTATAAAAACAAAAATATTTTAAAGGGTAAGACATACAACTATCAGACAAGGGGTAAAGAGAGAGGAGTCGTATACACTCATCTTGTAAAAAAATCGGTATCACAAAGGTTTTATCTCTGTCTAAGTGGAAAAATTTTTAACTTTCTTCCAGAAATGTATAAGTTATACTTATATGAAATAAATTCAATCTATATAAACAAATAATGAAGAGATTTATTATAAATAACGACAGAAAGACTATCCGAGAATTAATAGAATAAAATTATCAAGTTATTAAAAAAAAAAAAAACTGCTTCACATCTAACCTCGTTACATTGTTTTGTACCAGCTATCTGTTCCGTATTTGCACTTTGTTTTTTGTTTGCATTGTACATTTTATTATTCATTATATTGTACCTTTTGTATTAAATACGTTGTATCTTTGTATTTTTACGTTGCACCTTTTGTGTTTTTCATTATAAGTTGTGGAATAGAGTTATGTGTATTTTGAAATTAAGATATTCATGTTTATATGTTTAAATTACGTTTGTTAACAATAAATAGATATGGTAATTATAATATTGTATACTCAAAAAAAAAAATGTGTAAATGTTTGGTGATGGTAGCTGACAGCTCATGCGCAACCCTACGGTCATAAATGAGGTGTCTGCTGCCTGACACCATTCAATTTAATAGCTTGTAATAAATTTATTGTTAACTTATATTGGTCGAAATAAAAAAAAATATTATTATTATTATTTCAGATGCCACGTGTTTATAAAAGAAAAACTATTTGACAGAGCTGGTCTTCCGAGACTATGGAGCTTGTTGTTGAGGCAGTTGTGAGTCGGGAAATGGGCTACAAGAGAGCTGCTGCCCAGTTTGGACTGCCTCAAACAACTCTTGAAAGGTATGTCGCAAAGAAGAGGGAAATTGCCGCAAACTTCAAAGTGGATAAAACTTGTGGCAAATTCCAGTGTGTCTTCACGGATTTCCAGGAAAAAGAATTGGAAGACTATCTTATCAGTATGGAAGCTTGGTTGTTCGGCTTAACCTAAGAAGATTAGCATATCAACTAGCTGTTCGGAACAAATGCACAGACAGGTTCGATTGCGAGAAAGGTCTAGCAGGAACTGATTGGGTCGAAGGATTTCTGAGAAGACACCCAAAAATATCCTTACGTAAACCAGAAGCCACATCCGGAGCAAGGGCTATGGGATTTAACAGAATAGCTGTATCCCAATTCTTCGCATTACTAGGGGAAGTCGTTGACAAATATAAATTGACTGGAGATAGAATTTATAATTGTGACGAGACCGGTATCACAGTGAATCCGAAAGGCCACTCTAAAATACTGTCCTCAAAGGGAAAGCGTCAAGTAGGCATTCTCACTTCTGCAGAGAGACGACAAACATTGACGGTTGAGGTGTGTTTTTCTGCAGTAGGAGCTTATATTCCACCTCTTTTAGTATTTCCCAGGAAAAGGATGCAAAAAGAATTCGAACTTGGACTTCTCTCAGGATCTGTAGTAAAGCTGGGCGATTCAGGCTGGATGAATGGTGCAATATTCTTGGAGTGGTTCAAAGACTTAAAGTTTTCCGGAGCAACTCGAGAGAAGCTAGACCTATTACTTTTGGATGGCCATGTTAGCCATACCAAAAGTCAGCAGAAAACGAGGCAAGGCTGCAGTTTTGACTTCAACACCATATAAGAGCGAACTTGAGACCATGAATCAGAGAATTTCGAAGGAGCAATGTAAAAGTTCAGTGAAAATGAAAATCACAAGCGTGATGATGAAAACCAACCAAGACAAAGGGAAAACAATCCAAACGAAGAAAAAATCCAGGAGGCAAAAAGAAAATAATGAGTCATCAGACACTTCTTGCAATGATGATGATGATAACACTCCCTGTCTTTACTGTAATGACCTGTGCAATATTCTTGGAGTGGTTCAAAGACTTTGTAAAGTTTTCCGGAGCAACTCGAGAGAAGCTAGACCTATTACTTTTGGATGGCCATGTTAGCCATACCAAAAGCCTTGAAATAATTAACTATGCAAGAGAGAACGGCGTTATCTTGTTGTGTTTTCCGCCACATTGTTCTCACCGGCTTCAGCCGCTTGATGTGGCATTCATGAAGCCTTTGAGTACTTTCTACGAGCATGAGACAAGAAGTCTTTACCGAAGCGGATTATCTTCCTTCCGACAAACAGATATTCCCAGAGAAGTGGATCCTGCAGAAGAAAATGATATTGATTCACAGCCAAGATCTGTAACTGCTGTAGAACTGAATAAAATGACAAGCAATTCAGAAGAGCAACCAGAGATCGAACCCCACCGTCTCATAGTTTCAGAGAGCAAACTCCTCCGAGAAATGTCACTCCTCCACAGCTCGTATTTCATGTGCTCCAAGTAAAAAACATTCAATGCATTTTTCCCATGTCTCTCTATCAGATATTTTGCCGATACCAAAGGTTGCAGGTTCTTTGAAAAGAGTCAGCAGAAAACGAGGCAAGGCTGCAGTTTTGACTTCAACACCATATAAGAGCGAACTTGAGACCATGAATCAGAGAATTTCGAAGAAGCAATGTAAAAGTTCAGTGAAAATGAAAATCACAAGCGTGATGATGAAAACCAACCAAGACAAAGGGAAAACAATCCAAACGAAGAAAAAATCCAGGAGACAAAAAGAAAATAATGAGTCATCAGACACTTCTTGCAATGATGATGATGATAACACTCCCTGTCTTTACTGTAATGACCTGTTTAGTAATTCGACTTGAAGAGAGGGTTGGATCGCCTGCAAAATTTGCTCCAAGTGGGCTCACAACGCATGTGCCGGAATTGATATCGAAGATGACGATGTTGAGTTCGAATGCGAAATATGCAAATAATACGAACTGTTTCGGTTTTGTTGATATGGCAATACTTTAGAGTTCCTTTTTTCTTTCTGATGATGGTGCTATAGGACCGAAACTAGTTGCAACAATTAATAAAACAGTTGGGGGATAGACTTTGAGTTTCCTTTGAACCTTTTGTGTTTCAACCCATATTTGAGATATGGATAGCTTACAAGATTTTTATTTATTGTTAATGTTAAAGTAATGCAGGTTTTTTTCTTTTTTTTTTTTCTTTTGGGAGATGCAAATAGCACACCTCAAGACTTTCGTTTAACTTTCACTTGTACAACCGAACATAGAGCATCAATAAATTAGCTAGACTCTCCCGAGATATCGTGTGTTATTTCTCTAGACTCTATACCGTTTCCAGAGCCCTGCAACAGATCCCGTCCTTCCTAGCCGCCGAAATAAAGACCTCCCAACACCAAATACTGCGGAGGCCGAAACCCCGAACCCTTCCTTTAGCCTAACACCCGCTCGGCTAGGGTAAAGCTTAGGATAATAAACTTAAAATCTTATTTAGGGTGGTACATTTTGGTGACAGCTAAAATATACCCGGATATTACACTACTCAAAAGCTGTAAGACTTGCTATTGTATAATGCTGCTACATCATAGTTAATATAAAAACGAATCCTACATTATAGTTAATATAAGAAAGAAAAAACATGAAGTTACAAAGCTTCAGTTATTCAAATATCTTTTTCATGTAAGTTTCATTAATTGATGCATACTCACTTGTGATGAGTTTTTCAAGGTACTCCAAGCACTTTTGAGACTCCGTTTTTTGCTTATTTCGTAAAATCCCAACCGTTTCTGATGGGCACGAGAAGTTCATGGCTGTCCCTCATAGCATCAGCATACTCTTCTAAGCTTCTGAATCGTGAATACGCAAGAACTGCAACATTCAAAAATGCTCTGGATTGATCACAAATAAGTTCTTTAGGAAAAGGAGCTTTCGAATTATGAAAATCTGCCAGAAAAGTGTTTACATATTTGGATGTGTGCCTTTCCCCAATTCTTTGTGCTACTAAGGAGTGACCCTCAGGACCGTTAATACTAGAAAAAAATCAAGATATTATATTAAATTTTTAATATTTGTTGGATTTTCATTTAGTTTAAAAAAATAGATGGTTATTTACGAGGAAGACAATCTGTACCACATTTTTGTTTTCGTGATTATTTAGAGGTTCATTTTTATTTTTAAGTTTTTTGTAGGCAAAGCAATTGAATCTTTGTGAACAAGTTGTTGGCTGGGAGTAACGTGAGAGATATATTGTGTCGGCTGTTTTATCAATTCTTTGATTGAAGTGAATCATATCAAAACTTTATGTCAGTGTGAGTCGAGGGCCCTCAGAAGCCAAGAAGACGTTTATCAAAGTAAGTGAACCTCTAAACGTTGTTAAGTTGACTTTTGCTGAGTTGTTACTTTTGCTATTTTTTGGAAATACAAGTTTCAAATTGTATTTAAAAAATAAACCAGAACCAGTTCAAAAGATCGAACAATATTAAGTTTCAAAATATTTCGAACTTTGAAATCATATTAATTAGCTTTGTAATCTTCGAGCATATATACTAACGTAGAGACAGCGTCCAAATGAACTTTGTTTTGAGTCAGGGGGGAAAAATAAATGTCATATAGTGTCCAGCAATCTCATTGGTCGTTTTGAATTTGCCCGTCAACTCGAATTGTCATTATTGTCAATTTGTTTTGGCCGCCATTGCATGTCGAGTTATTTTTGCGATTTAATAGTGTTTGGAAAGACATTTTTGTATTTTTTTAACTTAATTTGGGTATATATTAGTTTAGTGATAAATATTTGAACGATGGTGAGAGTTTGTATCATTTGTAAATATAAATATGAAAAGGGATCATCAAGGTCGTTTCACAAGTAAGTATTCATTAGCGTCTCTTACATTTGTTTAAAAGGAGAAAAATTCGTAAAGCAAATATATCGCCATAAACTTTGAAATTAAAGTAATTTATAAAGTAAATAAACCAAAATAAATTTTAAGGAAAGAAAGGAAATGTAGGAGCAATGTTTTCGATTTTGGACTTTACTGAAAGCTATTAAAATAACTTTGTGAATCTTTACTCTTGCTAATTTTTGTTTTTATGTATGTGTAACATACTTAAGGTTCATCCAGGAAACATTTCAAATAGGGATGTTTTATGTTCAGATCATTTTTCTGGATATACGATTTTTTCTGCTTCAAAGACTGGAGGAAGAGCTAGACTAATTCCAGGTGCATTGCCATCAGGATTTACTAGCAACCCAGACGATGATGAATCAAATAGGTAAGAAACCTGCAATTCTCTTACAAGTAAAGAAATTAATTTTTCAAGAAACTAATCTACTTATATTTGTTAATTTTTAGTGATGACCCTGATGATGATGATCCAAACTACGAAGATCCTGTTTCAGAAAAAGAAAATATAGGCTTAGCAAACATGTAAGTAATAAAGTGTTTTTTTATATATTATATATAATTTTATTGTTGAAATTTATTTGTTATTAATAATATATTTTTCAATTTTTAGTGATGACCTCAATAATCCCAACTATGAAGCTCCTGTTCCAGAAACAGAAAATGTAGGCTCAGAAAATATGTAAGTAAAGAAAGTTTTTTATACAGTGCATTCCAAAAATACAAGTTATGTTGGGTTTTTTTTAATTACTACTCTGGACTGATGACTTCGGTGTCCTTTTTTGCTTATTGTAAAAAAAATTAGCACCCATTGCCTGGGATCTCCATACATATCAAATTTGACATTTTGATGTTAAAACCTTATTTTTAAATTAAAATTTAATTGTTAAAAATAAAATATCTCTTATTCTAGAGCTTCACCTAGGCCTACTAAGAAGCGCAGAATGTTTGATTCTCCTGTAAGTGTGCTTACCAAAAGTAGTGCAAATGCGACTTCAACAACATTAACTGCTTCAGAGACTCAGAGAAGAAAAGATAAGAAAGAGTTTTTAAAAGCCTACAAAAAGGTAATTTTTGATGGTAGCAATATTTTTTCAAAAAATAGGTGACTAATTTGAGTATTTTTAACTCTTACAAATAATTATTAAATAGAGTTCTTAAAGTATTAGTTGGCCAAAGAGTTTTATAAATACATTTTGATTTATTTCTTTACAGGAGATTTGTTCAAGCCGAAGTGAGGACAAAGACTGGAAAGTATTTAGAAAAGAAGCTTAATCAACTGCAACATCAAGTTATTCTTCAATCAAATAAAATAACAAAACTTCATAGAATGAATTATCAATTAAAAAATAAATTGCATTCATTAAGTACAACTCTTACTTATTTGAAGGATAATAATTTTTTATCTAGAAGTGCAGAAACTATTATTGATAAATGCATCTCAGTTTGTTGTTAATATATGTAAAACAGCTAAGAAATATTTTAGAATGTTTTTAATAAAAGAAAATTTATTTAATCCAAAATATAAAGATGTTTTAACGTTGTTAGTTATGGGTGCCATGAGGAATTTACCCGATTCAGTTTTTTGTACAGCTATTTCACATTGTTCAAATATATTTAGTGATCATCCCATTCAAATTATAAAACTTATTTTAAAGCATTATTTTAAGCTAAGAATCCACCATGAGACTTAAACTAAAAGATTCTAAACAAAATAGAGTTAGAAGCCTATTAACAAAGACGATTTTATTCAAAAATCAATAGAATTTAGGTATTTGATAGTTTGTATGCTTTAAAATAAAGCTCTACATATTTTTTTATTGCCTATTATTTTAACCTCTCTACAAACCTCACAGGAGACTTCTGGTGATCATCTCCTTAGAAGGTGTTCTTATACTAAGAATATGTATCTAATTATTGAGACTGACCATTTTTTTATATAAAGTTCAATTATTATAGTGATTCTTTCAACCCTGACTGTTGAATGTGTTCATAATAAATAAAATGTAAAATTTTACTATATTAAGAATACTGAAAAACTCGATAATATTGTGGAATTTTATTCAAGTTTTAAAATGTATAAAGGTATTAATTTCAAACCCCCCTAAAAATGATACGACACTGGCTGTAGTGTCCGACTGTTTCCCCTCTGATACAAAACAATCGCTATTGCTTGCTGTCTCTACGTCAGTATATATGCTCGAAGTTTGTAATAGATTTTATTAAAAATTGAATTTAAATCGATTGAGCGTTTCAATTAGTCACTCAAGCATGAATTAGCAAAAAAATAAGAATCAATCAAACATAAAATAAAATATCTTATAAAAAACATTTACCATATTGCGTACAGAAACAAAGAGCGACTCATGGTGCTATGTGGTATTCGGGGCCGGTTGAGAATAGGTGCACACGAGTTTCGAAAAAAAAAATATTAACACTAAAGAGGGACTGGTGTCTACAGTAAATTTTCGTAAAAAAATTTGCGGATTATCCAGTATTTTTCGAGAAAAATAGAATCAAAAACTCAAATTTCTTAGGTTGAACACACAAAACATTCACTCTCCAAGGTGCGTTATGTCAACCAAACCTAACCAAACCTAACCAAACCTAACCAAACCTAACCAAACCTAACCTAACCAAACCTAACCAAACCTAACCAAACCTAACCAAACCTAACCAAACCTAACCAAACCTAACCAAACCTAACCAATCCTAACCAAACCTAACCAAACCTAACCAAACATAACCAACCTAACCAAACCTAACCAAACCTAACCAAACCTAACCAAACCTCACCAAACCTCACCAAACCTAACCAAACCTAACCAAACCTAACCAAACCTAACCAAATCAAATCTAACCAAACCAAACCAAACCTAACTTTACCTAATCTAATTAAACATAAAGGTAAACTAAACTAAACTAACCTATCCTAATTTGAAAGGAAACTAATCTAATCTGAAGGAAACTAATGTAACCTAAAGATAAACTAATTTAATCTGAAGTGAATCTATCCTTAAGATGAAAACGGTCAATGTAAACACAGATCATTTATAATACAGGTGAAACAACACTTGTTCGTTTAAATATAATAAAAAATTTATAAATGAACAAAATATATTAATATATAAAAAAGAATATTTTACTTGTAAAATGGTCAAAAAAATATGGCAATGTTGCAATGCTAACGTTAGACAACCTATGATACAATGTATGTCATGTCAACGTCGAAACAGTAAATTGTCATAAAGTTCATGTTAAATGTTTAGTTCCATGAGACGAAATAATACTAAGAGTCAAAGGTAAAGTGAAAACAGAGAAAGAGAGAGGGCAAAACTTTTACAAAGGAACTCACCCTGTAAAATAATTATTTTTGTAATTAAAACCACATTTAAGTTTTGTATGTTTGTAAATAGGATCATTGAAAAACGATTGGTATACACCAAGTTATAAATTATTGAATTTTCTTTTTCAGATTGATCGTCGTGTTCATCAATACACGATAAAATTAATCTAGCTTAAAGAAGTTGATCAAACATTATATCATTCTAATTGTTACGTTTGTTTTAATTAAATTTATTGTACTAACCCTTATTTTTTGGAAGTCCATCTTATTAAGAATAATCCCTTAGGGCTATTAAAATCTAGGCTTTAATATTGTTATGTCTTATTACTTCCATACGTGGTCTAGCCTTAATACTACTTAAACAACATCAGGTACCTAGCTACAAACAAACAAAATGCAACTTAAATGTCAATCTGACGATGCTAATCAGCGAAACGGCCGTCATTATAATTTAAAACATAATTTTTTAAATAAACTTGGAAGTTACGTTCAAACGAAGAGTTTTTTATTATTCTTAACGTTTGTTTTGAGCTGCAGCTTCTACTAAAACAGTGAATATTGTCCGATACTCACTTGGAGGACTATTACCAAAAGGTAGATGAAAGATTTTAGATGTGTTGTATTTACAACCTACATAAAAATCTTCCATAAATCCGTCGTATCCTTTTGAATTAGCATTAGAATACTTAGAATACAGAAACATGAACTCCTCCATCTCTAGAGTTGGTCTTTTAAAATCATGAACGGATATATCTTCAATTTCTAAAGATTTAAATTTTTTCATGTCAAATTTATATTTTTTTAATGGACTGAATCCAAATTTGCCAATGGTATTTGATGGTTGAATCTTTTTTAATCGAGGGATAGTCTTTTTTGATATAACATCAGATCCTGGGGTAACAATTTTAATGCCACCCATGGCATGGAAAGTGCCTTTACCATCAATTGTTGCAGTGTTATGGTCTGCGTCGTCATAAACGAACTGAGTAAAGCTTTCTGGATTGAAAGTATGTATTTCTGGATCTGCGATGATTGATGATTCAAAACGTGATGTTTCTTCGTACGTAGCTGAAAAACCTATATGCGATAAATATTCTAATAACCCTTTCGAAGCATAACGTTTATCCAACATTGCCGATAGTCCAATTAATATGGGTGATGGAAAATATTTTGGTCTTACTGCAGTTATTAAAACATGAGCAATACTTGCTACTCTCTTATTCCACTTATTCTCATTACTTTTCTTTCTGTTTTTATTCGATTTAATGAGAATTGTAAGAAAATTCACGTGACTCTGGAATGTGTTCGTAAATATTTTCCTCATTAAAATTAGGAATTGTGTAGTTATCCCTGTTGTAAATTGTCGCTCGAATATCTTGGACTATTAACTCACCAGCCATCTATATGATTCGTTTTTTTTTCATTATTTTTTTTTTTCTGTTCTTTTTACCAATTTTTCCTAGTCTGTATAAAATTTTGTCGTACATAATCGTAACATAATGACCTTTAAATCAGGGATAACGGTGCCAGTGAATTCTTCTTTAATTTCGTTTAGTGAAAATTAACTTTCACTTTCAAAATTGTCCGTGTAACTTATCGCATATTGAACATTTCCAAATGTGGCCGACCAATTTCACATGATTGTCTAGGTGTATAAAATTTTGTCATACATGGACCATGATATCGAGCCTGCACCTTAATTAAATCTAAAACATTTTCTATTCTTTTTAATAGTCTTTAGTTATATTTATCAGAGTGGTCTCGTTCTTTGAGAGTAGACAATATTTTATCCCTAGTTTCATGTTTTGTTAAATGTTTAACTTCTTCTCTCCATGGATAACAAACATTGACATAAAAAAGGCAACGAGTCTTATAATCAAAATGAAGCGCTTCCTTAACAATAGCTTTACCTTATACAGCTTTTTTGGTGTGCTCTGCGGCAGCAGCAGTTATTGCACTTTCCCGATGGTATTTTGTAGAGCAAGCATTGTAAATAAATGCTGAATTGAGCTTGGACCATTTCACATGTTCGTTGCTCCTCCTTATTTTGCTTGTTTGAATTAAGTTTTCTAATGCTACCTGCCCAATCTTTTTTAATCCTCCTTTTTCCTTACAAACAACACAAGTGTCTTCACCCGTAGCATCATCCATTTTTGCAATCTGTAATAAAAATTAAAAAAATTTATTTTAAAATTTTATTAGGTTTAATAAAAAACCGAAAGATTACAAAAAAATTAATATACTTAAGAAATATTTTAGTGACTTCAAAAAAAAACTAATTAATTATTATCAGCTGTTTTCACAGTAAAAACATATTTATTACTAGCAAAATTATAATAAATAAGTTAGTGATACAAATTTTATTTTTGCAATAATAATATCGTCTGCAATATTTCTTTTAAAGAGCATGCTTGTTTGCTTTTTAATATTTGAAATAAAGTGTAACCATATTTTAACGTTGGACGTCAATTTGTGATATGATTTACATGTTGAGAGTGAATTTATAAAAATATTTAGTTAACTTTTTAAAAAATATAACAATATACCAAAAGAAAAAAATTTAATTTACAATAAAACAACCATTAATCTTAATTTCGTCTTTAATTAGTTGTAAAAGATATTTCAATAATTAACAATATTTGTTTCTTTAAGAAATTATAAGGGCGCCACTGAAATCTTTTTATTTTTTATGATACTACTGAAGAAAGTTGTTTTAAGCTGAGTTATTTAAATAAGTATCATTGATGTCAGAAAAAACTGTCTATGAGGATACAAAAATGATATGAAAATGTACAAACAGATAAAAGATAATTAGATTTCCTTGGTGCTAAAATGAATGAAGTTGAGAATACGTTACAAAAAAATAATCCGCAAACAGTCCTTTACAACTACTTATTCTAATACAGTTGACGATACGAAAATGATTTTGATATTACGTTTAAGAAATAAAGAAAAACGAGACAGCTGTATAATATTGAAACACTTGTGAGGACACACACAGGAAACACAATTTATTTACAAATTGTAAGAATACAAGAATTCAGCTGGTTACAAATTACTAACTGTCACTTTTTACTTTTAAACTTCACAATAGCTGAACGAACACTCCCTCACTACCGCGAATGACCCGCTTTATATATCAAAATACTTGACATCTCGATTTTTCTCGAAATAACTATTTACTAAAATCCAAATATTACTAGAATGTTTGCGAATAATTACCAACCTAAAATAATTATAAATCATGTCAAGTTCCTGTCAAAACCTTCTTCCTCATTCACGGACTCTACCCTTTATGGTAAGCAGCTACATCAAAATACATGTATTCCTCTCGCATCTGTCACAATCATCCGTCACATTCATCCGTCACACATTTCTCACCCGTTACACTGCCCCCTCCTTAGGTTCATTCCTCCCGGAATGTGATAACTTTCCGGAGTAGACTTCAGGGTCATCTTCGGAACTAGAACCCTCTACCCGAAGTTGCTATACCTCCCTACTGTGGTCACCCTGATATAACGCCAACCTATCATGATGGACTACGACGGGTTTTCCTTTGGGAACTCTAACAATCCGATAGATCACATCATTGATTCTCTTTTTAATCAAATATGGACCTTCCCACTTCTTTTGAAGTTTCGGACACACACCCCGTTTCCGTCGAGGATTATAGAGCCAGACCAATTCCCCAGGTTCATAAGTGTTTCCTGTTGATCGTGAGTCGTAGTACCTTTTCATCCGGTCACTGGAGAGTTGCAGTTTGTGGCGCACCAGTTCATGAATATTTTCGATCTTCTTTTAAAGATCTGCGACGTATTCTCTTCACCGGTCGCTATTTCACCAGGTTTGCTCCCATATATCAAGTCGCAAGGTAATCTACTTCCCCTACCAAAGAGGATTTCGCGGTTGTCTGACCCGTAGATTCATTGACAGCCGATCGGATAGCCATTAAAAATAGCGGAATATTTTTATCCCAATCTTTCTGATGTTCTGAGACCACTTTCGATAAATAATTTGCAATGGTTCGGTTCATTCGTTCAACCATTCCATCAGACTGTGGATGCATCGCTGTAGTTCTAGTTTTATGGATACCTAATCGTTTGCAGACTTCTTGAAATAGCTTGCTTTCAAAATTTCTTCCCTGATCTGCGTGCAGCTCCAACGGTTCTTCAGAACGGCTAATGAACTCGTTGACCAGAATATCGGCCAAGGTAGGGGCTTTTTGGTTGGGAACAGGGTAGGCTTCCACCCATTTAGAAAAATAGTCCATCACAACGAAGATGTATTTATTTCCAACCTCACTGGTTGGTAGTGGCCCCAACACATCTACGGCGATTCTTTCGAATGGACTTCCGACAAGGTATTGCTGCATCTCTGCTTTAGATTTACGATTAGGTCCATTGCTAGCAGCACACGTCGTGCATTTGCGGCACCAATCTTTAACATCGTTGGAGCAATTAACCCAATAGAATCTATCCCGGACTTTTTGCAGCGTCTTTGTAATACCTAGGTGTCCCCCAGATATGTCATCATGAAGTTGTTTTAAAATTTCCGGCACCGTACTTCTTGGGACCACAATTTGTTTCTTGATTTCTGAGCCGTCAGGGTTTTCAACTATCCTTTTAAGGAGCCCTCCGACTAAAGTCAAAGAATTCCATTTGGCCCAATAGGATTTTAAGACCGGAGAGGACGATGATACCTCTCGCCATAGAGGACGCTGACCCGTTCTTTTCCACTCCAGGATTTTCCTAATAACGTAATCGTTGTTTTGTTCCTCCTCCATTCTGGAGCACAAGTCGTCTGGCACTACTTTTATTAGAGCGAGCTTCTCGTTTTGTTCGAGTCGACTGCAATTTGTGCAATTAGGTGAGCATGGCCTTCGAGAAAGTGCATCGGCGTTACGGTGCTTAGTTCCAGGTCTATGTTCGATTTCAAAATCGTATATCTTGCTATCTGCCCCTCTGGATTTCCAAAGCTCAGTAGCCACTCTAAACTGGCATGGTCTGTTCTAGTTAGAAATCTTTTGCCATATAAGTATTTGTAGAAATGTTCCACAGACTTCACAACTGCGAGGAGTTCACGTCTCGTTACACAATAGTTTTTTTTTGGATTTTGATAAAGTCTTGCTAAAATATCCTAGAACTCTTTCTTTTTCGTTTTGAAGTTTGAAAGTATAGCTCCGATTCCCACATTGCTAGCGTCGGTATTCAGAATAAGTCTGCCCTCAGGACGAGGATAAGCGAGAACAGGGCCGAAGTCAATTCCTTTTTTAGAAATTCAAAGGCCTATTGGCATTCTTTACTCTAACAAAAAGTCTTATCTTGCTCAGTTAGTCTCTTTAAGGGCTTGGCGATGTCTCCAAAATTTCTAACAAATCGTCGGTAATATGAGCAAAGACCCAGGAAGCTGCGAAGTTGATGCTTATCAGAAGGGACCGGCCACTCTTGAACGGCTTGAATCTTGGCGGGGTCTACAGTAACGCCATTCTTGCTTACAACATGTCCCAAATAACTGACCTGTCTCTGGAGCAAGTTACAATCTAACATTCAATGTTAGATTGGCCTTTTTCAGTCGTCGAAAAACTTCTTCTAGATTAGCCAAATGTTCCTTAAAATCCTTACCCATTATAATGATGTCATCTAAGTAGACCAAACAAGATTCCCATGATAAACCTCGAAGAATAGTTTCCATCAACCTTTCAAAGGTAGCAGAAGCATTGCATAAGCCAAATGGAAGGACGGTAAATTGCCACAAACCTGATCCACTAGTGAAGGCGGTCTTCTCTTTATCAGAAGGATCCATTTCAACCTGCCAGTATCCGCTCTTTAAGTCTAACGTAGAGAAAAGGGTAGATCCACCTAAGGCGTCGAGGGTATCGTCAATCCTTGGAAGGGGATAACTATCCTTCTTCGTAACCTCATTCAACTTCCTATAGTCAACGCAGAACCGCATTGATCCGTCTCTTTTCCAATACAACGGGAGTAGCTCACGGACTATTGGAGGGTTCAACTATTCCATCCCGAATCATTTCTTGGAGAGTCTTGTCCGCTTCTTCCTTTTTAACTTGAGGCAATCGTCGGGGTACCTGACGAATCGGACGTGCATCGCCAGTCTCAATCTTGTGCTTGACTATGTCGATCCTTCCCAGTTTACTTCCAGAACCGAAGACAGGTTTGTAGCGGTAGATTAATCTCTTACCTGCTTCTTTTCTATTTTTGACAAAGATAGGTCTAACCTAGTCATTAATTGTTCTATGTCGTTGGTTCTGTCTGATTCAAAAGCTCCTACCTGGTGAATCACGGCCGTTACCGGTTCCAAGGTTCCGATTTCGGTGTTCTTTCGCAGAAGAACTGGACGATCATTCATGTTAATGATTCGGATTGGTACCTCTTTGGCTGATCTAACAAGAGCTTTTCCGACCAGAAGTCCTCTTCCCAATATCTGATCATGGTTCTTGGGTTCTACCATAGCTGGGGTTCCATCCGGCTCTACTTTCTCTAGTCGTGCTGTTACAACACATTCGCACGTCGCTGGAAGCTCAATGTCGTCAGATAGTTTCAACGGGGCGATAGCTTCATGTTTTCGATGTAGAAGCAATTCTTCCTTTTCCGTATGAAGTATCCGTCGTCCTAAATCCAAGCGAAAACAACAGTTGTGCATTACGTCCATACCCAGGATACCATCTTCATCGATATCAGCCACCAATATCGAATGAGAAAGACTAGTTGAAACAAACTGTAGAGACACGTTAACCTCTCCGTAGACTTTGGCAGGTTTCCCAGTAGCGGTGCGCAGTCTCCAACTGGTGGGCGACATCTTCCTAGCCACGACAACTGTCGGCCGTACCACAGTTTTTCTAGCTCCAGTATCCACCAGCATGTTGTATCTCTTTCTGTCAATCAGGGCTTCGACGTATAAGCTGCCTGCTTGGTGTTATAATATTGCTACCTTGACCGTAGGAGGGGCTTTGCAATGGTTTGGGGTCGATGTCGCCCTCCAGGAGTCGACCCTTTTTAGTTTTCCTGCTTGGGAGACGGTAGCAGAAGACGTCTCCTTGCGTGGACTTGAGTTTTTCACGTGCCCTAGTTCTCCACAATTCCAACATCGTATAGGTCACCGTCTCCTTGTGGGTAATAATTTCATTAGCCTTTCCACTAATCCATCGACGTCGCTGGCGGGTTCTATCACGTTGTTGTCATCAGCAGTCATCTCCCTTACTCGTGCAACTCCCCGTGATGCTTCCGTTGCCGCTTCGAATTCAAGTGCAATGGTTAACGCGTCGACAAGGTCTTTTGGTCGGGCCAACCCGACAGCTCTTTGTAACTCCTGGTCCCTAAGGCCATCGGTAAAGGTTTGGACTACTAGACACTTCAGGAACTCTTCTGCTGCTGTCGGATAAGCAAATCGAACCATTCTATCTACCTCTGCCTCGAACTCCTGGATAGATTCTCCACTCTTCTGTTTACGGTTCTTCAGCTGTGTTCGGTACACGGGTTGTAGGTGGATCTGACCATACCTCATCTCCAGGCGATGTACTAGTAGCTCGAAGTTGTCAGCTTCGTTGAGCTTAAGGGAATGCAAGACATTCAAAGCATCGCCTCGCAACGCTATGGTTAGCGATATTGCCTTCTCCCTGGATGACCATCCGTTCGCCCTGGCCGCCGCGTCGAATTGCTTTACGTAGTTGGACCTCGAAGTTGTTCCATCGAAGATAGGAGGTTTCATTGTTGATCGCATCTGTGTAATGTCTGCGCTTCCCCGTCGGTCGACATCCACGCTGAACGTTTCCATTCTTTCCGCATCTCCTTCGCCGCGGTGGACGTAGCGATCTTGCCGAAGGACCTCTATTTCATTCTGTAGTTGTTGAATCATCACATTCATTTTGGTATCTTCATTGCGTAGTTCGGCTACTAGTTCGGTTACTTGCTGGGATTGCTCACAACGTAGAGTCCATATTTGCTGTAAAACATAACTTGACAACTCTTCACGCATTTGATGAACCAGTTCTTCTTGTTGACTGGAAATTCTAGTGGCAAGCTCGGCTAATTGTTGTGCTTGGTCTTCTTTGCTGGTTTGTCATCCGGTTGGTAAGTTCTTCTTGCTGGCTCGTAATTCTATTTGTAAGTTCGGCTAGTTGCTGAGCTTGGTTCTCTTGTTGGCTTTTTGATCTTTCAGCTCTTCTTGTTGACTGGAAATTCTAGTGGCAAGCTCTTCTTGCTGGCTTTTTATTTGACCGGATAGCTAGGACATGGCTTTTTGTTGACCCTTTATCTGACTGGACAGATCGGACATTGCTTTGTGCATAGGATCTTCGAATTCCACCGAATCAGGGTCAATATTTATACTTAAATAGTACTCACGTAATCTGTTGATTAAAACAGTTTTTCCTCCATTGGTATCCAAATCCAATTCTTCCAAATCTCTTCTGAGCTCAGCCATTTGCAAATTGTAAAAATACAAGAATTCAGCGGGTTACAAATTACTAACTGTCACTTTTTACTTTTAAACTTCACAAAAGCTGAACAAATACTCCCTCACTGCCGCGAATGACCCGCTTTATATATCAAAATACTTGACATCTCGATTTTTCTCGAAATAACTATTTACTAAAATCCAAATATTACTAGAATGTTCGCGAATAATTACCAACCTAAAATAATTATAAATCATGTCAAGTTCCTGTCAAAGCCTTCTTCCTCATTCACGGACTCTACCCTTTATGGCAAGCAGCTACATCAAAATACATGCATTCCTCTCGCATCTGTCACAATCATCCGCCACATTCATCCGTCACACATCTGTCACCCGTTACAATATTATAAATGCATTTATTTACGTTGGTCGACTTATCTTTTTTTACATCTGCGATCTATTGGTTGATCCAGGAGAGGGTTGGTCTGATGAACAGTCCACCAATGTAGAACCAATCAGCGGTAATTCGGTAGTAACCCAGTAATGTCTTTGAAACTGGGAATGTCTTTGAAATTGAAATTTGTAATGTCTTTGGTATTTATGGTACTAACCCTTACTGTGTGAAAGTTCATCTTATTCAGAACAATAAACAACTAAAAGGTTGAATTAACTTTCACTATTTATTCTATAAATACTTTAAATGCAATGACAGCCGTTTCGCTATCGAAATAGCATCTTCTGACGATGCTATTTCGGCATTATTACAAAAGTAACGTGTATACGAGTGTTTATAATAAAAGTTATTTCGTACCTTTCTATAAACTGTGTATTTCTTTAACCCATACCCTTAACAGGTTATGGGCCCAGGCACGATTCCACTGCGCGAATTAAATAAGTGTTGATAAAAAAAGTGTCAATAAAAATAATCACGTGGAAATGGATGACCTAATGCAAAGTGATGTTAATTCCGCAAGTAAGTAGAAGTTTTCATTTAACGATAGGAACGACTACAAATTGTAAAAGAATCGATTTATTAACGATCTGCTAATTATTGTAATTTACAAATAGAGTACCTAGTTAATTTAAATAAAACGAGTTATAGATAAAAACAAATTTTAAGAAAAGAAGATAAGGAGAAAATTAAGTTAGATATTAGGTATTTTTTTTGTATATAAGACTTTAAAATTATCTATTTAGTTAATTGACTGCTATTTAAATGTTAGTCAAAATCCGATGATGTTTATATCGTAAACCATAAAATAGGTATTTGCTTAGTACATATTAACTTGCAAGATAAATCCAAATTGACAGAAAAATATATTCATATACATATATTTTATGCATAAATGACGAAGAACTGATAAATGACATAATGAAAAGAGTTTGAGAGACAAACTAAATATGAGTGACGATTGCTCGAACAACGAGAGGCCTTAAAAAGGAGAAATTTGCTAGCTAACAGTGTGAAGGTACACAGCGGACGTATTGGTCGGGGCGGCGACAAGGTGCTGTATGTTAACGAAAAACGGAGACACAAAAATAAGACCGACTTTTGTGTCACAATTTTTTTTTTGTGCGTTTTTAAAAGAAAAAAAAATCTATATTTATATTTACATTATATGCATATATTCATACAAATAAATTAAAATTTTGGTCGACCAAACGAAGTGTTCAAACCGGGCCTTTAGCTTCCCTGTGCAATGCTCTTGCTGTGCCGGCATAATGCTGTAGCATAAACACTTGAGTTTTAACATTCAAATGAAATAAAATTGTACTGATCAGTTATTTTATATTGACAACTTTGTTGATTTTTAGGTCCATCCCCAATCAATTCAATGGCTAAGTGACACTTCGGCAGGCGTGCTAGGACAATGACGTTTGAACGTAAGTATCCTCAATTCAATTTCGTGCTGACATGCGCGCCGACTCTAAAGTGCAAGCTTGCAAGTTGCAAGCTTTTTCGGTGCGTGCCGAATTGTGACATGCGCATTTTGGTACCCTAACCCTATTTTCTGTTTTATTATTTTTGTAAACAATCATTTAATATATCTATATCTATATACTCTACTCTATTTAAACCACAAATAACCTAGAAAATGTGTAATAATAACAATGTCGGCGATTACATTCCAGACTGAATTGACAATTGACTTGACAGGATTGAGTGATTGAGGATGGGTATCCGTTTTGCAGCACGCGTGCCGAAGTGCCACTTCGCTAGCAGATTGATTGAGGATGTACCTTTTGTAGTACTGGAACAAGAAACGACAAATCAAGTATTTGAGAACTTTTTAAATTCAGTCAAAATCACCCGAACGAAGAGATAACTATAACGATCTCTGGATGCAATTGTAACAGTTTTATTAGCTATCATCATACGTTTCATTAAATAGTATTTCTCTTTATAAATGTTACCTTATTAAACATGTATTTTAGCTTTTCTTAAAATATTATCTATAAATGAAACAATAAATTAATTAAGTTTTCTTTTAATAAATAAACAAAAAAAATTACACTATAAGTCACTACAAAACTTCTAAAAAAAAGTTAACTCTTAATATACCTAAAAATGAAAGAAATCAAACAAATTGTAAAATATAAAACCTGTATGGTTGAGATCGCAGTGTTGTTTATATCTGGTTTTTAGTACCTACATATGCTTTGTAATTTCGTTTCCTAAAAATAACGTTTATATAGACTAATAAAAAAATAAAAATAATATATTTCAACTACCATTTTAAGTCAAATTGGATAAATACTTTCTTTTACAATGTGAAATATCGTAAATCTATTGTATACATATTTAATCAAACCTGAAAACAACACAACATAATATGTTAGTATTTAAAAAATATATAATGGATATAATATCAAAACTACTTGTACTTACTTTTCATGTTTGAATATTCGGTTAATGTATTATATTCCTGTATTATTGTACTCATGTTTAATTCTATTATTTTAAGGTTATGACTTTTATGTCAAATCAATTCTTCTTTATTTTTCAATTCCATAAAACTATATATAAACTTCCTAATTAAATGTCTGGGTATAAAAATTTTAAGCAGGTGTAATTTTTGAGGTGAGATCGTTTACGGTGTACACTCAAAATTTCTATGCTAGATTAGGTTCTATGTCATTAGTATTAGCGGAAGTAGAAAGGGACAATTAATGTGATGAAGGAGGTGGGGTAAAAAGTTAAGAACATGGTTTATCAAAAATTGGTATGGCGATATTCATCAATTTTTCCTTTATAAATATTTCTGATTAGGAAATCGATATTGTTTCTACACACTAATATATATGTATAGAATTTCAAACAAATAGATCCAGCAATAAAGGAGATAAACAGGAAAAGAAATTCAGCACGTGATCTTCTATGTAGATAAAAGAAAACCCTCTATATATCAGAGGTGAGCATCGAAACAAAATATTCTTTTATTAAATTAGTAGAATTATAACTGAAATCGATTATGTATTTTAGGGTTTTTTCTTTGTCTTCAAAATGTTTGGTTTTTGTTTTATCCATCCTTTGGAATCAGTTTCATAGTCGCCACCATCGGACACTTGTACCATCTATTCTTCAAGCCTCCTGCACAGCATGCCCAATATTCCAGAGACATTTATTCAGTGTTAATATGGAAGTCAGGTTTATTTTTTTAAATACTTTTTTTTTAAACAATTCTTACAAGCCAAAATAATAAAAGACATGCAAACATACACCATATATACGTCGATTTGATAAAGTATGTACAACTAATAATAGTAAATGTGTAAATAAATATAAATAGTAAGATTAATAATAACTGTATATAAAAAGTTAAGATTTGTTAAGATTATAGTAATGAATATAAAAGGGTTATGAATTTTTATAATTTTTATTGTTTCAAATTGTATATATCCAACTTAAATGAAGTAAATATTTTTCTTTGCTTTGAATATTTTTCTTCTATTGAATAAACTATCTCTCTTTATTATTACTTTAGGTTTCTGATTCTCCCAGCATAATATCTATCCAAAAGAATCAGTGGCGCCCAGGAAATAACTCTGATTTTATGTGTTAAATTAAAATAATATTTAAGATTAATTTTTGATTTTGGACAAATACTTAGGATATATTTTAAAGGCCTACGCCCTAATGCAACTGACGAAGAGCTGCCGTAAGCATTGGTAACTTTTACGTTACACAAGTTGGCGCCCAACGTGGTTATATTGGCATATTTTTTTTGTACTTGGTTCGTGTTACACTATTAGTTTTAATATACCTTTTGAGTATTTAATTTAACAAGTTTTTAAGTATTGTTGTTGCTTAAGAATTGAGTAGAGAGATATTTTTTTCCTTAGAAAAAAGATTATATTCTTGGTCTACTTATCGTAGTTAGATATTATTAATGGAAATCCAAGTTGACAAACCTTTTATTTGACATTTTGACTCAAAATTTGATTACATACTGATTTATTACGTGTTATAGTGCTCTTTTAAGCATATAAATTACTAAAACTGGTATATTTTCACACTGCTGATTTTATATTCAAATTAATATACCATACATAATTAGAACTATTTTCTCTTTATTCAATATATGTACATACATTTATACTTTAACAAAATATTCTACAATTATCGTATTCTGAAATATGAATCCGGAAAAATTTCAAGTCAACCATTTGTTGGATTACGAGCTAGAGTATGAACTTTCTATTAGGCCAGTGGCGGACAAAAGAAAAATGTTACGAAGACTATTGGAAAAAGAACAAACAATACCTGATTCTACTGTACATTTGGAAAGCTATCCTTTTGACTATGTAAAAGAACAAAAAGAAATTAACGATACTTTTACTCAAATAGCTGGAAACATAATTGAATTTGCTGACATAGGAAATCCGAATGACAACTTATATCAACGGACAATTTCAAGGATAATTCATGTTACAAAACGAGTAAACAGAATAGAAGATTTTTTGAAAATTGAAGGTTTGATACCGCTTAACAAGAAAGAAAGTTACATAAATTTCGTTGTGAAGGCTACGCAACATGTTTAACTTTAGAAGCGGATCTCGCTGCTAGTATTAGCACTCCAAATAATAAAACTGCTAAAAATACAAGTTTCCCAGTAGTTAATATAAATCCTCCAGTAGTGAATTGCTCAAAATCTCCAATTCCATTTTCGAGTTGGGGTATTGAATTTAACGATGATCCTAAAGTTGTTTATGAGTTCATAGAGAGAATAACTGAACTGGCTCAATCACGTAAAGTATCTGAACAAAGTTTGTTTGAATCCGCTGTTGAATTTTTCAAAGGAGATGCATTCGTCTGGTATAGAAGTATAAAGTCTTCTGTCAAAGACTGGACTTCATTAATAGCTTTGTTGAAACGCGATTTTTTACACTTTTCAGCAGACGAGGAAATTTGGGAACAAGTCAAAAAACGAAATCAAAAACAAGACGAACCAGTTGTAATATTTATTGCACATATGGATGCACTCTTTAATCGATTAACACAAACTCCTATTGAAAGCACGAAGGTTAAATACATAAGGCAAAACATTCTGCCAGAATACATAACCCAATTGGCATTAATAGACATCCAATCGGTTGAATCTCTGTCAACCTATTGTCGCAAATTAGAAAAAGCCAGCTATATAAAAAATAAAAATAGCCATTTGCCTCAACTTTCCGAAATTTGTAGTAAGAATATCACAAGTAAAGAATTACAAAGTAAAACACCAAGTATTGAATATTGTTCTGATAATACATTTAATAATGCACAAAGACAAAATTATAATTCACAAAATAGAAATTTTGTTACACCTCATAATAATAAAAACAACAATACTTCTTTATATAATAACAGAAATAGACAAAATTTTCGTCAAAACTATGATAAAAGCAGTCCATCCAATCAATTTCATAACAATACATATACATGTTCATCAGCTTCTCAACAAAAGCATACACAAAACAGGTTTCATCATCAAAGAATATACAGAAACTCGACTCCAGGTGCAGGCAATTCAAGAAACAACCTCCACAACAATCCATCACATGCGATATCGACAAACACAAGTACACACTGTTGGAACTGTGGGCTAGCTAATCATTTTTACAAGGATTGCAAAGCCACAAGAAAGGTATTCTGTTTCAAGTGTGGTTTAGCAGACACCAAATTATCAAATTGTAGAAATTGTTCAGGGTCAAAAAACTAGAACATAAGGATTTTGACCCTGGCCATCAAAACCCGAGACAAAAACAGGTCAGTCTCATTCATTTAAATGCATCTACAAGCAAAAATTTAAGTACCTCTTCTGAATACATAATATCTCCAGCTTTCGTTGAAAAACCTTTAGACAATCGTCTAAAGGTAACTTTGTAACTTTGTTAAACGAATACATTACTGTACTTTTAGATAGTGGAGCCAATGTTTCAATTGTAGGTTCAGCGGGTATAAAATTTTTAGAAAAATTGCGATTAAGAATTGACTACACCATTCACAAATGTATACGAACAGCCGATGGTACAAAAATAGATGTTACAGGTGCAGTGGATTTACCCATTATTATAGGAAATTTCTGTTCCATAATTAAAGCCTTAGTTGTTCCATCTTTACCGCATGCTTTTATTTTTGGCGTAGATTTCGCAAGACAGTGGAATATTAAAATGGATTTTAAAGATAAAATATGGCAAGTTCAATCAGGTAGTCAAAATATAGACATAGTTGAAAGTATTGATACATCTATGTTAACACCAAGTTTACCAACTTTGTATGACTTAACCGAATATGAGCGTAAGCAAGCAGAGATAATAATTAAAAGCTTTGATGAAATTGATAGTAAATACAGATTAGGTCGCACTGATAAAATATCTTTCAGAATTGACACCGGAGATTCACCACCTTTCCGTAAAAGACCATATGTATTGTCACCTTATATGCAAAACATTATGAATAAAGAATTAGATGAGGTGTTGAAACTTAATATTATAGAACCAGCTAACAGCCCATACTGCTCTCCTGTACTGCTTATCAAAAAGAAAAATAACGAGTATAGGTTCTGTTTCGATGGACGTACTTTAAACTCAATCACAAAGTACGATAGTTACCCATTACCTAATGTTGAAAGAATTTTAGCTTCGCTTAGAGACGCAAAATATATATCCTCGATAGATCTTCGAAAAGCATTTTGGCAAATACCATTGGATCCAGAGTCTAAAGAAAAAACTGCTTTTAGCATCGTAGGTAGAGGCCAATTTCAATTTGTTACAATGCCATTTGGTCTTGCTAACGCAGCACAAACACAACAACGTCTGGTCGATAAAATTTTCGGACCTAAATATGAGCCAAAGATTTTTTCCTACATTGATGATATTATTGTAACCGGTTCCACCTTTGACGAACATCTTAATCTATTAAAAATTGTAAAAGAAAAACTGCAGGAAGCTAATTTAACTATAAATTTACAAAAATGTGAATTTTTTAAAACTTCGTTAAAGTTTTTAGGTTACGTCGTCGGTTCAAATTCGTTAAGAGCTGATCCAGACAAAGTAGCAAGCATGGTTAATTATCCCCGTCCTAGGACCACCACTGAAGTCAAAAGGTTTGTTGGATTATGTTCATGGTATAGACGTTTTATCCACAATTTTTCAAGCGTGCTTTCTCCCATCAATGATCTTTTGAAAGGGAAAAAGAAAAATCAACCCATTGTATGGAACGATGATACAGAAGCTTCTTTTATAAAGATAAAACAACTTTTAGTTTCAGCACCACTTCTATCACAACCAGATTTTTCAAAAAAATTCACAATTCAAAGTGATGCATCAAACAACGGACTAGGTGGAATTTTAACCCAAGTAATAGATAATGACGAACGAATTATTGCCTATGCTAGTCGATCATTATCCAAAACAGAAAGAAACTACTCTACAGTGGAAAAAGAATTATTAGCTTAACTATTCTGCATAGAAAAATTTCGACCTTACATCGAAAGTGTTAGATTTACTGCTATTGTCGATCATTACTCACTACTTTGGTTAAATAATATCCAGAATCCTTCAGGTAAGCTGCAACGATGGGCAGTAAAATTAAGACAGCACTCTTTTGATCTCGTTCATAAAAAAGGCAATACAAACATACTACCAGATGCGTTATCTCGTATAGTTCCTGACAATGAAATTACTTATATTGATAATTCTATAGAAACAGCATATTTTGATTTAGACTTGGATAGAATTGACCGCTGGTATGACAGATTAAGAGAAAAAATCATTAATAATCCTGATCGCTTTCCCCTGTTTAAAGTTGAAAACGATTTTATCCTTAAATATGCTCCTTGTAACTTACCCTTAAGATCAAACATATCTGATTTCAAGTTTGTAGTACCTAAACCACAAAGAAGAGATGTTATTGATTCTTGTCACAAACCACCCACATGCGCACATCTATGTTTTTTCAAAACACTGCATAGGGTTCAAGAACATT
Organism: Ophraella communa; assembly: GCA_035357415.1. Classification (NCBI taxonomy): domain Eukaryota; kingdom Metazoa; phylum Arthropoda; class Insecta; order Coleoptera; family Chrysomelidae; genus Ophraella; species Ophraella communa. Next base: position 340,400 of record JAYKXQ010000054.1, read on the forward strand.
TTTATTGGCCAAAAATGCGTCGTGATATTTTAAAGTATGTAAAATCATGTCAAACATGTGAAGCTCAAAAAATACCGAATACAGGTCGCATGGGTCTAATGGGGAAGGAGAAAGAAGCTAAATGGCCGTTTCAAATTATAGGGTTAGATCTAATAGGACCACTTCCACCTTCAAAAAAACAAAATAAATGACTGGTTTTCTAAGTATAACCTTATATTTCCTTTAAAAAGTGCTAAGACACATTTAATTGAAAGAATTTTAGAAAATGATATTTTTTTAGTTTTTGGTGTACCTCAGTACATTATTTGTGATAATGGAGTACAATTTACTAGCAAAAATTTTAAAAAATTGTGTGAAAAATACGAAGTCCAGAAAATATGGTACAATGCAGTGTATTCACCTCAGTGTAATTTTGTAGAAAGAAACAATCGCACAATAGAAACCGCTATTAGAAGCTACATAGACGAACACCGTGACTGGGATTTAGAAATACATAAAATTCGTCAAGCTATTAATACGGCAAAACATGAGATCACAGGTTTTACCCCAGCGTTTCTTGTGTTTGGAAGACATGTTCCTATTTCTGGTAGATTTTATGACGGTACAGAAGAATTAAAGGATATAGAGATTATACCTGGCGACCGAAAGGCATACGCTGCGAATCTTAACGGTCTAGCACAGGTCTTTAATGATGTTAGAGGAAAACTTCATAAAGCATATCAAAAGAATACTAAAACTTATAATTTACGTAAAAGAGATAATGAATTTTTCGTAGGAGATACACTTTGGCGACGTAACAAAGCTAAATCCAACAAAGGAGATTTGTTTGCTGCTAAATTGGCTCCTAGATTTATATCTTCTATAGTAAGAAATAAATGTTCCCGTTTAGTCTATGATCTAGAAGATTTAAAATCAGGTGCAAAGGTTGGAAAATGGCACATTAAAGATTTAAAAGCCTATCATGATTCTGACCCACCGGATGATGAAAATGAAAGTAGTTCATCTGAGTCAGGACTTTGACTTTAAATTTTGAAATTTTTTATACGTCATTTTGATTTATCATATTTCAATTTTTGTTTGGAAAAATTAGACTTCGTTTAGCCCTTGAAACTATCATAGCTATGATATAATTATAAAATACACCCCCATAATTTCAATATAAATTTTGTCCCTGTAATGTAAATAATATACTGCAGTTTAAAAAAAAATAATAAAAGCCCTTTGTTGTACATAACATTAAACCTTAATTTAAATAATGATTTTAGTTATTATAATTTAAAGTAAATTTTCGTATAGTATGTCTCTAGTACATAATATTTTTTTTTTCTTTTTAAAGTTTAGTGGTTGTGGAAGACATTATCCGATTTTTGACATTATCCGATCATGACACTTCCCAACGTTGACTCCTACGGGCGTTTGATACGCGTAGTTATCAAACCACAACACACTATGTTTAGGAATAAATTGTTATTTTCCCATTATTCATCTCTTCTGTAAGTAGTGGTTATGTTGCGACGTGTTTTCCGGACGTCACCGGTTTTCTGTTCTGGATCTGTATCGGACTTTATTTATTTATCCAAGAAAGGTCTGAATTAAGGAAACGCAAACGGTCGGTAAAAATAAATATTTATTCCTGGACTATATACATCGCTAAAACTTATCTAATGAAAACAACTATTTACAATATGTACAAATACTTTACAGTGACAGAAAGGAACGTAACGAACCTTCGACGGTATACTAATTGACATGCTCCGCGGTATCGGAGTGCAATTACAACGGATCCGGGACTCTGTGGACTACGGTCCTAGTCGGGGATAAAACAGGACAGCTCGTTTCTAGCTCAACACGCTAGAAACGAAACGTTCGTGCTTCCACGATGCGGCGGAACTGACGCAGGACTTTCTACCTTCGCTTGTTGCCCAGCTCAGCACGCTGTAGGCGAAGCGTTCGTAGTACGGATACGTTCTTGCCTTGAACGTCTCACCCAGCTCAACACGCTGAAGGTAAGTCGTTCCTAAGGAAGAAGCCAATCAGGTGTTTACTCAGCTCAGCACGCTGGAAGATACTAGCCTGGTTGACGATCCGTAGGAAAGTGTCTTTTCTGTGCTAGCGGACGTGAATTTATACGGCTCTCGGAGAGTGGGGCGATCACGCTTACTGGGTATAGGTATGGGGGAATCAAATACATTGGTGCGCCGACGAGGCAGCGCGTTTTTCATTTAATAGTAGGTAATAGGTGTTTCTTTCTTTTTCTTCTTTCATTAAAAAATAGCCTATCAAGATAGTCTATTTTTTTTTCTCGGAGGGGGGTAGTGTAACAGTTTTATTAGCTATCATCATACGTTTCATTAAATAGTATTTCTCTTTATAAATGTTACCTTATTAAACATGTATTTTAGCTTTTCTTAAAATATTATCTATAAATGAAACAATAAATTAATTAAGTTTTCTTTTAATAAATAAAAGTAAAAGCTATTGTATACATATTTAATCAAACCTGAAAACAACATAACATAATATGTTAGTATTTAAAAAATATATATTGGATATAATATCAAAACTACTTGTACTTACTTTTCATGTTTGAATATTCGGTTAATGTATTATATTCCTGTATTATTGTACTCATGTTTAATCCTATTATTTAAAGGTTATGACTTTTATGTCAAATCAATTCTTCTTTATTTTTCAATTCCATAAAACTATATATAAACTTCCTAATTAAATGTCTGGGTATAAAAATTTTAAGCAGGTGTAATTTTTGAGGTGAGATCGTTTACGGTGTACACTCAAAATTTCTATGCTAGATTAGGTTCTATGTCATTAGTATTAGCGGAAGTAGAAAGGGACAATTAATGTGATGAAGGAGATGGGGTAAAAAGTTAAGAACATTGTTTTGCAAAAATTGGTATGGCGATATTCATCAATTTTTCCTTTATAAATATTTATGATTAGGAAATCGATATTGTTTCTACACACTAATATATATGTATAGAATTTCAAACAAATAGATCCAGCAATAAAGAAGATAAACAGGAAAATAAATTCAGCACGTGATCTTCTATGTAGATAAAAGAAAACCCTCTATATATCAGAGGTGAGCATCGAAACAAAATATTCTTTTATTAAATTAGTAGAATTATAACTGAAATCGATTATGTATTTTAGGGTTTTTTCTTTGTCTTCAAAATGTTTGGTTTTTGTTTTATCCATCCTTTGGAATCAGTTTCATAGTCGCCACCATCGGACACTTGTACCATCTATTCTTCAAGCCTCCTGCACAGCGTGCCCAATATTCCAGAGACATTTATTCAGTGTTAATATGGAAGTCAGGTTTATTTTTTTAAATACTTTTTTTTTAAACAATTCTTACAAGCCAAAATAATAAAAGACATGCAAACATACACCATATATACGTCGATTTGATAAAGTATGTACAACTAATAATAGTAAATGTGTAAATAAATATAAATAGTAAGATTAATAATAACTGTATATAAAAAGTTAAGATTTGTTAAGATTATAGTAATGAATAGAAAAGGGTTATGAATTTTTATAATTTTTATTGTTTCAAATTGTATATATCCAACTTAAATGAAGTAAATATTTTTCTTTGCTTTGAATATTTTTCATCTATTGAATAAACTATCTCTCTTTATTATTATTTTAGGTTTCTTGATTCTCCCAGCATAATATCTATCTAAAAGAATCAGTGGCGCCCAGGAAATAACTCTGATTTTATGTGTTAAATTAAAATAATATTTAAGATTAATTTTTGATTTTGGACAAATACTTAGATATATTTTAAAGGCCTACGCCCTAATGCAACTGACGAAGAGCTGCCGTAAGCATTGGTAACTTTAACGTTACACAGTTGGCGCCCAACGTGGTTATATTGGCATATTTTATTTGTACTTGGTTCGTGTTACACTATTAGTTTTAATATACCTTTTGAGTATTTAATTTAACAAGTTTTTAAGTATTGTTGTTGCTTAAGAATTGAGTAGAGAGATATTTTTTTCCTTAGAAAAAAGATTATTCTTGGTCTACTTATCGTAGTTAGATATTATTAATGGAAATCCAAGTTGACAAACCTTTTATTTGACATTTTGACTCAAAATTTGATTACATACTGATTTATTACGTGTTATAGTGCTCTTTTAAGCATATAAATTACTAAAACTGGTATATTTTCACACTGCTGATTTTATATTCAAATTAATATACCATACATAATTAGAACTATTTTCTCTTTATTCAATATATGTACATACATTTATACTTTAACAAAATATTCTACAATTATCGTATTCTGAAATATGAATCCGGAAAAATTTCAAGTCAACCATTTGTTGGATTACGAGCTAGAGTATGAACTTTCTATTAGGAAAGTCAGTTCTTCCCGGCCAGTGGCAGACAAAAGAAAGAAGACTATTGGAAAAAGAACAAACAATACCTGATTCTACTGTACATTTGGAAAGCTATCCTTTTGACTATGTAAATGAACAAAAAGAAATTAACGATACTTTTACTCAAATAGCTGGAAACATAATTGAATTTGCTGACATAGGAAATCCGAATGACAACTTATATCAACGGACAATTTCAAGGATAATTCATGTTACAAAACGAGTAAACAGAATAGAAGATTTTTTGAAAAGACAGGCCTTGAGTATAAAGCAGGTGTGTTTTTGCATAAGTAATTTTTTTAATGCATATATTCTACCCAAATTAAAATGTACATGATTTTTTTCTTAAAAAGCCAATATTAAAATTATTTGGTTTTTCTTTTCATGTTGGGTCACCAATATAATAGTTGATACAGTGTATTTAGCTATTATTGTGGTGACTAGGGTCTATATATGTGCAATCCTGATGTTCAGATGTATATATGCTGACTCATCTCAACCTGGCCATACTTGATGTTCAGTCAACCGGGCTAGAGTAACAGGTTTTGGCATCCACAAAAACTAATTTCAGAAATGAATTTTCACGAAGAAGATGATCTGCTTAACGACATGGAATATACGATTACGAACGTACGATTGAACGACAGTACGAGTGAACGATCGAACGATTCAAACGAAGTGAACGAAAACGGAACGATTGAGGCAGAATCATCTGGGAATGGCTCTGTCCTTCCCACCCCGGTAATCAATGTGCCGAAAATTGTCAACGATGCGAAATCTAACAATGCGCTAACGATTATTTAAAAAATTCTGCGAAGCTACCAATAAGCTCATGACACAACAAATCCAGATGTTGACTGTTGTTTTAAACACTGTTAAAAACCTCGAAACCCTACAGAATGAAATGTTAAACGTCTTGAAAAACAGCAGGAAAATTTAAACATTCAAGATAAGACACTTGACGAGTTTATGCTGAAACACGCGACAAACGCTAACAGCAACAATGATCGGTTGGGCGATGAATGGGAAAACAAAGTTTCTGAGCTGATACGACGGGAGCTAAACTGCTCTAGAGCAGACAAACAAACGATGGAAAACACTGAAACTAATTCAGTAATTAATGACGTGAAGGAGGCTATTAAACTTGAAATAATAGGTTGAAATAATAGGTAAAGACTCAGGCACACGACGGGACTACAAACCTACGACTCAAACCAAATTTGAGCATTTCTATGACTATTTCTCATCGAAGCTTAGATCAAAGGAATTATTATATATAATTGATTCGAACATTATGCCGAGTCAAGCTTTTGACGTAACGACGACAGAAAAACATAGATTTAAAGTCAGAGACATTCTTATCAATCGACTCGATCACAATTATCATTCTAAGGTGGTTCATTTGAAAAACCCAATTGAAATTCTAGCTTAAAATAAAAGAGCTGAAAAGATGCGAAACAAACATGACAACGGTTATGATCAGAAAACAGTTGTATAGCCTACAATACATACGGACAAGGAAACTTCTTCAGATTTCTGTGAGAAATTTGAGGAAGTTGTTCGAAGCTATGAAAACGTTTCTGGCACGAATTCTTTGTCGGAGGAGGAGAAACGAGACGCCTTTTATAATGCGATTATGGCTACAGTACCCGATGTGCAATCAATTGAGTTTGTAACAAAAAAGACGACTGGTAAAGGTTTAAGTTACGAAGAACTCAAAATGTTTCTTATACAGGCGGAAGTCAATAAAAACCAAACGGGTATAGAAACGAGAGCTGCGCTTGCAATCAAGCGAGATCCGAAAGATCGATGCTTCGAGTGTGATGACTATGGACATCACAGTCGTGATTGTCGTTATAAAGGAACTGGTTTGCGAAAATGCTACCAGTGTAATCAATTTACGACGCACATAGCTAACGACTGCCCAGAACGAACTGTACGACTGAATAAAGAGCGTAGTATCTCTATTGGACGAAACCGAGGTTTCACGAAATATAACGAGAGACAAAGAAATTTCCAAGATTCCCGTAGGGACACACGACAATTTCTGAAAACGGAGGGAGAGGGTCAAATTGAAGTGACTTAAAATAATGGTCAGGTTTTTACTGGAAAACTGAAAACGACACGGGATATAAAAGAAGAAGTGTGACGATGCGTGAAAATTTAATATCAAATTTAAATTCAAATAATTACGATTTAGAAAACAAACAGATAGAAAAAGGTAGTGGAATATCTCAAAGTCAAATTAATCTAAAGAAATCAGACGATGCGTTACACGAAGGAAGTGAAAAGATTAACGAGGAAACCCGGAATACTAAAATAGGAAAAATAATTTTTAAACATTCAAATTTTGACACTACCATTTGGGATCGAAAAATAAACGATATCGACGAATTGCCAATCATTGAGATCCTGGAAAATGAATCGTCATTTGGTGAAAAATGTATGAAATTTAAGAGAAATAACGAAGCAATGCTCTGGCATGTCAGACTAGGTCATACATCTTTAGCATATCTCAAATGCCTACAAAAGAAATTTCCAGAAAATAAAAAATTACGAGAGGCAATTTTTGACGAAACAATCTTACACTGTGAAGTTTGTATGATTTCAAAAATCAATAAATTACCATTTAAAACGACTCGGAGACGAGCAACAGAGCCTTTACAAATCATTCACTCGGATACGATGGAACCTATAAATCCCCCTCCTTATCCTAAAGGGTACAAGTTTATTTCAGTATTCATCGATGATTTTTTAACGACTTGCCATGGCTTATCATATGAAATATAAAAGCGATACAGGTTAATGTTTTGAAGCTTTTGTACGAAGTGCGCGAAATTTGTTAGGACGGGACGCAAAGGTTTGCTACTTACGTTCAGACCAAGGTACTGAATATACGGGTGGCTATACGATTGTGGTTCTGAATAAGTTGCAGGCAGAACAACAATTTTCTAGTCCTGATACTCCTGAACACAACGGAGTAGCTGAACGTTTCAACCAAACAATTCAAAAGAAAGTGAGAGCGTACATGTACGATGCGAAATTTCCAGAAAACATGTGGGATTTAGCTTTAAACGCTGCTGTTTACGCTTATAATAGAACCCCGCATAAGTCGAACGACATGATTACACCTATGAATAAGTTTGCACCACATCATCATTATGACATTAATCAACTTAGACGATTTGGTTGCTTGGCTTATATTAAAGTACAACGCAAGACGGGGCCTAAGTTTTGATTCGAAAGACGACGAGTGATTTTAGTTGGATATACTCCCACTGGATACCAGCTTTTGAAACCTGAGGAAGGCAAATTTTACGAGAGCAGGGACGTAAAATTTAACGAAAAACTGGTTTATGGTGACAAGTATGAACGAGATAGCATCAAAAATTGGCCAGTTGATGAAAACGGAGTGAATAAAGACAGTTGGTTTGACTATCCATGAAAATTTTAATAATGATGAACTTGAGGGTAACCTCTTGTTCGCCGCCAAATTTAACTATGAGTATGATAACAAAAAAGAAAATCTTGAAGACGAAATGTATCATGCGCTGTTGGCCAAAATAAACCAAGACCCTATCTCATATAAACAAGCAAGCAACCTAACGAAGTGATGTACTGGAAAGAAGCGATTGACAACGAATTAAAGTCAATGATTAAAAACGAAGTATGGGAAATTGTCCAAAGACCTGAAGACTGACGAGAAAAAGGCTAACATTATTGACTCACGCTGGGTATTCAAGAAGAAAACTGAAAAAGACGGTAATGCAAAATTCAAAGCTAGACTAGTAATCAGAGGATTTATGGACAAAAACATGTATGAGCTGAAAGAAACTTATGCACCAGTTTCTAGATTACCTCTTGTACGATCCGTTATTTCCATAATAAATAAGTACGATTTAATAGTGTGCCAATTAGATGTTAAAATGGCATTTTAAAAAGTGCAGCGGTGGGATTGAATCACGAAGCTGGTGAAGTTGTTTCTTGTGATTCTTTCAAGCATTTAATAGTTTTAGTTTCATTGCAGTTATAGTATTAAGTGCTTAGTGGTATTTATTTAAGTTTAAGTGTGTTTAGTTAACGTAGGAGACTAAACCTGCTCTAAACAACAGCCATTAATAAGTTTTATGGCATAAGATTTTCTTATAATAGAGTTATTACTTAGTTGTATAATAACTAAGAAAGAAAACAGTTTTTACAGTTTAGTTAAATTATAAACTAAAACAAGTACCATTACTGTTAAAATAGTCAGTTAAAGTATAAACTGTACTTATTAAGCAAAGTTAAAATAATGTCACGTTTACGTCTGATTGATAAACTGATTTAGATGATGATTTAAGCTATAAACGTTCGAGTAAAACCTCTGAAAAAACTAGCAACAGGTCAGTACCATCGAAGATTCAAATGATTACAAGTACTTCAAGAAGTCAACAGGAACGAAGTTTTACACCACCCACTTCGTCACAGCCATCTACGTCACCTGACAACGTCAGACGTTTAGAAATGTTAGTCGCGCGACTTATTGAGCACAATTTTACACACAAAACTATGCAATGCAAAAGTTATGTAAAGCCAGAGTGTATACCGGAATTTAGCCCAGGAAATCCAAATTTAAGTTGCTCAAAATGGATAGAAAAAATAGAACAATTAGCAAAAATCAATGGCTGGGATGAACATGTTATAGCGTATAACATGCAAAGTCTTGCTCGGAAATGGTACAATAATCTACCAACATACGAGTTAAGTTGGCAGGATTGGAAGGCTTTATTAATGAAATCATTCCCAGAGCACCAAGATTATGCTAGTGCGCTTAGAAAAATGCTTAACAGATGCAAACGATCTACAGAATCTTGGGAGGAATATTATTTTGAGAAGTTGGAACTAATCAATTCCTGAGAAATTAATCAAAAAAATGCTGTATCTGGTCTCATCGACGACAGTCCAAGTAGGTGCACGAGCTGGTCGGTACAAACCCCCAGATAAGCTATACGCTGAATATCTTTCGTGCTTAAAGCAAGAAACTAACATGTTTTCACAATTCCCTAAGAGAAGACGGTATCACCAGGAAGCAAGCCAAAGAAATGAACCACCTTTAAAAAAATACAAAAACGGAGAAAATCAAACTAAACAAAAATGTTACAATTGATTAAGGAAGAAGCTGTTATATCTGGTTACGGAGGTTCTAGTGTAGCTGCCATTAGAGAAGTTCAGATAAAAGTCAATTTGGATCGTGCTTCGGCTAACGTAAAAGCCTTAGTTGTTCCGAATTATGTTCAGGAAGTACCAGTTATGATCGGAGAACCATTTCTGAACCTATCAGAAGTAGCAGTTTTGATTGTCGGCGACAAGGCTAGAATCGTAAGTTCCTATGATGACCTCAACGATGTTCTTAACTTGGAAACGAGAAAAATACCATTATGGTCCAAAGAAGGTGTAGCAGTTCCCCCTAAAACGTCTGTGCTAGTCGTCGTAACGTCACACGAAGCATTTCGTGGCGAAATATATATTTCTGGGAGTCTAAGGGCGATTCCTGGCCGAGAACACTATCTGGGCGAATGCATCACTCTTAGCGAAGATGGGTTCGTTTCCATCACCAATGTTTCACAACAAGAAATCAAGGTAAGAGCAAAACATATTTTAGCCAGGTGCGTACAATGTTTGAAGATAAAACTTTGCGTCCTAATGTAGACAATTTTCAAATTAAAACGCAAGAATGCAAATTGTTTAGTAAAATTGACTTGCTATTCAATGAAAATCTTGATTCTGGTCAGGTAAATCGTTTACTTGATCTTATTAATGAGTTTAGGTGTTGCTTCGCTGCAAACACCAGCCAATTTGGGAAAACTGATGTAATAAAAATGACTATACGTCTTACTGGTTTATCGACCTTACCGATTATCTTATGCAGAACGCGAAGTTGTAAAAAATATAGTAGAAGATTTATTGAAAAACGAAATTATTCGAGAAAGTGAGTCACCATATTCGAGTCCAATTTTACTGGTAATAAAAAAAAATGGTGAACAACGTATGTGCGTCGACTACAGAACGTTAAACGCCAAAACCGTAAAAGACCGTTTTCCACTGCCTCATGTCGACGACTTTTTGGAAAAAATTAAAAATAGCCAGTTTTATACAAGTCTTGATTTAGTGAGTGGATACCACCAGATACCGATTGAGGAATCTTCTGTTCCAAAGACCGCATTTATAACGCCCGATGGACACTACGAATATCTACGGGTACCATTCGGATTATGTAATGTACCTGCGATTTTTCAGCGTACAATAAACAAGGTGTAGGGCAACCTACGTTATAGAAATATAGTAGTTTACATGGATGATGTTCTTGTGCCCTCGGAATATTTCGAATCAGGTATTGGCAAGACTGGTGTTTGAATCGATGAAAGTTGCCGGTCTAACGTTGACTGTCGAAATGTCAATTTTTCATGGAAAGGGTAGAATACTTAGGACATGAAATAAGCCGAGAGGGTGTACAACCAGGTGGAAAAAAATCTAAAGCAATTCAGAACTATCCAACCCCAACAGATGTCCAAAAGGTGCGACAATTTCTTGGTCTTGCAAGCTATTTTCGCAAATATATTAAAGATTTCGCGGCAATAGCTCGGCCTTTGACTTCCTTGACGAAAAAGGATGTTACATTTACCTGGAACATTGAACAAAGTACAGCTTTCAATACACTTAAAGAAAAGTTGTCGTCGAGACCACTTTTAGCCATTTATGATCCAAAATTAAAAACTGAAGTACATACTGACGCTTCAAAATGGGGCATTGGAGGTATATTACTACAAAAACATGCAGATGGTTTAAAACCTGTGTTGTATTACTCCCGTCAAACCACTAGAGAAGAGCAATGGTATCACTCCCACGAGCAAGAAACGATCGCAGTCGTAGACAGTCTAAAACATTTTCGAGTTTATTTAATAGGAATTGAATTTAAAGTCGTAACCGACTGTAATGCAATAAGAACAACACTTTGTAAAAGAGATCTCGTACCTCGGATAGGTCGTTGGTGGTTGACTGTCCAAGAATATTCATTCGATGTCGAATATAGGGCTGGTCACAAGATGGCGCATGCAGACGCCATCAGCAGAAATCCAAATCCTGACGTTCAAGAAGAATCTACTGTTGTAGTTAGTACCATTAATATCTCCAACGACGATTGGGTTCTTGCAGCACATCTGACTGACTTACGGTGCAAGGTATTAGTGGACATATTGCAAAAAGTCCCAGAAAACCGAGAAGAAGCCAATATCCATAAAGAATATTGCCTGGAAAATGGTCGACAGTACAAATATGATGAAAAAAACAAGAAAAAGTGGGTGATACCAAAAGCGGCTAAACGACAAGTGGTGCTTTATTTTCACGATGGAAATGGTCATCTTTCAGTTGAGAATACGATATCAGCAATAAGTAAGTTGTATTGGTTCCCAGGAATATAAGCTTACGTTAAGAAATTTATATCGTGCTGCTTGCCCTGTCTGTATAACAAGGAACCTAGGAACCTGGTGGAAAGCAAGCTGGATATCTACATCCGATTGAGAAAATTGCCGTTACTTTCGATACCCTGCACGTGGATCACTTAGGTCCCTTTGTGATGTCCAAAAAGAAAAACAAATATCTTGTGGTCATTGTGGACGCTTTTACAAAATTTGTTTTTATGAAGGCTGTAGCATCAACCAAGGCACGTCCTGTTATTACATTTTTAAACAGTGTTATCGAAAACTTTGGTATTCCAAGAAGAATAATAAGTGATCGTGGCACTTGTTATACAAGCAGTGAGTTCGAAAATTACTGCAAAAAGCTAAATATAAAACACGTATTAAATGCAACAGCAACACCAAGAGCAAACGTCCAAGTCGAACGGTATAATCGCACAATTTCCCTTTCGGCATCAACGGACAATGTGGAAAGGTGGGACGAGAATATAGCAAAAGTATGGTGGGGCTTGAATTCTACGACGAATTCATCAACGGGAAAGACCCCTACGAACTCTTCTTTGGATACGTTCCAAGGGGCATCGCTAGTGCGGTACTCGACAACGAAGTCACTGTGGAACCGCAAATAGTGAATAATTTACAAAATACTCGACAGCAAGTTAAGATAGATCTTACCAAGAAACAAATGAAATAGAAATCGAGGTTCGATGCTCGTAGAAAAGCTGGAATTAGCTTTAAGGTAGGTGATCAGGTTTTAGTACGGAATGAACCGACAAGCAATGAAGGTAAGAGTAGAAAGTTACTACCAAAGTATGTCGGACCGTATGTGATCACGAGAGTCCTAGATCATGATCGTTACGTAGTAGAAGATCCCAAAGGCTCCTTACGAAGTCGGAGAAAGTATACTGGGGTCGTTCCAATAGATAAGCTTAAAGCCTATAACGTTGCCGTGAGTTCGGGTGCCGACGTGGAGGATGAACTCTCGGAGATACAAAAGTAGAGAGCTCTCCTAAAAAAAAGGGGATGAGATGCATTCTCGAGACAGTAAGAGGAATAGTATCGACAAAGACGTTGAACTAGATCCTTAGCTGGTGTTTTTAGCTAGGAAGACTACGTGCCTCAAGATGCCAGCAACTTACTTTACTAACAATTACTACATTTTAGAATACTATAGTTTTTTTTGATAACTGAAAATGTTTCTGTATTCTAGTAGTAAGTTTGACTGACAGAGCATCCACGGACCCCGTGGATAGTGGCAGCATGGCCGACTATGAAAAACGTACCCATTACGGCACTGGTGGCGATCATCAAGTATTGAAATCGTACCGTTAATATAATGATTCATGTTACTAGTTTTTAGATGTTTATGTTTAATGAAGGGAATGTATTCATTCGTATTACAGAAAGGGATAAGTAAAAGTGTTTAATAATCTATTTCGTTGTTTTCCTTTGTTTGGTTCTTAAAACATAACAATTTGATAATACTAATGGTTTATGAATTATATAGTATCACACTTTTAAACAAATTTTATTTCTTTTATTCTTACTTTTTTAAACTGTAGCTTAATATTTTATTAAAACAAAAACATAGTCATATTAAATATTGGAAACAAAAATACTCTTAACTTTTACGGTAAACTTAATAGTTTTAAAAATTTTCTACAACTCAAAATTAAAACAATACACGTGTAAACAGGGATAAATATAACGATGCGTGTTCACAAAAAGATGAAATGAAATTTTGATAGAAATTGGGCCACAGAGCCCTAATGGAAGGGTATTTGGCACTTGTAATATCAAAAAATCGATTTGTCGCATGAAAAACCTTATAATATAAACAAATCAGCATACAACAATAGTAAAAACCATGAAATCCCCGCGCGGATTATTAACTTCATATATAGACTTGAGTGTTTATAACAATATCGCAAATGAAATAAAAATCCGACTAAATAATGAAATACATTTTTTTTGTATTTTTTCCCGCAAGAGTCGGCTTTTCCATTTTTTAATTTTTTATTAAAAAAAATTTAACAATTATTGCAAATTTAGCTGTTGCAAAATTCATTTTTTGGTTTTTTTAGATTTTTGAGCACATTTTTAAATAAGAGGTGTATTTTTTTATTTTATGTGAAAGTAGACGTAAAAACGGAAAAAAATGAGCCCCAGATAAACCTTTTTCAATAATATTTTTCGTGCAAACTTTACAGCTTTTTCCAGAAAAATCAAATTTCTCGGAAAATTATTATGTTACAAGGTTGAGAAAATTCGAGGTTATTTTGGACATAAAAAGGCAAGTTTTCACCAAGTTTCATCAAGATTGACGAATCCGTTGGAAAATTAAAAATTTAAAACGAAAAATCGTTTTTTTTCATTTGCCTCGAAAAATTGAGGTTATGTGAGAAAATTGCCAACATAAAAGTTTTAGATTTTTACTTGATCTACAACTTTTCTATTGGGCACTTTTTATTTTGACGTCAATTTTAGACGTAATCAGCAATATTTCAGTTTTTTACCCCTTTTTCACCCATCAAAAGTTTATGATCATAATTGAGATAGTTACTGTATTTATTTTTTCATGTATTATCAGCCCCTTTACCACCTACAACTGTTACATTCCAGGTCTCAGAAATTCCGTATTTTTTATTTTTTGGCCTGGACTACAAGTAATCTTAAAAGTTTCCTTAATTCCCCTTTCTGTCAAGTTACTTTGTGCATGTCTGATACTTGTAAAAATGGGCTTTACATCATTTTTCCTCAACCAGTTTTTCAAATATTTATTTTTAAAGTAAGTTGCATTATCCATAATACAACTTAGAAATTTTCCATGTTCTTTAAAATATGTTTTAAATATGTTAATTACAGTTGTTTTATTGGTTTTTTCAGTTGCATGAAGGTATATGAATTTTGATAAAATATCAATAGTTATAAAAATATGTGATTTACCATTGTGATTTGGCAAAAGATTGCTAATAAAATCTACTACTACTAATTCTAAAGGATATTTATTGATTTTGGTAAGTTTGAAAATTGTTTATTTGTCGAAATGTAGTTCTCTCTAAATATTTTATGCGTTCTTCTTATATCGGGATGATTAAAATCTACATGTATTTTATCAATCTGTAATTTGGCTAATTTATTAGTAATCAAATTATTATTAAGGCGACGAAACTGCTGTATATTATTCCCTATGATACCACTACTTACAAAATTTACTTTTCTCAATAACGGCAATATTAAATTGCTTTATGAAAACGTTTGTGTAAAGCTTATACTTCAGAGAGTGTTACAAGTTTCTGACATAATCAAATTGTTTGAAATAAGTTTACAATCAGTTATCAAAAAGTGATATATTTTGTTCGTAAAATTTCATGATATTTAACGCCAATAAACCGTTTTTTTAGCATGTTGAAATATGTTAATCGCTTCTAATTTATATTCAATATGTAGGCTTACTATCAAACTATCATGACCCAAAAAATTACCTATTAATTTTCATCCAATTTCTTTAAAAGTAAAAAAATGTAATCGAATGTCCATATTAAGAAATATTCTTTGTTATGTTATGGTCGTTTGTAGAAACCTTTAACATACTTGAAATCTTTGTACAACAACGGTAAATTTAAATTTGTTGTTGTTCATACCTTCACTCTTAGATGGCGGCCTTGTAGATTGTGTAAAAACTCGAATTGTTTGTTAATGATAACCAGCGTTATGCCAGGATCGTACCTATAAATATTATTTGTTTGTTGAAAGTGTGTGCGAAATACGATTTGGTTTTGGAATTTTAAAAAAGAGTTTTTATTTTTCGTAAGTATAACAATATCAGAGTAAATTAAATTAATATTATTAGTTTATTCTTTTTATCGGAAAAAATAATACATTAAATTTTCTGACAAAAACTTGATGTGTGGAGATCGGTCCGTGATTTTTAGTTTTTATTTGGATGTTTTCTATTTAGTCTTAACTAAAATCTGCTCTTGCTCTGAATGTGGGTTCGTGAGTTGTTCATTTATAAAAAGTGTCGTTAATAAAATATATCCATAGTTTTTTTTATTAATTCTTGTGTTCTAACAACAGATTTTTGATTGTTGTTGTATTTAATAGATTTTCTCGACTTATTAATTTTTAAAATAATAGAATATGGTGAAATTTAATATCAGACGTGGACGAAAAAGAAATCGCGCCGCGCGCGTTAGAACCCAGTTTCACAGGAGAAGATTGGAAACTGAAATTGTTAAGGAAATTATGAATGATGTTCTTGATCAGGTGGAAAGAAATAAACAAGTTACAATGAATTGTCGTCAAATACTTAATAAAGTTTTTGAGCGGGTTGATGACACAATCAAATCACCTCAAGGAACATTAACAAAAATTTCAGAACCATCTGGCTAGGAGACTGATGAATACGATTTTTTCAATCATCCACTTTTACAAGAAGAAATGGACAGGTAATTTTTACACAATTTTTAAACCACTTTTGGAGAACAGATTCAGCTTGATTAAAATTTTGATGAAAATAATAAGTAAATAAATATCTTTCTAGAATTGATAGTCATCAACTTGAGATTGACTTTGTGGAGCGTCAAAAGATGTTTTCTGGTTGCCGAATTGTGGACATTGATTATTTTTTGAATAAAGCTATGAGAATACAAATAAATCATAATAAAAAATGCACTGACGGGAGGCTTGAAATGTTTCGTGATGATAGATTTGGCTTAAAAAGTATTTTTGTGATGAAATGCAATGCATGTGATAAAGAACTTCCCATAGCTAATGAAGATCCAGACAAGCCAGAGTCTATTTTAAATAGAGCAGCTGTTTGGGGAACACTCTCTGCGGGTAGTACATATACCCATTTATTGGAGTTTTTGAGCATCATGGATATACCTAGTCTTTCAAGTAATATGTTTTATAAAATTCAAAGGAGTTTAAGTGAAGTAAATATTAAACTTTAAGTGGTTACAAATAATAGTTTTTACTAAATTTTATATGATTTTTTTTGTTGAAGTAATCTAAACCTTAAGTCGGAAACCGACTTAAAAAATGAAGTAGAAAATTTGAGTCGGCGGTTGAAGGTACGCTTTTTTCCGTTTGTCCACTAAATATTCTACTTCCTTAAATATTACATATGAAAAAATGAAATCCCATATTATGTATATTAAAACCGTTATTATTTTATTTATATTATTTTATTATTATAACAAAAATATAATTATATTGTTTTTTACACATAACTTTACAAAAACAAAAGGAAATTCAGAAAAATACGATAGGTCAATTTGAAAACCCCATATATCTAACCCATAGAATGGCATCGTCTTACTGCGTCCTACTTTGGAGCAGTAATGAAAAGAAGAATGACAACATCATGTGATGCATTGGTTAAACAAATATTAAATACAAAAACGTTTACTACTCAGGCTACTGCTTGTGGCAAACAAAATGAAGGAGTTGCAATTAGCAAATTTGAGGAACTAACGGGGCATAAAGTGACTCCTTTCGGTCTATTTATTGATGAACACGGCTTCTTGGCTGCCTCACCAGATGGTATACATAAAATTTTAATTAAATTTCTTCAACGTAATCGCTTTATTTGCTTTAGGAATTATCAAAGAAAATGAAATTGTCCAAGTAAAATGTCTTCAAAAAGTAGCTTCATCTGGAATGTCTCTAAAAAACGCCGTCACGAAGAAAATGGTAGCCTGTTTACAAATGGATGATAATGGAGAAATAATATTAAAAACAAATTACGATTACTACTACCAAATTCAAGGACAGCTAGCGATAACAAAGGCTACAAAAGCGTATTTTGTAGTTTACTTATGCGATAAAAACAACTTTTTTGTTTAGATCATTAATCAAGAGAGGGAGAGAGGGAGAGAATCATGCTTCCAAAATTAAAGATATTTTATATGGATTGCTTAGGACCAGAAATAATATTAAATAGAAGGAGCAGACATATGAAATGTCAAGATCCTCATTACATTTTAGAAGCTCAGTCTAAAGCACATCTATTGAAATCAAATTAAAAGGTTTAGAGTAAAAAAAACAGCTTCTAAGATTAGCACCACAGAATATGATTAATCACATAAAATTTTGCTATTTGCGTAAAAAATACTAGTTTTTGATAATTAACAGTAAAATTATTTGTATGGAACATGGTTCCATGTTTTCCAACTTATGCTTATTTTGATCAAGTTTATGTTTTAAGTAAATAACACTCTGTGAAGTATAAGCTTCTAATAACATTTTCAAAATCCAATTTAATACATTTGTTATTCAAGTAAGTAAATTCTCCTAGCATACTTCAAAACTCAGGATTGTCTATCTATGAGCAAGTGAAACGTTTGGTTAAATTTTGATTCCTTAATTTTTTGTCAAAAATTATATTAAATCCATTATGCATTTATTCAATTAAATGAAAACATTGAATTTTACATATTTTTCCAAATATCTTCTTTGCGGTCCAATTTAAACAAAATTTGTATGGAAAATTAATTGTGGAGCATAATTTTTCAAACAATTTTTATTTATTTTGTTTATAATGTTACGGTCCATTTTTAGAAAAAAATATGTATATAATAAAAATTAGAGAGCGCAACATTTTAAACAACTCTAATTTAAGTTTTTTCTATAATCGTCAATAACAGAATTATTACTTACAATAGAAAAATAACCACTTATAAATTACCCCTTCAAATGTTCTGACTATATCGACAATCTAATCAACCCAGTCTAAAGTGGAAAAAAGGTATAAAATTTGGTGTTTTTCTCTTTGTTAGTTTTTGAGTTATGATGTATACAGACACACATACAGATAGACAGACAGACCCCAAAACGTAAAGTTCGGACAAAATTTCAAAAGTCGAAAAAATGATGGTTACAATACTTTTCTTATTGGAAAATAAACATTTATAAACAATTTACTGAGCCAATTGGCTTATTTTTTTAAAATAGCCAATATTTTTTGTAACAAGTCAATGGGCAGGTCAAATACAACCAACCACCTGAAAATGTTTATATTATGTGCCTTTAAGTAACCAAATCGATTTTGTAGTTTATAAATAAAGTTAATTGTTTATTCCAGAGTTTTATAAAGTGAAATCATTCATATTGTGATAAAATATTGAAATTTATCGGACTAAAAAAACTGTTAAAAAAAATTCATTTTTTGAAAAAAATCTCATTAAAATTCCAAACTAAATATTTTTTAATTAATTAATAATAGTAATAAATTATAAAATTTAATGTTTTAAAACATTACATATTCGTGACATTGCAAAACATTGAAATGGCTAGTTAGTATCGTTAATAAATAAATCAAGTACGCCCCTGGATCACCCCTCAAGCAAATATTTTAAAATATATCGGTTTACAATCGTCGATTGGAATTCTCTAGCAACAAATGTAAATAAGCTTCTCAATTGTGGCGCAAAACGATTATGGCTCACTTATCGGACTACGTATATGTAACGCTGTCTTTCTCGGAGATAGAATCAGTTCCTTGTCGTGGGGATCCTCACTTTAAGCTTGATTGTCCGTTTCAATTATAAAATGCCCAACCAAAAAAAATTAAATTTTGTGATACAGTACATTATACTTAATAATTCTAGTTCTACAACTGCATATTTTTTTTCGGCACTTCTTGTAATTCGTGATACAAATGAGATTGGAATCTCCAATCGGTGTATTGATGCATCTGTTCGCAATGTAAATTGTTTACTGTAATCAGGGTGATAAAGCTTAACATTTTGACAAAATACATCTTTTATATTATTGAATGCTTCATCTTGTGTATCAGTTCATCTGTATGGAATATTTTTTTAACAACTTAATTAATGGTATTTCCAGTTCAGATAGATTAGGAACTAATATTTTAAAGTAGTTCAAAGTACCTAGAAATCCTCTAAGCTCTTTAAATTTATAGGTCTTTTATAATTCTTTATCGTTTTCAATCTTCCAGGATCCATTTCTATTGTTTTCGCAGTATTTTTAAAACACAAGTATACCACTTCCTCTTTATATAATTCACATTTATCTAAATTTAATTTTAATCCGGCATCGTCCAAATCCTGTAATATTAGTTTTAAATGCCTACCACAACCTTCTTCATCTTAAGAAAAAATTGAAATGTCATCTACATAATGTATTACATAATCTTGATGTTTATCTAATATTTTGCTCAAAGCTTTTAATAGAGCACTTGATGCACTTTGTACCCCAAATGCTACAACATTAAAATGGTAAACTCTGCCATTAATTCTAAATCCGACAGACCAAATCTCTGCTTTCTTCGCTTAGAGGTATTAGCCAAACACTGTGTTTCAAACCTAGTTTGGTAAAAATCTTTGTATTGGTAATTTTTCCTAAAATTGATTATATTATAAGAGAAACTTCAAATTCTCGTACTGTACATTTATTTAAATTTCTACTATCAAAACATAATCTTAATGAGTTGACCTTTTTTAAAACTACAACCACTGGATTAATATATGGTGCTGTACTGTAACTGATAATTCCATCATTCATTAATTGTTTAATTGCTTCCTTCACTTGATTTTGATGCTTGTACGGAATTGGGTAACTTTTCGCTTGAAAATATCGCATTTCTTTAATCTTAATTGTATGAACATAATTCTTTGCTACTCTAGATTCTTCATTCATAAGAACAATGTGTTTCTTTATTAACATTAGTACTTTTTCTTTCCATTCTTTATACCTTCTTCTTCTATTATGCTACTTCCATTACAATCTATTATCATATTTCTATTGAAATTATCTTCTTTTTAGCATCCATGGCTCCTACGGTAAAATTTGTATCTACATCATCTTCTAAATATATATTGTCTTCAGTAACATTGCAATTATCATTCTAAATATAACTTAAATTTTTCCTACCATTGTCTCCATCTATCATATCAACTGTATAATTCCAAACTTTCCCAAATGATTTTGTTTCGTTAAAATTTCTGATAAAATTGTCCATTTTTTTCAGTTTTCTCCTTCTTATAAGGTCTATAATCGTTTTCCATATTTTTTCATATTTCTTTAATAGATTAAATTTTATTTCATCATTATTGTTGAGAATAATTTTCTTTTCTTTATAATTAATAATTATTTTATTTTCAGACAACTCATCATTTCCCAATAAAATGTCATAATTTATATTTTTAACAATTAGTAGCTGTACAACCAAATTATTATTATTATTTATTATTAAATGTATTATGCTAGACTTAGTTTTATTTTACCGTTTATACCAATAAAATTGACTCGTGGTACATTTATTATATTATCTTTTATTGTTTTGATATTTTCCACTAAATTTTCTGATATCAGTGATACACTTGACTCTGTATCGAGGAGCATTACCTTAACATCTTTTATTAATTTTACCAGATATAATTATTGATCCTATATTATTATTTTCTAGATGTTGATGTTCCTCATCAAAAAGAAACTCATGTGGGTGAACATAATCACATCTAGTTCCAATTATGTGCACCCTGGCTAAAAACGTGTATCCTGAGTTCTACAGGATCTATCAAAATTTTTAGAAGGAATAGATACCCGATTCTCGTCTGCACGGGTTTGTTGATTATTTATACTACCAAATCTATATCTGGTACTCGTCAAATTTATAGCATTCACCTGTTCTTCATTATCAGATGAATTCATTCGGCGCGCGACGTCCATTGTCTCGAAAATTCTGCCTGTTACTGTTACTATTGTTATATTTGACTCTACTGTTATTAGGATACACGTCAGGTGTTTTATTATAACCATTTCTGTTATTGTTATGGTAATTTTGATTTCGACCTTTATTCTGAAAATTTGAATTGTGACTATAGTACCCTTCATTAAAGTTATTTCTATCAGTATGATTATAATAATTACTATTTATTGGTTTAGATCTATTTGTTGTATTGTTTGGATTTATATTATAATTCAGACTCATAAAAACTGTAACATGTCTATCGTCATGTCACCGTGCACTATTATCGACCGTAAACGATACCGCTCTTATTACCATTAAAACCGACCCTATTTACTGTTAATGCCACTGTGAACAAGACACCCCTTATAGACGCTAACTATTTATCTGTTTGAATGAGGCCATATAAAGAACGCTGACAACTGACATAAAACACAAATTCCGTCTTGAGCAAATCTATTTAAACGACCTGCAAGGCAACGATCCTTCCTTTCCTCGACGACTAACAGGCAAACTGAAGCGTCTGTATCTCAGCTTGTGAAATTTCCCAAATTGGTTGACGGTATGTAGATTTTTTTCTTTTCTTTTCATTGTTAGTTATTTAATTATGCTCTAATCATAATAAAAAATCTTTTCTACACAATTACACACACAATCCCTACACATTATTTGAAAACTGCTAAAATTGTATCAGAAGCGTGCTTCCGAACACGTGGCTTCAATAATCGTTCAAGGTAAGCTATTACTTTTAGACAAAACATAATAATTGATCAGTAAACCGCTATACATTACATTTTTAGTAAGCTAAAAACATAATTATTGTCAAATTTTAAATTCATAAAAATCTTAGAGCGCAGTCCTCAACCACGCTATTAAAACTTGTTGTAGAGCCAAACTAATAGTAGTTATTAAACAAAAACCACTTCACTGTAATATTTTTAATGTTTTAAAAAAATCAATTTTTCACAAATATGCATTTAGTACAAATATATGATTGTTTCAAAGTCTTATTAGAACTAATTAAATACATACCTTTTTTTATTCAATTATTAGTCTATTGATAATTTTTTTGCATTATAAAGAACAGGACCGGCTTCACCGTCCTGTACATTAATAATTTTCAATTTTGTCTATGTGTTTATTAAATTTATGGACGCTGTGTTGGAAGACTTAAAGATAAGACAATTTATTTGTTGAAATCTAGTAGTTTGCTGTCCTATCTGAAAAGTCTGTCCAATACCAACGCCCATACCTTCATGATTCCTTCTCACACACATGAAACTTTCAGAAAGATACAACCCCCTAAGTTGGAGTGAAAATTACCCTAAGTTGGAGTGAAAATTACCCTAAGTTGGAGTCAAGCTACAGTTAAATCATCCCTAAGTTGGAGTGATAAGTTGGAGTGAAAATTACCCCTAAGTTGTAGTCAAGCTACAGTTAAAACATCTCCAAGTTGAAGCCAAGCTACAGTTAAATCACCCTTAAGTAGGAGCCTGACATCTCCAAGTTGAAGCCAAGCTACAATTAATCCAAGTTAGAGCCCAGTTGCCGCCTATGTGTAGACAGCCCTTCGAACTACTTCTGAGATAAGAATAGGTACTATTACATTTCGAGCAGCCAGAACCATCACAGAAACTTTCATCCATCCATAAAGAAGCTGAAGCCGCCCTTCTAGACAGCGCAGACATTTAAAGTTAAGTCCTCTTTTTACAACTCCAGTTCACTATCAGCAAGTACTTATATTCTCAATAAATAAACAATAGCTTTAACAAACAGTTTCATTTGTATACCTTAGACTATAAGTCTTAAGGGTGTAGCGTGGCCGGTATTTCATTTCAAGTAGCTTCTTCATTTGTTTAATTAAAGTAATTACAAGGTGTTTCTATCTTTCCCACCTTAGTTTTTGTATAGTTTTTTGCTTAATCGTTCAAAAGATAGTGGCGCCCTTTTTACTTATACATCACAATCCTTCCTATAGTGAGCATTAACTTGGAGTCGAACCACCCCCTGGAGAGAGTCTCTTAGCCGGGATCTCTTTTGAGGAGTTATAGTGTTGCAAATTGGCTTCCTGCCTTTTTGGGACAGTTATTGCTACAAATTGGCGCCCCTTGTTATTGCTTTGCTATAGTTTGGATTGAGAGGTATATACATTTTTTTGATTCATTTTTGACCTCAGTATTAACTTTTGCTATAGATAATAATTTTTTTGTTGCTCTAAAAACACATAATGTCTAGATAATTTTTTCCTCTTGTTTCGATGACTTTTTTTGAACATTTTGAGTTTTGCTTATTTAAGTTTTGTTGAAATAAATTTTTTGCTGAAAAAAAATTAACTTGATATTGCATTCTTAAATATCCAGTAGTATTTAGTATATTGTTTTCTTTTTAGTACAAATTTAAGATATTTTTGAGTTGAAATAGTTACATGTTTGAATTTTTTCAAAATAACAATTGACAAATTTAAGAAGTGAGTTTGAAATAATTTTTGAGTACAGCTTTTAAGAATATTACATAATTTTATTATTTTAAACTGATACTTATTTGTAGTATTTGCTATTTTATTTTTGAGTTATATATGCTAATACAGTATTACACATACACTTTGTTGTTCGATAACCTTGTTGTCTTGGTTTTGGAGTTCTGATATTTGACTTGTATGTTTATTTGAGTATTGCATTACTATTTTTTTTATTTTTGTACACTTTTGAGACTTACATTAATGCTGTTGTCGGTTTAGATTATTACTGTTATTTCAGATACCTGTCATGCTGATCTTTGCTTTTTGATTTTTGATTCTTATGCTGTTTTCTTTAGTTTTGAGTACCTGTTCATTGACTTTTAGGCCCATTTAAGGTTTAGCTATCTGTTAGTTATCTCCATGCTTAGTTGGAATCATTCATTTGGATTTTGGGTTTCTCTTATTAGATTTTAGAGTTCATTTGGAGTTTGGATATTTGCCTGCTTTTGTTACTGTCGATTGTTGATGTTGTTGTATTCAGATACTTACCTTTTGTCTTTGTCGTTTGAGTATTGAGTACTTTTTGAGTTTGAGTATTATGTTCAAAATGCAGGCTAATTATTTAAAAACCTTTGAGCTATATTATGAAATCAAGATAAGAAATTTTTCTGTTCCGGACACTGTTGAACAAAAGCGTAGAGTTGTAACAGGTATTCTTGCTAGGGAAAATACAAATAGGAGCTTCTCGTCTTCAGTTAGACCATATTTAAACTGGCTTTACGCCATTCAAATTCATAAATTATCTGACGATTTTGACCAATCACAAGACAATTAAGACACCTTAGTTTAGTGTATTATTATTTTAGTCTTTTCGGTTTATTACCATTTCAGTTTTAGTTCTCTTCCTTCTTCCACTCACTTTACTGTTCATTTTGTGTACCCATACTCAACTTGGTTTACCAATGATTACCTCCGCGTAGAAAAGGAAGTAGACCAAGCTACATTGGAGTTTATACCGTTCTCCGGACAAAACGGATCCTTTTCTTACCCCGCATTTTAGTCATTCTGTTTAAACATAAAAAACCCCGGATAGCCACCGTGAAAGAGTCACCATACTTAAACTGGTTTTACGTCATTCAAATTTTTGGTCCCCCTTTTTGTTTTATATATTTTTGTTTATGATATCCCGAGTCTTCTAACCGTCCCTCAAACAAAGAACGAGTTAATTTTTATTAGTGTAACCAACGTAGAGTCATCGATTGACGTGTCGTAAGACGTTAGGCCCCAATCGAGCTGGGTTGGCCTCTGCCGAGTTGCGGCTTGCGCTTGGTTTATAAACATAATAGGCTTGAGAAAAATGACTGCTTAGTCCCTTTTATCTTCATTCTTCACCTACGTTTATGTACCTTTCTTTTCGCCTTTATAGTAATTTCTTTGTTTAGTCTACAGTACCTTCTCCTCTATCTTATCAGTATTCTGTTGTCGTGTTCAAACTCATGTTGCCGAATTCAAACTCCTGTTAGCGGTTATCACGTGTAATCCCCTGCACCATCTTTATACATTAAAATTCTTCTGCCCAATTATTCAATAAATGCCAATCGCTTCTTTTCGCCATACGTCGTAAACCACCCTTACCCCCCTCTCGCTATTATCAACCGTGACTTATCTTTCCATTATTTGCCGTTTTTATCGTCGTATATATCGTCCACATCTATGTATCGTTTTTGCCCTATCTTACTTTTTTTGCGTTGCCGTATTGTGACCTTTGTTTGCTAGCTTTGTTGTCGTATGCTCCGTGTGGAACATTGTAAGTGTTGTCACTCTGCCGAACAATTGTTGGCTGGTAAAGTAGTAACTCACCCGTGGTGACGTCATTATGACAAATATGTACTTTTTTACTCAGTCACGATTGGGTTCGTTCCTTGCAAATTTTAGACTGGCAGCACTTATTTTGTTTCAAATGATGTCTCTCCCCAGGGACATTTTGTTTCGCACTCTCGGGAATTATTTTGCTCTGCACATTTAAAATTCCGGTGTTGCTGCGAAACACTCCTTTATTTTGTCGTTGGCTTGCGCTGAGAAATTTTTGCTGTGGTTTTGCCCTTTTGTACTCAGTGTGCGCTTTGTCCGTTTCGAACTGCTTGGAACCACTCGCTTTTGAGCATTTATGGTTCCAGCATTTTGTCGAAACATATCGTTTTATGTATCTTACGCTGACATGGAAGCACAAACGTCACAAACCGAACCTTTTTTTCTAATTATTTCGCTATCCCCACTTTTCTGCTACTCCTTTCAATGACACTTATTGCCGCTATCTCGTTCACACTTCTTTACTCAGAAAAATGTTTCTTCGAACCATTTTTTCCGGAGGAGAGGGGGTGTAACATGTCTATCGTCATGTCACCGTGCACTATTATCGACCGTAAACGATACCGCTCTTATTACCATTAAAACCGACCCTATTTACTGTTAATGCCACTGTGAACAAGACACCCCTTATAGACGCTAACTATTTATCTGTTTGAATGAGGCCAAATAAAGAACGCTGACAACTGACATAAAACACAAATTCCGTCTTGAGCAAATCTATTTAAACGACCTGCAAGGCAACGATCCTTCCTTTCCTCGACGACTAACAGGCAAACTGAAGCGTCTGTATCTCAGCTTGTGAAATTTCCCAAATTGGTTGACGGTATGTAGATTTTTTTCTTTTCTTTTCATTGTTAGTTATTTAATTATGCTCTAATCATAATAAAAAATCTTTTCTACACAATTACACACACAATCCCTACACATTATTTGAAAACTGCTGAAATTGTATCAGAAGCGTGCTTCCGAACACGTGGCTTCAATAATCGTTCAAGGTAAGCTATTACTTTTAGACAAAACATAATAATTGATCAGTAAACCGCTATACATTACATTTTTCGTAAGCTAAAAACATAATTATTGTCAAATTTTAAATTCATAAAAATCTTAGAGCGCAGTCCTCAACCACGCTATTAAAACTTGTTGTAGAGCCAAACTAATAGTAGTTATTAAACAAAAACCACTTCACTGTAATATTTTTAATGTTTTAAAAAAAATCAATTTTTCACAAATATGCATTTAGTACAAATATATGATTGTTTCAAAGTCTTATTAGAACTAATTAAATACATACCTTTTTTTATTCAATTATTAGTCTATTGATAATTTTTTTGCATTATAAAGAACAGGACCGGCTTCACCGTCCTGTACATTAATAATTTTCAATTTTGTCTATGTGTTTATTAAATTTATGGACGCTGTGTTGGAAGACTTAAAGATAAGACAATTTATTTGTTGAAATCTAGTAGTTTCACACATGAAACTTTCAGAAAGATACAACCCCCTAAGTTGGAGTGAAAATTACCCTAAGTTGGAGTGAAAATTACCCTAAGTTGTAGTCAAGCTACAGTTAAAACATCTCCAAGTTGAAGCCAAGCTACAGTTAAATCACCCTTAAGTAGGAGCCTGACATCTCCAAGTTGAAGCCAAGCTACAATTAATCCAAGTTAGAGCCCAGTTGCCGCCTATGTGTAGACAGCCCTTCGAACTACTTCTGAGATAAGAATAGGTACTATTACATTTCGAGCAGCCAGAACCATCACAGAAACTTTCATCCATCCATAAAGAAGCTGAAGCCGCCCTTCTAGACAGCGCAGACATTTAAAGTTAAGTCCTCTTTTTACAACTCCAGTTCACTATCAGCAAGTACTTATATTCTCAATAAATAAACAATAGCTTTAACAAACAGTTTCATTTGTATACCTTAGACTATAAGTCTTAAGGGTGTAGCGTGGCCGGTATTTCATTTCAAGTAGCTTCTTCATTTGTTTAATTAAAGTAATTACAAGGTGTTTCTATCTTTCCCACCTTAGTTTTTGTATAGTTTTTTGCTTAATCGTTCAAAAGATAGTGGCGCCCTTTTTACTTATACATCACAATCCTTCCTATAGTGAGCATTAACTTGGAGTCGAACCACCCCCTGGAGAGAGTCTCTTAGCCGGGATCTCTTTTGAGGAGTTATAGTGTTGCAAATTGGCTTCCTGCCTTTTTGGGACAGTTATTGCTACAAAACATTATTATTTGTTTGGTTACTAATATTTGTTTCAACACAAGACAAATATGAAATTAACTGATCAAATTTACGAATATTTTGTACTCCAATCGTTTCAGTTATTTCTGGTATAAAATGTCTAGAAATGAACATGACAATCTCACTTTCAGAGATAGACGGAGTTAGCTTGTGAGTACAATTGTAATGCATAATGTGTTAAATCATTTTTATTATTATCAAACCAACCAAAATAAAGCTTCTCACGTACCTTGCGTTGTTGTATCTCTGACCAAAAAGCTTCTAAGAACAGTTTTTCAAACTCTTCCATAGAGTGTATCATAGTTTCTTTACAATTCCACCAAATTAGTGCATTGCCCGTTAGATTAGACCTAATAAATTCCCAAAAATTTTGAAGTTTCCTTAATTTGTGTCCCCTATTTTTAACTGTTTCGATAAAATTCATAGGAAGTATTCGGTTAAAGTTCCCACAAAATTTTATAATTTCTTCAGCTTCCCTCTAAATAATTTAAGCATTGTAACCTCATATCATTTACCAAATGAATCTTAGATATGTGAAATATCTTTAAGTTTTCAAATTTATCCTCAAATTGTCTTATCGAATTGTTTTCAATTATATTTTTATCGTCACTCCTTACTAATCTGAATTTTTCCTCAATTTCTCTCCTTAATTTTAATTTTGTTTTCTTTGCAACGAAGTTACTCCGCACTTTATTATTTATTAAAATAAAACCGGATTTTTGTAAACTTAATTTTGTTGAAACGACGCGCAACTGCTAATTAGTTAAGTAGGGGGGATACGGTTCGGTTAAGCGGATCGAAAAGAGAAACATTTTTGGAAATCAGCCAGCCGTTTAAGAGGTAACCACGTGCGCTCCGAGAGAACCGGTAAAAAACCGAGATATTAGGAATTTTTCCAAGTCCGAGAATTATAGTTTTGCGCATGTTCTAAGTTGGAGTGGGAGAACCGATAGAGAGATAGGCATTTAGAACAGTTAGGAAGTCAGTTGATTAAAGCCACATGAAGAAACTAGGGTTAGCAGATGAAGCAAAGTGCAGATTCTGTGAGGAAGAGGATGAAACCTCAATACACATACTTTCAGAATGCCCTGCCTTGCGGAATTCTAGGGCCAGATACCTAGGAGCACATGAAATAGAAGAGGGGGATCTACCTGATTTGAAGCCCGACGATGTCCTAAACTTCCTCAGGAAAATAGGACTTGAAGAGCTGCTATAAATCTGAGAGAACATCAGAACTTGGCAAGTAAGGGGGGACACAATAGATCCTATAGGTCGCAGTGTACTTATCACCCCTAATTCATACATACATACATACATACAAGTCAGTTAATGACCGACACGAAACAGTGCCACCACGCGTTGTCCTGAACCGCATTAAGGAGGACCGGTAAGAAATACATATTAATTATTTAGATTGGGGAGTCGGAAATAATTCCAAGTCCGATATTAGAATTCTGCGCAAGTCGTTAGATAGGAGTGGAAGATCCGTTAAATACATAAATCAGTAGATAATTAGAGAGGTCAGTTAGCTACCAGCCGTTTATAGTGCCGCCACGAACAACTACTGCTCCGTTTGGGTAAGAAAGGCTTTATTATAAATTTGTAGTTTCTGGTTCTATTCTGGCGGCCGAATTCTTCATCATACACGAAATTAAGTCCGTATTCAGAGTAAGATATCTTAGGTGAGGTATTTTTGCCCTTGCTATCCCGCTAATAAGGAAGACCGAGTGCCGGGTGGGTATCACAGGTACTCCGGCAGTTTAGTAATCTTATTATTTTGCGTCGGAGACACTAGGTGGGTATCACGAGTGTCTCCACCGGTAGTGTACCCTTATCAGCCCGCTAGTAAGGAAGGCGGAGTGCCAGGTGGGCATCACAAGTACTCCGGGCGCCGATGCCCTGTCTAGAGAACCTAGAGAAGATACCGTCGAGCCGGTAACAGGATGCTCTTGGTACGAAAAGAAGAAAGCAGAAGTCCAACAGAATCCTGAGGCATTTCCCGACTACTGCATTCAAGACGAGCGCTTATACCGCCATTTCTGGGACTCTAACGACCTCACGGAGCCAGAACTAGCTGACCTATAGAAACTGTGTGTCCTAAGCTGACACGACTCAATATGTTTAAGGAAATGCACGACGCACCGACAGCAGGACACATGGGTATTGCCAAAATCATAGGAAGAATTGTAGCCCGCTACTATTGGCCCTGAATGTTCCGTGACATAACCAAATACGTCCGTAGCTGTGATTCCTGCAAAAGATACAAGTCCTCTCAGATGAAACCTGCCGGAAATATGCAACCCTCCCAGAACCGTCATCCTTGGGAGTGTGCCAGCACAGATTTAGTAGGACACTTGCCTAGGTCATCGAAAGGAAATACCTTCCTAGTAGTGTTCCAGGACCGTTTCACCAAGTGGGTACAGTGTCGGCCAATACGTAAAGCCACTGCTAAAGCCGTCACGCAAGCTTTGTATGAAGACATTATTACCCGCTTTGGTTGCCCTAAGGTGATACTAGCTGATAATGGAACTCAATTCACACCTGTTTGACGACATGCTAAAAGAGCTGGGAATCACATACCGTAGGACACCGCCGTACACAACTCAGGCCAACCCCGTGGAAAGAGCCAACAAGACACTCAAGACATTGATAGCTCAGTTTTGCGACCAAGATCACCGCAAATGGGACCAGAACTTACCCGAATTACTGTTTGCTATTAATACCGCCCGACAAGAATCAAACGGTTATACACCAGCATTCCTAAACTTTGGACGAGAATTAGAGGTACCGAGAATTAGAGGTACCGAAGATATCGACCAGACTGAGGCCACCCAGTATACCGAGAGGCTGCAATGGTTACAGGAAACTTTTGAGATGGTCCGCATAAACCTCACTAAAGCGTTCACCACACAGAGCCGTCATTACAATCTAAGACACCGAGAATGGCGCTGTCACATCGGAGACCAAGTAATGAAGCGGAAACATCAGCTATCCTCCGCCGAAAAAGGGTTTGCCGCAAAACTCGCTCCGAAATATTCCGGCCCGTATCACATCATCATCTCGCCTGTAGTGTATAATTTAAAAAGTCATACCGGGAAACGCCTACAGCCGGTACATATCAAAGACCTCCGTCCGGCACATGTCATTGACACCGTATCCGACTAATACTGTTGCTTTCCAGAATAATGACTACAAGAATACTGGGAGAACCGCCACGGGGATCCGCCCCACCAAAAACTTTCTTCACCCCCCGTATGGACTCCAAAAACAAAATAGTCAAAAAGGGAAAGAGCCTTCAGGCCTGCCGGATACTGGCCCAACGGTCCAAAACAACAGGAACCGCCAACCCAGTACCTTTAAGCACGGCGACCCAGAAGGGACAAAAAAACAAGTCCGTACCCCACCGCCTGAGTCTCCTCGAGAGGCCGAGGAAGGGTTCGCCCGGTCCATAGATACCGGATGCATGGACCAATTAAAGAAAACCGGCCCATGGAGTACAGATGTAAAAGAAGCCCAACAGGCTCTCCGACCTCCGGGACGGAAAACCGGGAGAATCCGCCTTCTTTTACGGGACCCCAGCAACCAATCCATCCGTACATGGGTGCCGCCAGCGGGCCTACCAAAACGTTGATTTTTTTTGTTTTTTGTTAAATCAGTATTAAGTTTATTGTAATTACTGCCATTAAGACTGATTTTATTTTGGTTTAATTTTTTTAAGTATATCGTTGAGTTGAGTCGTTTTGTTTTCCCTTTTCTTAAAATGGTTTGGATTTTTTTTTAGTCGCCATGGATACGACGTTGGATATAAACGTCCCAACCGCCACCGAAGCCACGGATGACATCAGCAAGGAAATACTGGAGACTCGGAGGACACTCTCGTTCCTCTTGCCACCACCACCGACAATAAAGACACTACCGTCAGGAAGATAAAAGGAGCCCTGGAGACCGGAATAGACAGCCACGATCTCTACCCACTTCTGGTTCTATTCTGCCGGCCGAATTCTTCATCATACACGAAAGTAAGTCCGTATTCAGAGTAAGATATCTTAGGTGAGGTATTTTTGCCCTTGCTATCCCGCTGATAAGGAAGGCCGAGTGCCGGGTAGGTATCACAGGTACTCCAGCAGTTTAGTAATCTTATTATTTTGCGTCAGAGACACTAGGTGGGTATCACGAGTGTCTCCAACGGTAGTGTACCCTTATCAGCCTGCTAGTAAGGAAGGCGGAGTGCCGGGTGGGTATCACAGGTACTCCGGTAGTTGAGTAATTGCTTTTTGTGCGTCGGAGACACTAGGTGGGTATCACGAGGGTCTCCGACGGTAGTTATACCTTTGTCAGCCCGCTAAGAAGGAGGAGAAAGTTCCAGGTGGGTATCACGGGTACTTCCCAAGTTCATTAGAAAATAGAAACCGATCCTGAGGCGTTACGTGTAAATAATATTGCAATCCGGGTATTCGTAGTCTCCAAGAATAGAACCTAACCTACTATCATAGAAGTTTGGTAGCAATTTGTATGTACTCTGCATGTAGAGTATCCGCTTGGTAAATAGACAGCCCGCTTTTCGTAAAAACCGCTTTCGCATATCACTCCGCCGTGAATAACCCCGCATTCATCATTCACCCGAAGCATGGTAGCTTTTGCGTAACATTCATTGCACACCTCCACCATCCAGTTAAACCCCGATCTGTAATGAATCTGTATTTTTTTTGTTAATAATAAATAGAGTTTAGGAAATATTCGCGATCGCAGGGCGTCACCAGAGGGCGTCACAAAAATCCAAGATGGATATTATAGCGGTGAACAACAAGTGTTTAGTGTGGTTTTAAGCTTGTGGCAGTGCATTTTTGTTAAATTTCTAGAGATAATTTACCAAAAAACAACTTTGAAATACGCATTTATTTTAAAGTGACTCTTTTTTAATACAATGGCAAACGTGGAAGTGACCATCACCGATATATTAGAATATATTGGCGAAAGAAGTAGACCTGTCAAGGAAGGTGAAGCTGTTTTTAGAGCTGGCCATATAATATTATGTGGTTTAGAAGAAGGGTCTTCCAACATAAGGAGTTTATGTTTGCAGACATCAAGCTTGACATCTTCCCCCCATGAGATAACAATAAGTTTGCATAAAGATGTTAAGCAGTGGAAGTGCCTTTGTTCATGCAAAGCAGGCATGTCAGGTTTTTGCAAACATATTGTAGCCACACTGATTTATATAAACAGGTAGGTCACTTAATTTGACAATCTTATTTTGTTAAATATGCTAAAATTAGCAATATGGTTAATAATTCTGCTTTTTTATGTGGCTTCGCCCGCCTCACCTAGACATGAAGTCCTAGAACTTGTAAGCTGTACAGACTTGCAGCAAAAATGGGGGAAAGAAAAAAAAGCTGTGAAGTGCTTACTGCAGGTATTTTTGTTTTTATATATATTTTGTCAACCTTATAATTACCATAAATGTTTTTAGGTCCATCATTACTCTCTACATGGGTTTCCGAGCCCTCTGACTCAGAAATTTCTGACAAGCATAAGAGGTACGTAGGTATCTAGATTGTTCGATATCTTTTCTATCCTTGCATTTTTATTGTAATAAATTGTATTTTATTTAAATTGTTTTTAGGAACATAATATCAAAACTTTTTCAACATGTAAATGGCTCGGATCTCATAAATGAATTAAAATCAGAGCTAGATGTGGAGAATTTTGAGCTTAGATCATGTTGCAAGGAATTGGTTGATGCCCTGTCATCTGTTGATGCACTTGGGGTGGCCCAATTTGAACAAGGTAGACAATCTTGGGCAAAAGAAAGACAGTTGCGAATAACAGGTACCTTGTGTCTTTATAAAGATTTTCTCGTAAATGTTTAATACTAGTCTGCTTTATATTTTAGGCTAAACATGCTACTCAATTTATACTTTTAAAAAGACAGCGGATTGGGAGTCAAAAGCCAAAAGAACATTTTTTTCAAAAAGTTTTTCAAATAAATTCACAGAACATGGGAAAAAGTATGAAAGAGAAGCCCAGGAGCTGTACAGCAAAATCAATAAATGTGAAGTGGTTTCCTTGGGGTTGATCATCTCTAAAGCATTTCCTTGGTTAGGATTTTCTCCTGATGAAGTGCTTTTTGAAAATGGATTGCCAACAGAGTTGATTGAGATAAAATGACCTTTTTCCGGTAAGAAAAATTACTACATCTCTTTAAATTGACAATTCTTATCAAATTATTTTTTTTTCTAGGAAAAATAGAGCCTGCAAACACTTTTTTGGAGTCATGCGTTATTTGGAGTTAGAGGATGGTCTGCCACTTATTATGGGCAGGTACAGCTGAGAATGGCTGTTTTAAATATTATTAAAACCAATTTATTAATTTATTCAAGTTTTTCCAAATCTTATGTGGAAGTGAAAGTTCCTTTTGATAAAGGTTGTTACAGTAAAATATTAATATTTTATTTAATTGTAAATAACTATTACCTTGAGAGATGCAGATGGTAACTCTAAAGGGGTATGGCATGTAAAAGATCTTAAACCTACCTTAAATGCGAGTCGGAATAAGTAGGTACTGGTGAAGAAATTTTCGGGTAAAATTTCTCCAGGAAAAGTGGGAATTGTTACAGTAAAATATTAATATTTTATTTACTTGTAAATAACTATTACCTAAGTTTAATTATTATAAGATTTTAAATTTTATCAAGCACCTGTAGGGTCATCTATTTAGTAAGTAATTAATTAGAGTAGCGAAAATTAGTAGCGCTGATCGTAATCTGTTCGGTTGTGCGGTACGACTGTAGGATTGGTCTTCAGAGGTCTCTGGGTAAGGAAGTAGGTGATGGGAGCCATGTTTGGATGATTATTTGAATGGTGTCGTGATTGAATGAACACAGCCTGTGGGACTTGTGGCAAATATCTGGTTTTATAGTAAACATCCGTAAAGGGATTAATGCCAAAGGTGCCATTTTTGTAAATTTGGACTATTGGGTGTATCGTGCGACAAATATTTAGTTGTTAGTCCAAATTATAGCCTTGAAAAGGGGATAGTTTTAGTTCACGCCATCATCGAGTTGCCATTCAGACGTCATTTGGTTATTGTTGTGTATTAAGAAGTTGCAAATAATAGGATCTAAGATTTTATAAGTAGTACCAAATAATAAATATTCATAAGCCATTACCATTGAAACTGCAGTGAAAATATTTTGTACTTAAAAGGTGTATTGGATTGCAAAGCCCCAAGAAGAATAAATAAAAACCCTTAATAAGTGGTTTTTTTTGTTGGGTTGGAAATTTTAAGCAATCTACTAGCTCCGTGAGTGGCCGTAGTCAGTAATAGCTTATGACTGGAGTCTAAACTACTAGTTATCATTAGTGCTCTCAAGGATACACGCAAGTTGAATTTAAATTGGTTATTTTTTTTTGTTTATGCTTATTAGTAGCTATTCTGCTGATTGTTTTTTATATATCCTGTAGTTTAGTATTTACCCTGTACATATCTATATTTCCAGCTTATTTATTACTGATTAGCTTTTATGTTAAGCGTAGATTAATGCACTTATCTTACCGAATTACGCACTTGCTTACCGAATTGCGCATGCGCCTGAGCTCAAGCGACGCTTGTTACTAACTTAACTTTATTGCATTAATAACGCCGTTTTTGTATCAATTAATTTTAATCTAAATTATATCTTTGGTTGTCCTGTTTCTAATTTACATAAATAAAGTTTTACTTAATTTCTTATATGTTCTATTAAAAATCAGGGTATAGAATATTTAGATTTTGAAGTACGAGTGGTATGAACACCAATTTTATTAAAATTTTGCATGAGGGTTAGCTTGCGCCTGCGCTTTGAATACTTCTTGGAATTTATTGAATACACATATTGTATATTCGGTGAAGGTAGAATAAAATATTAGCTTATCATATAACTGCTGCTGCTACCACCTGCTTGCCGTAACTGCTAGATACTTTTTGTTTGATTCGCCATTTAAATAAATATATAGGCAATATTGCGTCTTTTATTTTTTTACTTTAATTTTTTTTTAATTAGTTCCAACACTTGTTTGGTAAATTTTGGAGTGTAGGAAAATATAAAGGTGTTTGCTGGGGGTAAATTTACCTGGCGCTCATATTAAAAATCTTTTATATGCTCTACATTTTGTGGAGCTCTTAAGAACCACTCCCCCTCCACTGAAGCTAGACGGCAGTACCTATCTTAAAGGACCTTGTTTATTGTGTGTTTATTTTGGATAAGTCCTAAAAGTATGGTCGCAAGGTTTTGCCATGAAATTAATGATTGAGGTGTCAAAAAAATATTTTAATAATATGTTACATTTTTACTGTGTAAATAAATATTAGTTTTTAAATATTTGGGATAATTAAAATCTTTTTGTAGTAAATAATGATTTTTTATTTAATAAATCTTAAATGTAAATATGATTTTGTGTCTTTTTACAAAGCTATATACCTATTTAAATATAAAAGAGTATAAACAATGGTATAGATCTAGAGCAATAAATAAAATTATTATAAAATGTAAAATTTAAAAACCTCAATAAAATATTCTTATATACACTAAAATAATAATTATTGTAACCTACACTTAAATGTTATAAAAATTGTGTATGTATATACAATTTTAACTTGCAAACATTTTCTTTAAAATTTTTAAAAAATTTTGTCATCTGCCAATATAGGGGACGATAAATTTACAATTGCCCCAATTATTGTGATAATATCGTCTGCATATGGTATTAAGTACCAGTTGAGCTGTTCTCGTAATATTTTAAAAATTTTTATTCTTTTTATTGCTCTTTCAACATGAACCCTGGCCCTTGCAATGTCTGCTGTTATTTCTGCATCTTTTTTTGAAAATTGCCTTTGTTTTCTTAAAAATGGAGTTCTTATTAACTTTACCAGTTTCTCATTACATTCTTTTTCTATCAGAATGCCTTTGTCGGTCATAACTGCATCGTAAATATCTAATTTGTCAATTAATTCTTCACAGTTGAATATAGCTTTATCAGTAGCACGACCTCCATATCCTGCACTTATAAATGAAATTAGCCCAGATGGAGTTATGCCAATTAAGTACTTAATTGTATGTGTACCCTTGTAGTGTAAAAATGAAAAAACTCTGCACTTTAAACATTTCAACTTCTGGATTTTTATTTCAGTGCAGTCCAGGATCCCTGGTACTCTTATATTTTTTAAAGCATTTGGGCATATTTTTTTTTAAATCTCTTCCTTACTTGGCCAATATATAGCTGGTTTTAAACTTACAGCAAGAAGACTTACAGTTGAGTAAAACATACTTCTACACAAAGTCTGACTTACTTTAAATGAAACAGCTAAACAGGCAAAAGAAATGTTAAGTTTAAACTTGCATAACACCAAAAGAATTCTTGATTCCATGTTCGGCCAGTTGCATTTGTTAAAGTGTGCAGTGTTCTCTGCACACTTTATAAGGGCCTTCAAAATATGGCTGTTAATACCTAAAATGCAATTATTTTTTATTTAACAAAAAATTAGAAAAATATTTAATTGCGTATATCTTACCAGCAAAGCTTATAAGTTTATGGTCAAAATTTAATATTTTGGGCAACTCAAACAATTAAAAAAACTCTGTGTAAATGCTTCCTCAATAAATTTGTTTTGCAATGGGGACCCTGGTAATAATTGTCGATCTTTCCTTACTGCCAATCCTGATGTTGTTGGTTCATGACCATTTTGTATGGCTATAATGTTGTCGGGTTCCATTAAATCCATGTCGTTATTTTCCATTTCCGTTTCATTCATGGTCAAATTATTAGAGCATGTTTGCAGCCTGCATTAAAATGTATGGATTAGTTATAGGTATAATAGTAGGTATCACATTAACATGTACTATTGTCAACTCACCAATGCCTCTGTGACCTATCAGTAAGTTTTTTCTTTGTAGAATTTTTTAATTTGGGAATCTTCTGGCTTGGTACCACATTTTTCTTAAGCCGTCGTCTTTTATTGGTAGCTACAAGGGCAAAAACTGTAATGTTATTGCAAACAAAAGCAGAACCATAACCTTAAAATATTCCCATTTAGGTACTTACCAGGAATAAAATCCGAGTCTGTAAAATGAAGTGAACAAACTAGCATATTCTTTGTGATGGGCTTTCCAATTTTTAATATATTTTTCCATGTTGTATTTAATTTTGCATCAGAAGGAAAGGCATGAAGTGATATTTCTTTTGTGCAATATGAAGAGCACTGGGGAACAGAACATATTTTTCGGGATTTAGTCTCCACTGATTTATGAACAGATTGCATTTTTACAATCCTTATAGATGCTTTTATTAAAAAAAACTAAATATGCTTGTCACTTTTTGTTTAACACACTTTTTTTAATAATGTAAGTTTAAATACTCTATTAAAGGAGTACGTAAAGGTTTTGTTGTTCACCGCTATGCGCGTTCTCAAATTCACCAATAGACGTCGCACCCTTTGTCAACTTTCGCGAATTGTGTACTTTTATTCCACTGTTCGTATTGAAGTGTGATTGTTATAGCCGTAAAACTTCAGGTATCCGATCCAGCCGGGTAATTAAAGCCTACCCTTCTGGCCGCCACTTAAGTAGGTCAACACCATAAAGACCCCTGGGACCCAATTCTCGACTTTACCAGAAAATATTTCAATGGGAAAAAAATTCCATTACTATTTTCCAATAAAAATTTTCCTACGTATTCTTGACTCAAACTGGAATATAGATTCCCAAGGGTATGCCTTTACGCGTATGTCGATGGTATAGTTGTAGGACGAAAGGAAAGTAACCAATGGTAATCGAGTATTTTGAATGTTTTTATTGTTTTCATATTGGTAGTAGTAGTGATAAATTTTTATTTGACGTTAAACTAAAATTCCAAAATAGTAGGCACTAAATTCTCAGAAATGACTGTGACGTTTTTGCCTTAATCTGCCTCTTGCAGTGGCGTACGGAAATTATACTAAACAGATGTGGAAAAATTAATTATTTAAAAACTATATCCACAAATAAGAATTAAATTACATTATATTAATTATATAAAAAAAATATACACTGTGTCCACGGATGGAGTTGCTAAGAGGAGAAAAACCTTTATTATTAATTTTATGACAAAGTTATTGTTATAAAAATTTGCATCCTTTGGAAATAAGATTGACATAAAAAAATCTGAGATCGGATGTACAGGGTGTTAGCAAAGTAATAAAACGTGAAAAATGTTTCATGAGAAAAAGTAGGCACCATTATTATTATTAATGCAGCCGTGTGCATGAGATTTCGATTTCAGACCTACGTTTATTGGACTAAAACCACTACCACCACAAAAAGTTTAAAATTACTTACAGTATTGTATTATTCATTATCATCTGAAGAAAACTCGTCGAATGATGAGCAACTATCGCGATCGCTACTATTCAAAGTAATAATCAATGGTTCAATTGCAATGTCCATTCTAGTGTCGAGATCCCACATTTTGTCCTCTTCTTTTGTCGCATGTCTAATGCATTTTTTCCATGACTCGGGTGTGACATTTTCTATCGCAGTAGCTAGTAGGCCTTTTACCTCATTCATTTTAAAAGTTAAGTTTTCCCTCGCCACTTGGTTTTTTATTTGAGCCCATATTAGCTCGATCGGGTTTAGCTCACAATGGTAAGGAGGGAGGCGGTGTACAATTATGTTCCTCTCACGAGCCATTTCGTCGACAACATATTTCTTCAACTGAGGTATATGTTACCTTGCAATATTGAGTAATTGTACTTTTAACATATTATCGTCGAATGGTAAATTTTTTTCAGATAGCCAGTTAATGATATCAGCTTTTCGCCAGGCAGTTGTAGGTGACCGCTCCATTTGTCTGCTGTGGTAGGAGGCATTGTCCATGACGACGACAGAGTTTGGTTCAAGGTTTGGTATAATCTTTAAAAACCAACTTTCAAACTTTTGCGCGTCCATTTCCTCGTGGAAGTCGCTAGTTTTCTTGGACTCGAAGAGTAACAAGCCGTTTTCCAAAAAAACCCGAATCGCTGCCTATATGAGTTATTATGAGCCTCCGTCCTTTGCCAGCTGGCGATTTAATCCTGTTGAGAGGCCTTCAATAAAAGCTTGACGGCAACTTTTTATTTCTAAATCTTGCCATACCTTTGAAACAGTATGGCCTTGATTCAACCAAGTCTCATCTAAATAGTAAATCTTTTTACCTTCACGACG
This sequence comes from Ophraella communa, assembly GCA_035357415.1. Taxonomy (NCBI): domain Eukaryota; kingdom Metazoa; phylum Arthropoda; class Insecta; order Coleoptera; family Chrysomelidae; genus Ophraella; species Ophraella communa. The sequence goes on from JAYKXQ010000054.1 coordinate 380,774, forward strand.
ATACTCTCGGATTTTTTTCAAGTAATTTCTCCGCCACAAAACAATTTCTTCTCTTTCTATAAGAGCACTTTTCCTACCTCTTTTCATAAATTTAATGTTCATTTGCTTTAATGTGCGCAATAAAACACGTCGTGATATTTTGGGCATCGATTCATCGGAACTTATTTCGGCTGCGACTTTTTTAAAGTTGGGATTTCATTTCGGAAAAAGAACGAATGGAATTTCCTACGAATAGCATATTTGGTGCAATCATCAAGCTGAATTTGTTTTCTTCCTCTAGTTTCAATGTCTTTAGATACATTATCACATTTACCTTCATTTTCTTTAAATGTTTTAAGAATTCTGTGAACACTTCTCGTCGACACTTTAGTTAAATCACTACACAGATTAACTACGTCATTATGCAACATATTCTCATTCCGTTCACGGAGCCCACAATACACATTGTATATAATAGTTTTTCTCCTTCGGATAAATTTGGACGTCTGCGTTTACTTTGACTGCTTTCACTTTCCATATTGCTCACAGTTCACAGCACAAAAATTAAACTGATTTATAATGATATTTCCCTTGTTTCAGTCCTTAAACAAATCCCTTGGTTTTTACCTGATCTGATATGAAATTACCTTTTTTTTTACTGTTAATCGTTTTCCTAGAAATGTACCTGCCTAATTATTTGACGTCTACTACATTATTACTTCTTACGAATGGATTAAATGGATTAACTGTATAGAAAGTGTATTATTCCTCTTTTATGTTTATCTAGGGTAGGTATTATACAAAAATATCATTATTTATTATATTATTGAAAAGGGTATTTCCAATTTTAGAATTTTTACAACAGAAATTCCAAAACTGTCATCAGTGTTGAAACAGACCTAATTCGTTATAACTGTATTATAATAACAGATCAAAGAAAAAAAAATAATATTTACATTACGTATTATTCAACGAATGTTACGCTCATGAATGTTAACCTAACCGTGCTCAGCTGATGAAGCAATATTTATATCTCTCTCTATCTTACGGCAAATTTAATCTACCTCTCTTTTTTTCCGCCCCACAAACGTCTCTGTGTACGCAACGTTGCCATTTATAAATTTTAGTCCCAGAATATAATTCAAATTTTTTTATATTTAATAAACATTGATGTTGTTGAATATATTTCATTAGCAGGAAGTTTCTTTAATATTTAATATTTTTTAGTATTTAGTATTTAATGATTAAAACACGTTGTCCGTTATTCTATGACCATTTAGTTGCGTGTGTATGATTTAAATAGAAGATGATAAAATATATAGAAACCCAACCTGACAACAATGTTTACGTTTTAATTCAATAATATTTCTGAGAATTTAGTGCCTACTATTATGGAATTTTAGTATAGTGAAGTGTATATCAGTCTTCTTTATGTTACCTATCAAATCGGTATATATTTATATTCCGTGTCTTAAGGTGTAGATTTATATATTTTTTATTATTATGAGTTGTAACCTAATAATACATAAATTAATTTATTTTTTGGTTTAGTTATTTTGTATTATAATCATGACTTCGCAAAAAAGAGTCATTTAAGTAATATTCAAAAAAAACATTAATTTCAATAATGGAAAATGACGAAGAATTAAGAAAAAGTAAATTTTCCAGCACCTTTAATTTTAAAGAACCACAAAAAAGGTGGCAACATATCAGTGATCAATTAAACAGTGAGTTAATTTTTATTCATTTTAATGTAAAGAATTGTTGATAAATAATTTTCTATTTAATTCTGTTTAGACTTGGCATGATATTAAAAAAACTGTGAAGAAAAAATCCACGACTGTAAGGAATCAAATGAATGCAACAGGCGAAGGACCACCACCTCTTATTAAGTATACAACAGATGAAGAATTAGTTTTAAATCTAATGGATAAAAACTCAGTTGAGGGAATGGACATTCCTGAATCATGTGTTATAATTGTAAGTGGATTTAATTAATATTCTTGTTAATAAACTTAATGATGACCTTAAAAAATAATAAATAAAATAAATGTATTCTTACAGATATCCATACCTTATCTAACTTAGAAGGTGAAGTGATAATAGTTCGGATATGTTTAATTTGCAAGAATAACAATTATTCAAATTCCAACATCTCAATTCACAGGTTTAAAAACTGATGTAGCTTTAACTCAAGCCCAACCCCCACTTTTCTTCATTCCTCACACTTTGTTATAGTCAGAATTTAGCAATTTTCATTATTTGTTTTTAGGATCATGATTATATCAACGAAGAATATATTTGCCATATGGAAGATGTTGATCAGGCACAGGAAAAAAAAATAATGTTGATGAGGCACAGGAAATAAAAAATAATGTTGAGAATGTTGGAGTGACAAATCAACAAGAAAACAAAATGCCAAAAAGAAAAAGAAACATGGCAGTTAAGAGGCTAACTGAAACATTGAAAACTAGCCAACAAATTATAGAAATGTTGAAAATGAAAAATTCCACAAATGTAACATACAAAGAGAAGAAACTTCTTCTTCTTGAAAGAAATGTTTTAGCAACTGAAAGGATTTCCAATTTAATAGAAAAAAATTCACAACAGAAATAATTATTAATCTGATTTTACACTGACTTTTGTTTTGTTTATTAAGAATAATGAAAAACTCTTCGTTTTACCAAAACTTCCAATATTTATTTAAAAAATTGCTTTATTAACTTTAATGACAGCCGTTTCGCTAGATTTAGCATCGTCAGATTGACATATTGAAGTTACATGTTTGTTTGTAGCTAGGTACCTGATGTTTATTAGGTAGTTATAAGGCTAGACCAAGTATGGAAGTAATAAGACATAACAATATTAAAGCCTAGATGTTATGAGCCCTAAGGGATTATCCTAGATGTACTTCCCTCTAAGATCAGTATAACTGTGCAATGATATAGAAAAACCAGGAAAAAAACTATATCATGAAATTTATGGTACTAACCCTTACTGTGTGAAAGTTCATCTTATTTAGAACAATAAACAACTAAAAGGTTGAATTAACTATGCTATCGGAATAGCATCGATGCTATTCCGATAGCGAAACGGCTGTCATTGCATTAAAAGTATTTATAGAATAAATAGTGGAAGTTAATTCAACCTTTTAGTTGTTTATTGTTCTGAAACTATATCATGCTGATCTTTACAATAACCTAATATATTTGTGTTACAATTACGTCTTATCTATGTATAAAATGAAGTGTGTAATAAAAAATAAAATTTAGATTTCCTTGAAGAACTTGAAATAAAAAGACATCTAGCAGATCCACAATTTAAAGTTGTTAAGGAACAAATAAATCTGGGAAATTCTCCATTTTTAAAGTGTTTGCTTTGATTGAGTCTTCATTTTATACATAGATAAGACGTAATTGTAACACAAATATATTAAGTTATTGTAAAGATCAGCATGATATAGTTTTTTCCTGGTTTTTCTATATCATTGCACAGTTATACTGATCTTAGAGGAAAGTACATCCAGGATAATCCCTTAGGGCTCATAACATCTAGGCTTTAATATTGTTATGTCTTATTACTTCCATACTTGGTCTAGCCTTATAACTACCTAATAAACATCAGATATCTAGCTACAAACAAACATGTAACTTCAATATGTCAATCTGACGATGCTAAATCTAGCGAAACTGCTGTCATTAAAGTTAATAAAGCAATTTTTTAAATAAATATTGGAAGTTTTGGTAAAACGAAGAGTTTTTCATTAGTCTTAATAAGATGGACTTCCAAAAAGTAAGGGTTAGCACAATAAATTGGTTTTTTTTACATTTATGAAGATTTTTATTTTGTTTTCATTTATTTTTAAAGAGATTTTAAAATGAAATTTATGGTACTATGTTTTGCTTTATTTATTAATTAAATAAATTCATAGTGAGTTGTATGTTTATTTATTTATTTTAGTATTTTTTTGTATGGATAATGAATCTAAAGTTTAACAAAGTTAATGCAAATGTTAAATGCTGTTTTTTATAGGTATATCAAAAATAATTTTCAATTATATGCCTTTGCAATGTTCTGCCTGCTTCTAAATCAGAATTTCTAATCGGTTAATTTCTTTGTTCATCTAGATTATCCTCTTGATCCAAACCAAAATCAATTTCTTTATCATCTAATTCAGGTTCTGGTACTCTGTTAGTCACACAAATATTGTGCAAGACTGTAAAAGCATTCACTATTTTTCCTGCAATAACAGGTTCATAGTGTAAAACCCTAAAACCAGAATGGTTATTTAACAGATGTATAAGATTTAAATGACTGATCTATTAATGTAATTGAAACATAAATTGCTATAGGCTGACAAATTAAAATTATAATGGTTAACAGACATCAATCAACTACTTTACTTTTTATGTGCTTCATTCAAACTACCTGTGTTTAAGAAGACATCTAAATCTCATTTTTAGCAGTACATTGCATCTTTCTATTAAACTTCTAGCAGATAAGAATGCTTTATTATAATCCTCTTCTGAAGATCCTTCTGGATTGGAAATTGGTATTTGCAACCATCTCCTAAGGGCATATCCAGAATCTCCTAATAAACCAATCAAAATATTACTTTAATAATTGGTTTAAATTTTAGCATAAAAATAAACTATAGATCGTAATGATTATTCAGTAAAAATCAACCACAAGTTCCATTTACTCAGTGTAGCAGGTAAAATATTTTTTAACTACTAACCTATTAAATAATACATAAAATTTTGATCGTTTCTTGTTGCGTTTTCCAATATATTTTTTAAATTGAGTTATTCCATATATATGAATCATGAGTTGATCCTGGATACCTTGGGTTAACATTTAAAATTTTTAAATCTATATCACAAACCTACAAAAAATAAAATAACAAATTGTTTTATGTTACAACTATTATGATGTAGGTACCAATTGAACATTTATGGAATGATATATCTTTCTGTTAACATATACATGTTCATTCTCTTTTGGTGGAACTATTGCTACATGTGTACAGTCCACAACACCCACAATACCTGGTATTCCATATTTTTGGTAAAATCTGTAAAATAAGTATGTTAAATAATAAGATATCAAATAAAAACAAATACTTACCTTGTTCTTGAATATGATAAATCTTCTGTTCGCATAGAAAACTTTACCCATTTATTAACAATTCTGGGATGATTCAAAGCTGTAGTCACTTCTTTAATGCATCTACTTACTGTGGATTGACGAACAGCCATGTATTTATTACTACCTATGGTTTTTTGGTAGCCTCCAGTTGCATAAAAGTTTAATTCAAGTAATATCTAAAGTGATTAACAAATTAAGTCAACATAGATTCTGAAAACACTTACTTTCATGTTTTTTGGAATTGAAGAAACTCGAACTTTTTCTTCAAGGAGTTCATCTAGTTCTTGGATAAGATTAAGAACATTGTCTTTTGGCATTCTAAATGATTTTAAAAATTCTTTTTCGCTCATAGATTCAAAAATATCGACCCGTACCCAATTCGTCCAAAAACCACGATTCGGATTTTCAACAAATTCTTCCACACCCTCGATTATTTTTAACTGGTTTAGAAGAATCAGTTCATCCATTTTTCGGTAAAAGTTCGGTATAGCGGTTTTCGCTATTATAAGAGATTTTGCAAAAATTCTTTTTCAGGGCGTTTCTATAGGTCGATTATGACACAAATCTGTGTGCGCGTTTTCAAAAATTCATTTCTATAATTTATTATTAATAAAAACATACTTACGGGACGGTGGAGTGAATAGGGGTGCTGGGTGGGGACGAAACAGTAGAAATCCAACGTCAAACACAAGAAAACACTAATACACTGCACTCGGGGCACATGAAAAATGTAAATTAATTTTGAAAAGTATTAAATTTTTCGAAAAACTATCCCACACATGACAAATCTCGTTCGCCATTATTTTGATCAGCTGATAACATGAAGTTCGTCATTATTAAAATGACAGGCTTGATAGAAGCAGTGGTATTTTTTGTAGAAATGCCTCCTTCTTTATGTTTAGGTATGTTCCTTTTTCTCTACAAATTATAATAGGAAGAAGGAATAACTTAATTTTTCATATCAATTTTGTCTTTTTTTTCAGTTATTAAGACTTTTTCACTCTATTTGACAACACATTGACAGTTCTATTGCACTCTTCTTTTTTATGCAGTGACAGTCGTGACAGCCATGGCGGTATTATTGTATTAATTATTATTTATTTTTATTTTTTTAAACAATTTCTTGAACAGAAAGTGCGGTGTGTACTTTGAAATACTGTTTTTTGGTGTTTAATGTAGGATTTCTATTGTTTCGTCCCCACCCAGCACCCCTATTCACTCCACCGTCCCGTAAGTATGTTTTCATTAATAATAAATTATAGAAATGAATTTTTGAAAACGCGCACACAGTTTTGTGTCATAATCGACCTATAGAAACGCCCTGAAAAAGAATTTTTGCAAAATCTCTTATAATAGCGAAAACCGCTATACCGAACTTTTACCCATTTTTCTAATTTCTTAGAAATAGAATAAACAAATATTTAAAAACTCTAACAAAACACAAAACTAATCTTTTAAAATACGTAACCAAAACTAAATAAACTAAAAAAGGTTAGATTAAGACTGCGCAAGATCTGTGTTTGTCATTATCAATGGAAAAGTACTTTCCCTACATAATAACCATGGGAATATTTCCCCACGATTTTTGATGGAAAAAATTCGCATGAAATACGTCGAGAATAGGTAAAACTTTTCCATAGAGATATTTCGCTTTTCCCCATAGGCACAGATTAGAGAAAGAACAGATACGAAAGCTTGACAGAGAACAGTAAAAAGAGAGAGAGATGGGTAGACATACCCATTTAAATGTCCATCGTCGTATGTCGACTTCGTTCGGGCCGCTGCGCGAAATTTTTCAACAGGGTTGTCAATTTGCATAATATTTCCTTCAATTTACGATCATAGGTCAAATATTTTATAAGCATTATTGTTAAGTGTGATAGTTATACAGATACAAATATTCGACAGTCACTTGTTTTAAATCAATTTTATTGACATTAAAAGAATTAAACAATTTAAAAAATTATAATGGATAAAAATCATACCATAAATATATACTTTTTTTCACAAATCATTACTTTGGCAACCATGCACAATAACGGTGACGGCACGTGACGGCTCAAAATACATAACGCCATTTTTGTCTGCTTAATTGTTTGAAGGTGTTCAATCGGCGATATTAATTGTGTTATTTGACTAATCGATTGTGCGTTGTGGTAATATTAACTATAAAAATATAGTGGTATAGACTATTATTCTTATAAAATGAATAAACATCACGGCGGAGTGTATTGTTCATACATAGACTGTCCAAATAAATTTTATTCGGAAAGAAAAATAAAGTTCTTCCGATTTCCAAAGGATGAGAGTATGTAAGTATTAATTTGAATTTGTCATTGATTGATACACCTTGTAAAAGTACTAGAGTATAAATGTACGGGTCCTTTAATTAAACAAAGTATTTATAATGAAAGATCTATTAGCTTAATTTGATCTAATTACAAGTAACATTTTCAGATGCAAATTATGGATTCAAGCTTGTGGCAGAACGGATTTAGTCGGTGTTGACAGTGGATATCTGAATAAAACACGCAAAAGAAATGTTCGTGAACTCACAGAGGTTATCCTTACTAGGATTAGCTGTCCCTAACGATTTCGAAAACAAGCATGAGCCCGGTAAGTTTTGAGTATTGTGGGATTTTTATATTAAATACTTTTGAATGTTACATATTTCGTTATTTTTCTTCAGCTATCCATACACCAACAAAAAGAAAAAATGAAGACGAGTTGCCATGCACTTCAAAGAAAATTAAAATTCTTGAAGATATTATAGGTAAAGTTTTAATTTGACTATTATTAACTAATTTTCCTATTTTTAATTCATTATTATTTGATTTTTGATTTTTTTCTGATTTAGACAATATTGAATACTACTGCCTTGGTTACGATATGTCATAATACACAAATATTTCACTATAAAAATGATAATATATGTTTCTTCCATTAAAGCAATAAAAATAATAAATTATACTGTTTTAATTGAAACTTACTGTTTCTAGCTAATTCCACAGTATATTGAAAACTTTTAAAAATTCTAAGAAAATTGACAATTGTTTCGATATAACATATCATCGTCAGAATGACAGAAGTTTCATTTCATTTGATGCCTACTTGATGTTTAATAATTATTTTGGCTAGACCAAGAAGTGACCTACCTAGTGATTGACTTAATATATGTTAATAGAAAAAAGAAGAAGGTATGATATTACAAATATTGGGGGATATTTTTGTTTTTACATTTAACAGTTTTTTACTCACATTACTCCCTGTTTTAAAAGAAATTGTATTTGTAGCTGAAGATATTATTTTTGAAATATTATTAGAAATATTACCTGCATATGTGATGGTTTTATAATTTTTTATTTCATTAGTTTGTTCTGGAAATATTAGTTTTAATGCCACTTTTTCCTCTTTTTTATTAATTAACTTATTTATCATATGCAATGGATAACCGTTGGATGTTGCTATTTGTTTAATCGTATTAATTGCTTTATTAAAATTACATTTATTCATAGGAACTGAAAATGCTCTATATATCATTGAATTATATGCTGCCAACTTATGTGAGACGGGGTGGTTGGAACTGTATGGAATAGTTACATCAGTGTGTGTTGGTTTTCTGTAAATTGAATAATCAAGTACATTATTAACTCGTTGAATTTTTAAATAAAGAAAATTGATTTAGTTGTTTTTTTCAACTTCTAATGTAAATTTAATTGTTGGGTGTAAATTATTAATGTGGTGGAAGAGTTAGAAATCAGAAGACACTTAAGAAACCCACAATATCAAGTTGTCAATGAACAGATAAATCTAGGGAGTTCTCCACTTTTAAGTTGTCTTCTTAAGTGATAATTGTAAAGATCAGCAGATATAGTTTTCCTGGTTTCCTATATCATTGCACAGTTATACTGATCTTAACTGGAAAAAGATATTCAGGATATCTCCATAGGGCTAGTAACATCCAAGCTTCAATATTTGTAATATCATACCTTCTTTTTTCTATTAACATATATTAAGTCAATCACTAGGTAGGTAACTTCTTGGTCTACCCAAAATATAGTTATTAAACATCAAATAGGCATCAAATGAAATGAAACTTCTGTCATTCTGACGATGATATGTTATATCGAAACAATTGTCAATTTTCTTAGAGTTTTTAAAAGTTTTCAATATACTGTGGAATTAGCTACAAACAGTTAGTTTCATTTAAAACAGTAAAATGAGTAGATTCCACGAAGTAAGGGTCGAGACAGTTGATTTCGTTAAAATAATAAATGTTTTATTTTCCAATTAAAGCAAGACATGAACTAACAAATAATCTCATATCTACTCTTGAAAGTCTCCATACACTTAGTGTAAGCAGCAATAACATCTATATATAAGTTTATTTCATCTTTCTAGTGCACCCAGCAACTCTACCAGTTTTAATACCACTTCCAGAGTCATCACCTGTTGAAACCCAAACTCCCCAAAGTTTGTCTTCAAGCAGCTCCTCGAAAAAATTGCCATGGCAAGGAAAATTGAAGAACTTAAGGCAGAAAATAAGATGTTGATGAAAGAGATCGACGCACTGAACACAGCACCTAAAGAATTAAATGTAGAAGATTTTAATCTTTTGTGTGATAAGTTTCTACCAACTGACTTAAGAGATTTTGTTGAAGCACAAATAAGAAATATGAACAGAACTGCAAAAGGTCAAAGGTTTTCAAACGAGTTTAAAAAATTTTCTCTATCTTTATATTTTCTTGGGCCAAAGGCATACAGACATTTACAAAAACCTTTTTCACTGCCATCTGTAAGGAGTTTACAAAAATTCACGGAGAACGCACATTTTACTACTGGTTTCAACAAATAATTATTTGATTTACTAAAATTAAAAATTGACCATATGGAGGCTGAAGATCGTATTTGTGCTTTAACAATAGATGAAATATCGTTGAAAAGTAATTTATTTTATAACTTTGGTCGTGATTGTGTTATTGGATTTGAGGATGATGGTACAAATAGAACCAATAATATAGCAAATAATGCTTTTGTTATTATGGCTAGAGGACTGAAAAATAATTGGAAACAACCATTAGGATATTCATTTACTTCTACAACAGCATCTGTGTTGCAAATAAAAGCAATGCTAGAAATTTTTTTAATAGAATTAGGGAATATTGGTCTTGATGTTATTGTTTTAATTTCTGATATGGGTTCAAACTTTGTAGAACTTTCAGAACATTTGGGTGTGACTCCACAAAAACCAAGTTTTACTTTGGGTGGAAAAAAATTATTTTATTATTTCGATCTCCCACATCTTATTAAGGCAATAAGAAATAATATGCTGACTAATGAAATATGCTGGGACAATAAAAAAACATCCTGGAAATATATAGTTCAATTTTATGAAAAAGATAAAATGCTTCGAAATCGTTTAGCTCCAAAGCTCACAGAATCGCATATAAAACCTACAAATTTTGAAAAATGCGAGTAAAATTTGCAACTCAAGTATTGAGTGCTACCGTTGCAGCCAGTTTAGAAACGTATGTATCATTAAAATGCTTACCTCAAGAAGCTTCAGATACAGTCACACTTATTTCACATGCTGACAAATTGTTTGATATTTTCAATTCTTCTTCATTGAACAATGTCAAACTATATAACAGAAAATTTTCCGGGGCAATACACCAAATTGATTTTTTAAATGATTCAATTAAAATATTAAATAACATGAGTGTTATGAGCATTGCAGGGAGAAATATTACAAACCATTGCAAATTTATTAAAGGGTGGAAAATTACAATTAATTCCTTGTTAGAAATATGGGCATATTTAAAATCAAAAAATTTTAAATTTATTTTATCAAGACGTCTAAATCAAGACTGTCTTGAAAACTTTTTTGGTAGTATTAGACAACAAAGTGGAAATGCTACCAACCCTACCCTCATTCAGTTTTCACGTGCATTTAATAAATTATTTTTTATTAACTTTTTCAATTTATCTTTCATGAATTGTGAAGATCAGTTTGAAAATTTATTATGTTGTTTGGCGCAGACCAACACTAATACATCTATGATTATTAAAACTCCTATTGCCATTAACCAATTTTCCACAAATTTCAGAGTCACTAATTGTGATTATCATCGAAATCCATTGCCAGAACAAAACGCATTTAAATATGTGGTTGGATATCTTATTAGTAAGTGTCTAAAAATTCATTCATGTGATGTTTTTCAACAATTTTCTACAAATACGCAAGTTTTGGACTTCACCAATATGTTTATTCATTATAAAGCATATGACAAGAACTTAGTATTTGGAAAGCTCAAAACACCCGAGGACTCGTTTTGTCAATATATTTATGATTTAGAATGCCTTTTTTTCACAAACATAGAGAAATATTTGCCGAACCCTTCAGTTGGAAATAATTTATATATGATATTAACAGCTACAGAATTTACACATCCATGTGAACGCTTCCCTCACGAATGTTTAAAAAAATTGTTCATCCGATTAAGGATTTTTAATTTGCTAAAATTTAGCAATAGAGATTTTAAGTTCCAGCCAAAGAAAAATAGAAAACTGTCTATTTTACTCAATTTATAATCAATAAATTAATTTTTAAGTAAAATTGTTAATAATCTTGTTGATTCCAACGAGAATGCCTGCCTCGTTAAATTTAATATTTTTAAAGTTTTTGATATTAACTTTAGTGCTACAAATTATTATCAAAATTCTCCCTTGCATAGGTGTTGTAAATCCTTCTACTCAGTCTATAACCATGTTGATATTGATATATTTCATGACAAATTCTTTACATTTTGTAATAAGCTAAAAAAGCTGTATCTTAATAACAAAATTATGTTTTAATTTCGTAGTATTTAGTTTCAATAATTACAATTACCAATTTATACTGTATAATTGATATGTTATTGAATACCGTATTTGGCTCATCCCGTTTGTATATCCTTTGATAAATGATAAATTGAGAATTATTTGGAATTTGATGAATTTTTGTAGTGATTTGTGTTATCTAAAAATGTATTTATTAATTAATCTCCCAAGAGTAATGACTATTTATAACAAATTATAAGAATGTACACATAGGTATTAAATAAATACATGAATATATATTCGGTTATGGTTATTGTTTTAATTCATGGCCCAATTTTAAAGATTTAGTGGAAATTTCCAAAAAAAACTAGATCCGGCACTAGAAATTGTTATTGTCCCCGAGTCAACATTGCAATTTGGTTAGAAATTCAGAAAATATTTTAAACTGGCAACATCGCGGCCATACCGAGTTAAAGGTCCGAGGTCATTGAAGACGGAGTTGAAAATCGTTTGATGTTTTACCGGGATTCGTATCTGTTCTTTCTCTAATCTGTGCCATAGGAATAATTTCGAGAATTGGAGTATTTCTTCTTCCCTGAAGCTGCCCGAGTAGTGTCCTTCGGCACTTAAAACCGAAGGTGGCGCCCTAGGCAATCCGAAACCTGCATTAAGGTGTCAAAGAAAACATAACGACGCGAAAGTACGTCACATCTTGTTTTCCTCTTCGGCTATATCAAGATTTAATTGAATTCCTTATTTTATCTTTCACTTCAGAGATTCTGGTATTTGTTTTAATATAGTTATTATTCTTATGATTTTCCAATTTCTCCAATTTTTTATTCTTTAATTCTTCACATTGTTTATGACTTTCAAATTCACATTGATTTATTCTTTTGTTAAATTATTCTCCCATAACATTCATATTTCCAATAGAAGTAAATCATCCATAGCACAAATGTGACTGATTGGTAAACGAAGAAAAATTTCAAAATCAATGTCACAAAATTTTATTTGTAAAAAACAGCAACTAGTTTCGGCCTATCAATTGGCCATCATCAGGCTAAAAATTAAAGAGAGAGTGAAAACATTACATATCAAAGAATCAGTATAAACCTACCTTAATAACTATAGTTGTAATTGAAAATTAACAACTTCTACCATGCTTGCACATAGCAAAATTTATGTATATCAAAATTGTGTCATTGAAAAAAGGAAAATTATTAAATGAAGTGAATAATGATTAAAAATTGAAAATTAAAAACTAAAAACTAGGTGAGTAGCAACTCATTAAACCTAGTTAAGTTATTGGTTAATAACCGGAATAACCGGAAGAAAACTGGAATACAGCTTAGGATATAGGTACCCAAAAGCTTGAAAAACCAGGGAAAGTGAATATGAGCGGTATTTGTAAAAACCACAAGAAAAGAGAAAGGTCAAAGACCAATTGTTAAATTTATCATATTTGTAAGTGAAGAAATGAATAGGAAAATAATATTCAAAACGGTAAGAAGAATTGGAAAAGTTTCGTATAAAATCATTGATATCCGGATGAGGGCAAGGATAAACCGGCAACAAATTATCAGTAGAAAGTTCGTAACACGTGGTGTCGATCTTAAACTTCCAGTATAAGAGCACCAGCAAGTAAATTAATCCAAAGACGACAAAAAGCAGCATCGTGTATCACTCAGGTAGAAATGTCCATAACACAAAAGTGATCACCACAATAAACTGTTAAGGCAAATAAAACACCGAATATGTGAGATAACATAAACTAAATGGGTATTCAGATTAAATTGAAGTAAATGACATATGGAAATACATAGACATAGAACTTTAAAATACCATAATCACGTTTAATGAGCATAGGACACCATTCAAAGATGGAACCAAAATTGTAGATGTCAAAATATTAGAACGAAAATGCAAGCATAGTAGAAAAAACATTAAGTAGTATTAACAATAAAATGGATGTAAGCATATCAATAACACCACCGAAGGAAATATCTTCACTAAAACCTAATGACAACACGTTGAAATGTGAAATTTTCAGTAAATACAAAATTTTTTTTATGCAAGTTGACAGTCTTGGGAGAATATTAGGGTTTTCATCGAAAATACTAGACGTCAACAAAATGCACTCCAGATCTCCCCGTCAAAATCATTAAAGTATCCAGTATCCGCTTCCATTGTAACATTACCACTGGAGCCATTGATGCGAACAGACCTGCCCATACAATCTACGAATTCGTCATACAAGTAGATCCAGGATATTCATTTGACGAAATTTCTCATAATTTGGTCTACTTACCCGTTATACCACAACGTGAAATAACCAACATGACTGTCGTTGCCTTAGATCAAGACGGTCAACCTATAAACTTTAGATATGAATCAAGTACGTTGATTTGGAGCTTAGAGCGCGAAACAGATAGGACTAATAATAAATCATAATAAAAGACAGTTTACACATTTTCCAACTTCATTAGCTAAGCAGCCGCCGGTGAAACAACTCATGTTGGCAAACAAATTGGTGCTGAAATCGCTGGGTTTTAGATTGAAATGACAACCATGTATGGAAAACATCTTCGTCAAAATGACAACATGCCTTCGATGTTTGATATCTACCGTAAGCCGGTCTTCGATAAAGATAAATCTCATGAAATCCATTCAAAAAGATCAGCCTATAGTTATTCCATTTAGAAAGTGGGAGTAAATCAAATTGTCCTCAATTACTAAAGGTGCAAGACGTGAAGTTTGGGGTGTTAAAACATCTACTTCAGTTAAAAGACCATGTTTTGTTATTGTTTTCTTTCAAACCGACAAACGTAAAGTGATTACAGCCGATCCTACTTTATTTGACAAAGCAGATGTACAAAGTATAAGACTGACACTTAATGGTGAATATTGGCCCAATGAAAGAATGCATTTGGATTTTAGTAAAACTGACTACAACGAAGCATATTTTAACTATACTGAATTCTATCCCAACTATGCGAACTCGACACAGAAGAGCCCCCTGCTGGATTATTCCTCTTTCAAGAAACGGGCATTGTTTGTTATCGATTGTTCCAAACAGGAAGAAAGCATGAAGGCGTCCACAGTCGATGTAAAACTTGATATTGAAGCAAACATAGGCTTTCCCGAAAATACCAAAGTCTATTGCATCATAATTCATGATTGTTTAATGGAATACTTCCCCCTCACCGAAATTGTTAAAAGTTTAAACTAGACTAGAGTTAGTGTTCAAGCAGTCAACATGAGAATAGCTTTCGTAGACATTCAAGGCTTTGTCGAGATGGATTTTATGTTGTCAAAGAACTCACTATACAAATTGGTTTCAAAAGTTCACATTACATGTTTTTACACCTCAACCATTTTCTACATTAAGTAATGAGGACAAAAAGACTACTTAGAAAAAAATGTGCACGGATTTCGATACTCTTCAGGAGATGTAGAATATTCTAAAGTTAATGAAATATTGGAAAGCAAGCTATTGTATGATGCAGACTACATTTACGTTCGTGGTCAACAAAAGGTTCTGCAAAATAAATGTAACATTTTCAACGTTTTTCCTTACATTTGCGAAGTCGGCAAGTTCGGTAGTACACCGTATGCAACGGTAGACTTTGCCAAGGATCCAAACCCCTGTCACACCTTTGGACTATATTCGTGCACCGAACGAAATGTACAACGTCTCCGCCATTGATTTT
The DNA here is from genome assembly GCA_035357415.1 of Ophraella communa. NCBI lineage: Eukaryota > Metazoa > Arthropoda > Insecta > Coleoptera > Chrysomelidae > Ophraella > Ophraella communa. Next base: position 396,430 of record JAYKXQ010000054.1, read on the forward strand.
TGAAGACTGTATTACAATGAAATAGATAAACCTTAACCACAAATGAGTTTTTATTTTATACACCACTACTTAAACAAGTTGTTTATTCATCAACGTTTATATTACACGAATATTCAAATTTACGTTTAACAATTTTTAAAATTAAAACAAAGACAGATGCTAAAATTATACATGACATAGCAAAAACATTTCATTTCTTATACCCTCTTCTTCTGTTCTATTGAACATGGTCGAATACGTCTTATCGGATAAGTAGTTTTCGGTAATTTACGGCAATCCCAGTTTAGACTGCTCCACGTTGTTCTTGCTTTCCTAGTTTGTTTCATAACCTTACTATTATCTTCGTAAAAAACAATGTCTTCATGACTGTGCTCTGCTAAAGATATGTTACTGTTCGTTGTCGAAAACCCTTGTAAAACATGTTTGATAACTGAAAAAGTGGAAAATTGTTTCCACCTGCACCCAGGGTAAGGAAACTTAACAGTTTCTATACCAAGCTTGACCGTTTTCTATCAAAAAAACAACTACTTCCTGGGCTATATGCCCCAACGGACATTGAATTACATTCCAATAGAAAACGGGATGGCGACCTACTTCGTAGATACTTGCAAGGTGGATTAGGGTGGATTTACTGCATTTTTGCGATAAGGGTTATAGATTGAATTTGCTGGAAAGCCTTGAGATACATACAGCCCTTTTAGATAATAACATCAATTGAGTTAATGAACAACTTAGACCGCCTGAAAGTTATGTTTTCCTTAGTCTCAAAAATAATATTTGTTAAGAACTTGAATATTTCTTAACTCTATTTCTTCTTCTTCTTTTCTATTCTTAAACTTGACATATAGACTTCAATTTTAATGTTGAGATGTGATAAGTTGACCTTGTTTAATGAATAGTAGTGTCAGTGTGTCTACTTCAGTATAGTTTGTTTAAAAACTTTTGAAATCTTCTGGCATCCCATTAGATTAATGGATAAAAATTATGAATTTCACACTTACTAAGAACAATAAATAACTGAACGGTTAAACTAAACTTCCACTATTTATTCGAAAAATTCGATTTAAAATTCAATTACAGCTGTTTCGCTATAACTAGCATCGTCAGATTGACATATTGAAATTACATTTTGTTTGTTTGTAACTAGGTACTTGATGTTGATAAGTAGTTAAGGCTAGACCAAGTAAGGAAGTAATAAGACATAGCAATATTAAAGCCTAGATGTTATTAGCCCTAAGGGATTATTCTGGATGTATTTCCCTCTAAGATCAGTATAATTGTCCAATGATATAGAAAAACCAGGAAAAAACTATATCATGCTGATCTTTACAATAACTTAATATATTTATGTTACAATAATGTCTTATCTATGTATAAAATGAAGACTGAATCAAAGTAAACAGTTTAATAGGGGAGAACTTCCAAGATTTATTTGTTCATTAACTACTTTAAACTGTTGATCTGCTAGATGTCTTTTAATTTTAAGTTCTTCTAGAAAATATAAATTTTGTTTTTTATCACAAATGTGTAGCATATGAATGTCATTGGTTTGTATAAGTGAGTTTGGATGTTCCAGTAGGTGTTTTGCATAGTTCGACTTATGTAGGCTTTAATATTGTTATGTCTTATTACTAACTTACTTGGTCTAGCCTTAACTACTTATCAACATCAAGTACCTAGTTACAAACAAACAAAATGTAATTTCAATATGTCAATCTGACGATGCTAGTTATAGCGAAACAGCTGTAATTGAATTTTAAATCGAATTTTTCGAATAAATAGTGGAAGTTTAGTTTAACCGTTCAGTTATTTATTGTTCTTAGTAAGATGAACTTCCACAAAGTAAAGGTTAACACAATCAATTTCAATAATTTCACACTTATTATTCCTCTAATTGGTTTTAGTAGAATATTTTCCTGGTTGGAAATTCCTTCTAATAAATTCCATCCACAAGGGAATGATGGGTTTCTACCCTTAGAACCTCAGTTGTTCCCAAAAACGTTCACTTTGAATTATGCTTCATTCACCCCTTTTAGAAGTTTCCCTTCAGAACTTCTTCACAAATTTAATTCTACTATAGTTAAATTGGATAAGCTGCTCTCATTGTTGAGATTTGCTATCACTCCAAATTTCATCTCTTCTATTTTTACTTTTCGTGATATATTCTATTAAATTCCCTATTTCTCTTTTTTGGGGTTTAAATTTAAAGGAACATTACTTTATTCCCACTATTTCCATATCGGTCTCTACATATTGAGATGTTGAAGTTTACTATTATCTCCTAAAAATTTTTTAGTCTTCTGTGTTTTCTTTTGTCTCTTTGTCTCATGACTTTTTACGGTAAATTTTGTTTACTTATTATATTACGTTTGATAATGAATTTTCTCGCTGATTTGTCTTGAATGGCATTATAGTATTAGACGAGGTTCTTGTGAAATTCTTTTGACCTTGTTTTCATCCTGTCAGTATTAATTATAATTTTATAGATTTTTTTGAAAATTTATTATTTTCTAACTCTTATAATATTCTTAATGTAAGCTCAATGTTAACAATCTTAATTTTATTATATTTTTCGATTTATTTAATAATTTAAATAACATTTTTTACAGTTTCATGTTATTATTAATGTTTATTATTTTAACATGGTTTGACGTTTGACTGTAAACTTTTCTATTCTCTGTATTATCAGTTTGTTATTGTAATCAATTTGTAAGGAGGTGTATTGAATGTTAACTTGATATTGTACTTTTAAGATCCTCTTTCTATTCTCTTGTAATTCTTTCAGCCTGATGATGGTCCTATAGAACCGAAACTAGTTGCAACAATTAATAAACAGTTGTGGAAAAGACTTTGAGTTTCCTTTGAACCTTTTGTGTTTCAACCCACATTTGAGATATGGATAGCTTACAAGATTTACAATCAGCTAGTCTGGCAGTTATTATCCGTCATTACAGTAACACCATGCTTTCAAGAAAGAAGACCTTGTTGAAGATAATGATTCTCCAGAAATGCAAACGCCATAAAGTTTACCCGAAATCCATTTCCTTACACACTAATATTTCTACAAGAACAGCACACCTTACGTTGGAGAACGCAAAACTTATTTGGATAAGGAGTGGGATTAGAAGTCATTATAACCACTTAGATTTTATTAATGTTAAACTAATATTTGTTTTTTCACTTGACTAGTACATTAGATTTTGTTGAATTTTGTAATTTGGATTCACACATACGAGATTGGATTTCTGATGTTGGAACTGACATTTACAAAAATCTTAATAAAAAGTTTAAATCACTCTTAGCTTCTAAAATTACACTTCACAAGCATAATCATAATAGGACCTTAAATAAATTTTCTAATTTTACTTCACCCAAGGGTACTTAATCTCAGTGATACAGTTTTTTCTGAAACACAAATTGATATTCTGAATAAGGGTTTAAAGTTTAATCTTCCATCTAATTATAATTTTAAATCTAACATTAAATTACTATCTGTAGATTGTGAAAATGTCCTTTCTAATTCAAATGTTATTGACAAGGATGCATCTCACACTTTAAATAGGTATAGTGGGGTTTCTGGTACGGGAAGGTTTTTGGGGAATTACTTTGATCCTCTTAAATCTGCTGTTTCTTCTTTGTGCAAAAAGATCAAAAATGATGATCTTGTTCTTTTAAAGTCCGATAAAGGAAATTGCTTGGTTGTTCTGAATAGGACTGATTATGTCTCTAAAGTGAAAATTTCCTTTCATCTGATACTTCTTTCAAAACTTTGTCCTTTGATCCTACTATTAAATTCCATAATTATTTGAAAAACTCTTTGAGACTTAAATTTCATTCCACCCTCCTCTCTTTCAATCAGAATCACTTCAAATTGTGTCCTATGAGAGCAGTTACTCCTTTGCTCTATGGTCTTCCTAAGATCCATAAAGCTAATGTTCCCATACGCCCTGTTGGTTTCATTAACACTTCAGCATCTAAACTTGCTTTCTTTCTTTGTTCCAATTTGAAAACTCTGACTAATCTCAACAATGAATTTTCCATTAAGTTCTCTATTGATTTAGCTAATAAACTTGTTAATGTTTCAGTCCCTGACAATTCATTTTTGGTTTCATTGGATGTTAGTAATTTGTTTCCCAGTATCTGTACTGTTTGGACATTGGAGTGTACAGAAAACCTACTACAACCGATGGATTCATAGATTACTTTTCTTGCCTCCCAATGACACATAAATTAGCTACTTTTAATAGTCTTTTCCATAGATGTTTTTCCTTACCTCTTTCTAGTTCTGGTTTTGTGGATGAGATAAATGTTATTAAGCAATTAGCGGTTAACAACAATTATTCTTTAGATATTATACAAAAATTGTACTTAAAATTTTTTATTAAGTTTAAGTTATCCTTTCATAATTGTTTAAATGTTACTGAATATTTTATTAAAAATTTCCGAGGTTCCATTCACTTCTTTGGCAATATCTCCTACAAAATACAAAAGATTTTTAGACAATTTGATGTTGAGGTTGCATTCAAGACTAATAACTCACTTAAATCCATTTTGGTCCATAATAAAGATCCTATTCCCAAGTTGCATAAATCGGGGGTTTATAGACTTTCTTGCGCTGATTGCAATTCAGTTTATATTGGTCAATGCGGCCGTAGACTTGAAACACGACTCTCTGAACATGTTAACTAAATACCAAGAATTCGAATATTTTAAGTCTCCTTCATCGTTTGCAAATCACATCCTTTCTGAAAACCACTCTCGTGAATTTGCTGGAAAGCCTTGAGATACATACCGCCTTTTTAGATAATAACATCAATTGCCTTAATGAACAACTTAGACCATCTAAAAGTTATGTTTTCCTTAGTCTCAAAAATAATATTTTGTTAAGAACTTGAATTTCTTTACTCTTTTTCTTCTTCTTCTCTTCTATTCTTAAATTTGACATATAGACTTTAATTTTAATGTTAAATTTCATAGTTCTTTGATACAGTACCTGTGGTTAAGTATTTCTTCTTTAGTTCCACGCACTTGTTTAATGAATAGTAGTGTCAGTGTGTCTACTTCAGTATAGTTTGTTTAAAAACTTTTGAAATCTTCTGGCATCCCATTAGATTAATGGATAAAAATTATGAATTTCTTACTTATTATTGTTTTTAGTGGAATATTTGCCTGGTTGGAAATTCCTTCTAAGAAATTCCATCCACATGGGAATGATGGGTTTCTACCCTTGGAACCTCAGTTGTTTCCAAAAACTTTCACTTTGAATTATGCTTCATTCACCCCATTTAGAAGTTTCCCTTCAGAACTTCTTCACAAATTTAATTCTACTATAGTTAAATTGGGTAAGCTGCTCTCATTGTTGAAATTTACTATCACCCCAAATTTCATCTCTTCTAGTTTTACTTCTTTTGATATATTCCATTATATTCCCTATTTCTTTTTTTTGGGGTTTAAATTTAAAAGGAACATTACTTTATTCTCACTATTTCCATATTGAGATGTTATAATAAGTTTACTATTATCTCCTACAATTGTTTAGTCTTCTGTGTTTTCTTTTGTCTCATGACTTTTTACGGTCAGTTTTGTTTACTTATTATATTACGATTGATAATGAATTTTCTCGCTAATTTGTCTTGAATGGCATTTTAGTATTAGACGAGGCTCTTGTGAAATGTATTTGACTTTGTTTTCATCCTGTCAGTATTAATTATAATTTTATAGATATTTTTGAATTTATCATTTTCTAACTCTTATAATATTCTTTAATGTAAACTCAATTTTAGCAATGTTAATTTTATTATATATTTCGATTTAATTAATTATTTAAACATTTTTTACAGTTTCATATTATTATTAATGTTTATTATTTTAATATGGTTTGACATTTGATTGTATCCTTTTCTATTCTCTGTATTATCAGTTTGCTATTGTAATCAATTTGTAAGGAGGTGTATTGAATGTTAACTTGATATTGTACTTTTAAGATCCTCTTTCTATTCTCTTGTAATTCTTTCAGCCTGATGATGGTCCTATAGGACCGAAACTAGTTGCAACAATTAACAAACAGTTATGGGATAGACTTAGAGTTTCCTTTGAACCCACATTTGATATATAGATAGCTTACAAGATTTTGATATTTTTAAGCCCCGTAGGTAATTTCCCACTTGTGTTGTTATCCGCGACCTAAGACCTAGGCTAAAAATAGCATCGAAGGGTCGGTATGAGGTCGAGAATGCATACCTGCTTCTCCATGGTGTTAGTTATTATTATGTATACGCAGACATTTCTCGTATCTAATTAAAAATGACCTTTGACCCGTACCATATGATCAAATTTTTAATACAAAAATTCCTAATTGTTTGGTATCCCGACATACCTTGTAAATGATTTGATTTTGTACATAACATAGTACAAATTGACATTTTTAATATAAAATTCATAACCACACCCCCATTAATGTGGCGACATTTTTTATTTGCCACATACCCCGTAACCGTTTCCGTATTAAGAATGATCATAATCCGATATCTCGACGGTCTAATTTGCGACAAACCCTGTATATATCCCGTATCTAACTCAAAAGGACCCGTACTATATACACTTGTGAATGATCAAATTGATATTTCTATAATTTCTTAGTATCCCTGTTAGATTACAAGATATCTATCACAGACCAAATTTGATGAAAACTGTTCGATCAGAACGAAACCTCTATTTGTGCCCGTATATAAACAGATAACAACTAAAACAAGACAAATGGAAGATTATCACTGTTCGAATTTGAATACATGAGAATCTTGCGGCATACCCTATATATAAACAACTAAAAAGCGACGACTTTTGTAATAATATGAAAAGGGTCTCCATAGAGCTCAATCCTTTTGATATCGTTGATATCTGGGATGAGTGAATTTTCCCTGAAATAAGGAAGTGCGAAGCCATTTGGCTAATAATAATAATAATAATAATAATAATAATAATAATAATAATAATAATAATAATAATAATAATAATAATAATAATAATAATAATAATAATAATAATAATAATAATAATAATAATAATAATAATAATAATAATAATAATAATAATAATAATAATAATAATAATAATAATAATAATAATAATAATAATAATAATAATAATAATAATAATAATAATAATAATAATAATAATAATAATAATAATAATAATAATAATAATAATAATAATAATAATAATAATAATAATAATAATAATAATAATAATAATAATAATAATAATAATAATAATAATAATAATAATAATAATAATAAGCAGCAGGCACTGATCACATCCACAACTTCTGGTATAAAAAGTTCACTTCACTACATCCAGTCTTAACGCAGCAAATCAACGAAATTATAGTTGACCCACATAGAATGCCTACATTTCTTACAGAGGGAAGAACATTCATTAAACCAAAAAATGCAGAGACACAAAACCCAGAAAACTATAGACCAATTACATGCCTACCCACTTTATACAAAATAATAACAGCGGTCATAACACAGAAAATAGACAGACATCTAACACAACACAATATACTAACAGAAGAACAAAAAGGATGCCGAAAACATAGTAAAGGATGTAAGGAACAAATTATCATTGATAGCGTTGTCATGAATCAAGTAGAAAAACAAAACCGGAACATCGTAACATGCTATATAGACTATAAAAAAGCGTTCGATTCTGTACCCCACAGCTGGCTCCTTGAGATATTGAAAATTTACAAAATCGACGAACATCTACAATACTTTTTATCCATAGCCATGAAAAGCTGGAGAACTAGAATAATATTAGCCACAGAAAAAGAATATATTGAAACAGATGAAATAAAAATAAATAGAGGAATATTTCAGGGAGATTCCCTAAGTGCCTTGTGGTTCTGTCTCTGTCTAAATCCCCTTTCAAATCTCCTTAACAACACCACATATGGATTCAAAATAAAAAACCACAATTCCGAACATAAAATAAATCACCTACTTTACATGGACGATATAAAATTATTCGCTCCAAATAAAACAGAAATGCAAGGACTCCTAAAAATAGTTGAAGAACTAACTACAGATACAGGTATGGAGTTCGGAATTGAAAAATGCAAAATGCTCCACGTTTACAAGGGTAAAGTTAATACCAGGGAAACAACACAAACACTTAATAATGAACAACTTAAAAATATGCAAACAGAAGAGACATACAAATACCTAGGCTTTGAACAAAACACAAAAATAAACCATACTCACCTAAAACAACAACTTAAAAGAAAATATAAACATAGATTGACACTCATACTTAAATCTAAACTTAATTCAAAAAATTTATTCAAAGCTATAAATACATTTTGCAATACCAGTTCTAACTTATTCATTTGGAATAATAAAATGGACTAGCACAGATCTAGAAGAACTTAATAGACTAACAAGAACAACACTCAACCCAGTATAATAAGCATCATCCACACTCCTGTATTGAAAGAATCACCATAATTAGAAAAGAGGGAGGAAGAGGACTAATAGACATACAAACACTGCACAACTCACAGATTGCAAGTTTAAGAAAATACTTTCAAAATAAAAATACCCCAATACATCAAGCAATCATGCAGGCTGACAAACAATATACACCCTCAACTTATCCAAGAGAAATATCCAAGAAGAAATACAACCACCACAAACTGAAAATAAAAAAGAACAATGGGCAAAAAAACCTCTTCATGGTAGACACTACAATATTACACAAGACCCACATATAGACAGGGAACTAACATACAAATGGTTAGCACTGGGACAACTCTTTCCAGAGACAGAAGGCTTCGTCCTTGCTATACAGGATAATGTGATAGCAACCAGAAATTACAGAAAATACATACTAAAAGAAAATATAGACAACGACATGTGTAGAAAATGTCATCAGTTTAAGGAAACTATAGAACACATAACAGGAGGTTGCAAGTTGCTCGCCGGGACAGATTACACAGATAGACACAATACAGCCGGCAAAATAATACACCTGGAACTTGCCTTTAAACATAAGCTTATCGAAACAAAGATTCCATACTATCAGTACACACCCGAAAACGTGCTAGAAAATAATGATTACAAATTATACTGGGATAGAACAATATACACCGACAAAACAATACCCTGTAATCGTCCGGACATTACACTAATTAATAAAAAGACAAATAAAACCTATCTTATAGATATATCTATTCCAAATGATATTAATATCTTACAAAAACAACAAGAAAAAATAACCAAATATACACCACTAGCATACGAACTAAGAGAACTTTGGAAACAAGAACAAGTTACAATAGTCCCAATCATTATATCAGCAACAGGAGTTACACCGAAAAGCTTTAAAAACTATCTTCAAACTCTGGATATCCACCCTAATATTCACAGCACGATACAGAAAGCAGTTATTCTTAAAACAGCATCAATAGTAAGAAAATTTCTACTATTGGAATAGAAACAAGCATCGTATACGACTTGGTATAAACCCGTCGTAAAACTGATATACCGCAGATGCGAGAATAAAGAAATATAATAATAATAATAATAATAATAATAATAATAATAATAATAATAATAATAATAATAATAATAATAATAATAATAATAATAATAATAATAATAATAATAATAATAATAATAAACTATAGAAGTAGGGCAGATGTGGCATGCAGAAAAAGTGGAGGTGGTACCGATCATCGTATCATCAACTGGACTCATCCCCAAAAGTCTTGAAGACAGTCTTAAAAAACTCGATCTTCATAAAAACACTTTTATTGACTTGCAAAAAGCGGCAATTTTAAACACATGTCACACTGTTAGGAAATTTTTAAATATGTAAATTTTGAGCCTAATCCCATCTGCGTTTACGCTCGGGATAGATAAATATTACCAGCGAAAGCTGAGTAATATAATAATAATAATAATAATAATAATAATAATAATAATAATAATAATAATAATAATAATAATAATAATAATAATAATAATAATAATAATAATAATAATAATAATAATAATAATAATAATAATAATAATAATAATAATAATAATAATAATAATAATAATAATAATAATAATAATAATAATAATAATAATAATAATAATAATAATAATAATAATAATAATACCCCCTCAAGGAGCTGTGGGACCTTGAAGTTGGTCGGGGGGCACAGGGCCCGGCGGGTTGTGTCCTGAACTTGGAATGGAATCGGCTGGGCTTTGCTAAGGACAGCTCACAAAGGAGTAAACCTTTCAAATCCGGAATCCTAAGGTGTGGAGCGTGCCGAGAGGATGAATGTTTCCCCGAATGGAATCTCAAACGCCGCCTCCGGATATCTGGGGCTCTCCGGATGTAATTAAGTCCCCTTGCCGTGGTAAGGGAGCAATGCTACGGTTGACCGTTTCACTTCCCTACTCGTGGGATCAAAATGAATCCTAAAGAAAAAACAAATGTTACGGTTCCCGCGTCCACCTTTAAGGACGTCGGTACGACTTTGGAGAAGGCGGTTACACCCCGGTTCCTGGTTGTAAAGAGATTAGATGGAGCAGACTTTTTTAATGTTAATCCTTTCTTAATTGAAAAAGCACTTTATGGTTTAGTTGGTGAGCTTAAAAGTATTAGGAAAACGAAAGAAGGGCTATTAGTTGAAACCAGTTCAAATGCTCAAGCCAATAGATTGTTAAAAATTTCGAAAATGGCAGAGATTGATATAAAAGTAACTCCTCATAAAACAATGAACTACTCCAGAGGAGTAGTTTACCACAGAGATCTTCTTAACGTCACAGTGGAAGAGCTATTGGAAAATTTAAAAGATCAGGGTGTCATAGAGGTTAAGAGAATTCAGAAAAAATCAGAAGGACAGCTTATAGATACAGCAAGTCACATTTTAACATTTAACACTTCTGTCCTGCCAAATAAAGTTAAAATTGCTTTCTATCGTCTTAGTGTAAGGCTATATGTGCCATCGCCATTGCGGTGTTTTAAATGCCAAAGATTTGGACATACCTCATTGAAATGTACCAACGATCAGGTTTGTGTATGTGGTAAACCACTACACGAGGGTAGCCCATGCAAAACGCCTCTAATATGTGTTAATTGTAATGGAGAACATTCCGCAAGGGCACGAACTTGTCCTGTATTTAAGCAAGAGCACGCAATACAGGAGATTAAGGTAAAGGAAAACATTTCGTACATCGAGGCTAAACGAAAAGTAGTGGTGCCAACTCCTATTCAGGATATAACATATGCAAAAGCAACAGCTTCAGTGCCTAAACAACCTGATACCTTCGCGAAAGAACTAATTCCGCATCTGGTCGCAGCCTTAAAAGATATAGTTACCTTTAAAAAACCTTTAGATCCCTCGTGCTCAAATAAAATTTCTAACCAACAACAAAAATATGATACAGTAGAGCTAACCACGGATTCTTGTTCTGAGAAAAGAAAACGACCTACTGACATACCATCATCATCATCAGATGAAGACCTTTCAAGTGCCATGCTCGAAGACCAGCCCCAGACCCAGAAAAAAAAGAAAAAAGGTTGGCCAAAAGGAAAACCGCGTAAAGAGTCCAGTTGACACCTTAAAAATTGTAAACTATAATTTTTTTTTCTTTTCTTTTTTAATGTTAAACTTCCTTAGTAATTTATAGTCTTATTCTATATTTAAACTTAACTTCCTTATGACCCAAAATAATATCAACTTTACACAATGGAACTGTAATGGAATTAAATGTCACATGAGCGAACTTCAAATTCTAATAAGGAAGTATAACCCACTTTGTATGTGTATACAAGAAACACATCTAAAACTAAATGATAAATTTAATTTAAAAAACTATAAGATATTTCGCATGGACTCGGCAAGTAACATGAGAGCCAGAGGAGGAGTACTCACAGCCATTAAAGAAAACTTACCGGCGTCTGAAATAAAGCTACACATACCACCAAACACTAATATAGTAGCAGTTGCAGTAAGGGTCCATTATCCTATACTCATGACTGTATGTAATATCTACTTTCCTGACCGACACTGGCACCTAATAGACATAGAAAATCTAATTCAACAGTTACCAACTCCCCTTTTGCTACTTGGAGACTTTAACTCCCACAACGTTTTGTGGGGTTCTCAACGAACGGACTCTAAAGGCAAAATTATAGAGCAAGTCATTGATAACTTTGATTTAATAATATTAAATAATGGCAAGGGTACTTACCTTAACTCGATAGCTAATAATTTATCTGCTATTGACTTATCTATATGCTCACCCTCAATAGCCCATCTATTTGAATGGGATGTAACCGAAGAATTGAACACAGACCATCTCCCTATAACCCTGGAGGTAGCAAGTCAAACAAATCATATTCATTATCCCCATTGGATCCTGAATAAAGCTAACTGGGATGAATATAGAAATTTCACCAATACCCTCAAGCTTCCGGAGACGGATAACATCGACTGTGCAGTGCAGTATGTTACCGATGTAATTATAGAAGCTGCAACTCTAACAGTACCACAAACCACCGGTTTATTAAGAAAGAATACCGTGCCCTGGTGGAATGAGGAAATAGCATTTAAAGTAAAAGAAAAGAAAAGAGCCTTTAATAGTTTTAAAAATAGACCAACCACTGAAAACTTAATAAGATTTAAAAAGCTGAGGGCACAAGCTAAGCGCGCTATAAGAGTCAGTAAAAAAATATCCTGGCAACAATATGTATCAACTATAGAAAGAACTACCCCTACAGCAGAAGTATGGAAAAAAATCAGATCGCTAAGGGGAAAGTATACAAAAGAAATATCACTAGTGTTAGAGCATAATAATGAAATAGTCAATGAACCAGCAAAAATATCAGAAGCGTTGGCAGATCACTTTGAATCTATAAGCAAAACAGAAAACTATGATCCTGAATTTCTGCAAATAAAAGAAAATCTTGAAATATATTTAGATTTTAGAACTTCTCAATCACATGAATACAATGATCCTTTTTCCCTTATGGAATTAGAAAACACCATAGCCGATTGCAATAGTACTGCCACAGGACATGACAAAATTCCCCAAGAATTCATAAAACAACTGTCTCAAGAATCCAAAAAGGTTATACTTAAGTTACTAAATAAAATATGGCAAAGCGGTACATACCCATCTGGATGGCTGGAAACAACTATAATTCCATTACCCAAGGATAACAAAGATAATAAGTTAGCAGTTAATTATAGACCAATTTCGCTAATTTGTTGTCTGAGTAAAATACTCGAAAAAATGGTAAGTATTAGACTTGTCCTGATTCTGGAAAACCGAGGTTTAATACATCCGGCGCAGGCAGGTTTTCGAAAATTTAGATCCACATTAGATCAAATCACGTTACTAGAAAAAGCAGTACAAGATAGTTTTGCAAAGAGAGAGCATCTGGTAGCAATATTTTTTGATATCGAAAAGGCATTTGATATGACATGGAGATATAATATACTTAAAACTTTATTTGAGTGGGGATTAAGAGGTAGACTTCCCATAATTCTACAGTCATTTTTATCCAACAGAAGTTTCCGGGTACAAACTAAATTCTCGGTTTCAGAAAAACATAAATTTGAGAATGGTATTCCACAGGGATCCACACTAAGTGTTGTTTTGTTTATTATATCAATAAATAAAATCTTAGAAAACATAGATCCAGAAGTGAAAGCTACCCTTTATGTGGATGACCTTACTATTTATGTCGCTGCGCCATCCATGCATATAATTCAAAATATATTACAGAATGCGGTTAACCAGCTAGCAAAGTCAGCAACAAAAATTGGTTTTAGATTCTCACCCTCCAAAACTACTTGCGTCCACTTCTGTAGACTGCGTCATGCACATGAAGATCCAAAAATTTTACTCCATAACCAAACAATCAGTGTAACTAACAATGTCAAATTTCTAGGGCTTATATTTGACAATCGCCTTTCATGGAAACCTCATATTACGCAACTGGCAAATAGCTGTAAATTAGCTCTTAATCCTCTAAAATCTCTTAGCAGCATCCAATGGGGTAGTGACAAAGACATTCTAATACGCCTTTACAAGTCACTTATATTGTCAAAGATCGACTATGGATCGACAATTTATGGGGCAGCACGATACTCAACTCTGAAAGTACTTGATCAAATACAGTGCACTGCTCTCAGATTAGCCTTAGGCGCATTTCGTACATCACCATACAAATCCTTGTGCAGTGAAGCAGGTATTCCTCCTTTAAAATTTAGAAGAGATCAACTGTTATTAAATTATGGAGCTAATATTTGGGCACACCCAAAACATCCGAACTTTAAAATATTATTTGAAAATGAGACCGATTACCTTTATTTGCAGAGACCAACCATCACTGCACCATTGGGAGTGAGGCTAAATAGACTAATGCAGGAAACGGGGATCAACTTTCCACACGTATTCCATACCCAACATTCAGAGGTACCTTCCTGGAGAAATATAGATGTGACTATAAGAGATGAATGCCTACAGTTTAAAAGGCTAGAGCCAGATCGCGTAATAAATCAGTTAGATAAAATAATTAGTGACTATCCAAACTCTCAAGTTATTTATACCGATGGTTCCAAAACAGCCAATGGCGTTGGTAGTGCATTTATACATAATAATGAGACGAGCGTATGGACTTTGCCAAAAATAGCATCGGCGTATACTGCAGAACTTTATGCAGTGTGGCAAGCCTTATTATATGCTGGCCATAACTCTTTTCATAGTCTTATTATTGTGACTGACTGTCTAGCATTGGTCCAGTCAATTTAACAATTTAAACTATATGACCCCCTAATACTGGCAATTAAAGCACAAATTCACTTTATAACCACTCAGGGTTTTAAAGTAACTTTCATATGGATCCCAGGACATATTGGAATACCGTTAAATGAAGCGGTGAACGACCAAGCCAAAGAAGCTACTCATAACGCATATATAAATGAATATACTGCAACAAGACTAGATGATCTAAAATCCTTCAATAAAGCATATGTTCTTGGAAGAAGGCAGAGAGAATGGACGCATACAGAAGCAAAACTAAAAGACGTAAAAAAAGATATTAAACCATTAAATTACCCGCTCTCACTCACTCGCCGTGAACAAGTAGTTATCACTAGACTAAGAATTGGTCACTCAAATTTGACATCATTGCACTTTCTTAGTGGAAGAAGGCAACCCAGATGCGATGCTTGTCACACCGAATTAACAGTAAAACATCTCCTAATTGAATGTGACAAATTTATTAATAGTAGAAGAATCTGCAATATGGAATTTGACTTAGGTTCTTGTCTAGCTATTAACGAAATAAGTCTAAATAAAATATTGCTATTTTTGAAAATTAATAATTTATTTAATAAAATCTAATACATCAAGCGTAGAAATATAGTTTCGAAGATGTATCAATATATGTGATTGGATATTACTTGTTTTCATGTATGTAAATATATATGTAATGTATGTGGGTATGTGAATGTATAGAATAATTATTTAGGTGGATACACTACAACTGGTGGTGGCTGGCACTAGTTGGCAACAAGTCGTTGCTTTGGGTTGGCTAGCACTATGTTCGTGACTAATGGCCACAGCAGCCGATGTCATGTTGCAACAAAAATAAAATAAAAAAAAAAAGTAAAAAAATAATAATAATAATAATAATAATAATAATAATAATAATAATAATAATAATAATAATAATAATAATAATAATAATAATAATAATAATAATAATAATAATAATAATAATAATAATAATAATAATAATAATAATAATAATAATACGATACGATACGATACGATTTATTAACCACATTACGTATAAAATACATTTGAGGTTACAATACAATTTGTAAAAATTACAATAAAATACAATACCAACAATTATAAAAAACTAATTGAAACTTTATAGAATAATTATAACAACAATAAAATAAAAATAAGAAAATAAAATTAACAGTACAATATAAAGGAACAATTATACATGTATATATGTTAAAAAAAAATTTTTTTAATTTATTCGGACAAACAAATAGAAATATAAATATAAAAAAATAGAAATAAAAATATGATATCAAACAAAACTGTGCAAGTAAATATAAAAATTACATTATCGATGCCACAAATTCATCAACTGTATAAAAGCAGCCTTCAAGTAAGAAATCCTTAGCAAATTTCAAGAACCTGCGTTGCGTCATATTCTTAATATTCAAATTTTTATGAAATTTTGCAAACTTATTATATAGACCAACGTTCAATTTATTATTTCTGGACATCTGAGTTCGAGAGAAAGTATTAACCAAATCATTTCTAAACCTAGTTTCATACGAATGCAATTCCCCACTAGCAGCCATTTGATAATAATAATAATAATAATAATAATAATAATAATAATAATAATATTAATAATAATAATAATAATAATAATAATAATAATAATAATAATAATAATAATAATAATAATAATAATAATAATAATAATAATAATAATAATAATAATAATAATAATAATAATAATAATAATAATAATAATAATAATAATAATAATAATAATAATAATAATAATAATAATAATAATAATAATAATAATAATAATAATAAAAATACGATACGATTTATTTCCACTTTACATATTATAATATGTTTGAGGGTAGGCTTACATTTTAGCACTGTATAAATAAAATATTTGGAATAGAATAATACAATACAAATAAAAGTGACTTTACAAAATTAGAGTTACATACGTGTAGTAGTTATAGTGTTTCAGTAATTTAGCAAAACATTATCGACAGAATGCCATATATCGAAATAATCAAAATATAAAAAAAGATTTTAATGGTGATTTAGAAAATCACTTATAGTATAAAAACCTTGTTTCAATAAAAAATGTTTTAGAGTATTATGAAGAGATCTTGATGTCAGGTTTTGTATGCATTTTATATCTCTAAACAAAGTAACGGTTTTGTTATACAACCTAGTATCAACTTTATTATTCTGAGACATATGCAGCCTAGAAAACTGAGTTGCAATACTATTTGCATTTCGCGTGCCATAGTTGTGATAGTTACTATTTAATGGATACTTATTTAAGTTTTTATGAATTAACATGACCGTTTCAAGTATACAGGGTGTTTCATTAAGAATTATCCATATAGTAACTGGAGAAACCTCAGCACTAAATATGAAGATTTAGGCCAAAACACTTAAATAAAATATTCCTCCTAACCGAGATATAGGGTGTTTTATTTTAACTATTCTAAATGATTGTATTCCATATTTTTGACACCTTTTAATATTTTTTGTTCATACTTGGCAAAAAGTTTACACATATTAGGTTACTTTAAACAGTGGTAAATGATATTTTTTCTCGATAACCAGAGGCGTGCGGTAGGGATGGATACTTTCTTTTATCCCCCTACAATTTACCCCACTGTCGTAATAATTGTTTCTGCATGTCACTTTCTACGTAAATATCATCCTCTTGTCTCAATATGATAGAGTGAGTAGTTTTAGAGTTATTTGCATTTAAAGGTAATGTTTAAAATATCCATTTTATTCCAATAATTCCTTAGCAAACATTTTGATCTCTTAAACATAGTCGGTAAGTCATTTACATATAATAAAAAAAGCAAAGGACCAAGTACAGAACCCTGCGGTACACCATTTGAAACTTTAATGAGAGTGGATTCAACATTTCCGCAACTGGTAAATTGTTGCCTCCCCGTTAAATATGAACGAAGAATCCCCAGGATTTCGGACCTAAAGCCATAATGTTCCATTTTACATAATAACAAATCTGTGTTTACACAATCGAATGCTTTTGTTAAGTCACACAAAACTACTGTTGTATTTTTGCCCTCATCAAATCCATCCACGATGTACTCAACGAGGTCATGTATGGCCTTTTTTGTAGAGTGGTTTTTTCTAAAACCAAACTGAGTCAGTGAGAAAATATGCTTGCTATCGCAATAATTAACAATTTTAGCCTTTAAAATGCTTTCAAAGATCTTACTTATCACAGGAACTATGGCTATAGGTCTGTAATTACCAACTTCCTCTGGATCACCTTTCTTAAATACCGGTAAAATTTTTGTTATTTTCAAAGAGTTTGGCCAAATACCTTCCTGTAGACATTTGTTAAACAAAATCGTTAATGGAGATGTCAAAGAATGTACCGAATTTTTTAACATGTTGCTGGTTAAACCGTAGTAGTCATCAGTATAAGAATTTTTAAGTTGAAGGATACTGTCACGCACGTCATATTCCAAAATAGGTGATATGAAAAAAGAGGAAGACTGTCTCTCCACATTATTTAGAAAAACCTGTGGTTCGACGTTTGGCTGTGAAATGGAACTTGATATTACATTGTGTATTGAACTGAAGAAATTGTTAAATTTTTCAGGTGAAATTAACTGGGGAAATTTGTTTGATTTTTTAGCTTGTCTTTCACTATTAACTATTGCCCAAACCGTTTTGTTTTTATTTTCAGAACTTAGTAACATTTGTTTATACGTATTTCTTTTCTGTTCAGAAATTGCTTTCCTATAGACTTTTTTATTAGATTTGTAAATTTCCCAATCCTCAAGCGAACCACTACTGCGAGCATATCGCTTACTATTAAAAACCAACTTTCTCATTTGCCTTAGATGATGATTAAACCAGTTTATGCGCCGAGAACTATTTTTGATACATTTCATTGGAAAACAAGTGTTAACATTATCAGTAAGAAGCGACAGTAAGGAATCAGCCAAACTATTTGAATCCAATGAATCAAAGTTGTAATTTTCCCAGTTTACAACAGAGAGATTTCTAGATAAATCATCAATTCTTTTACTATTTATTTGTCTTTTGAATATAATTCTATCAGTAGATTTGTTATTAAGATTAAATTTAAGAAAAATCGCAAGATGATCCGAAATATATAAATCAATAACATTCGGTTCAAGAATAGCATGATCGAAATTTGTTAAAATGTTGTCCAAACACGACGCCGATAAATATGCTATTCTGGTGGGAACATTTATTAGATGTCTTAACCCATACATTGACAATGTGTTTCTAAGCTCTGTTGCATGGATATTGTCGCTGTTGAAATCAATATTAAAGTCACCCATAATAGTTATTTTTTTATATCTTTTGAAAAGAAAATCAATAAGTTTACTCAAAGCGTCTATAAAAGTAAAGATGTCTCCATTTGAAGATGACCTATAACATGAAACTAAAACAAAATTTTGATTTATCATCTCCGCCGCACAAAACTCGGCATGTATTTCTATAGAGTATTTTGAAATATTTATGGATTTAAAATCATTGTTTCTTGAATAAATCGCAACACCGCTATGCGAATAGTTTTTTCTAGAATAAAAAGAAACTAGGTAGTATTGATCTAACTTAATCATATGTAAATTTTCACTGGTTAACCAGTGTTCTGAAAAACAAATTACATTCGGTGAGTTTTCTTTCGTAAATATTTCTAAACTATCGATTTTGTTAGCTAAACATTGTACATTTAAGTGAACTATAAAATAATTTTTACAAACACATTTAATGGAACAGTTTTTACAGTTAGTTGTCATTTGGGTGCGATGTATGTCCTGTTCCTTGCAAACTTTTACTCCGAAAAAAATAATTTAGATAAATTCCCTCTGGCCAAATTTCTGGAACTAGTATTTTGGATTCAATTGAACTTGGAACGCCGATCTTAAATGATGCATATTGTTGAGGATTTCGAGAGTTTAATTTCATCACTTCAATTTTGGGGTCTACCTTTATGAGATGTTGTTTAACGTCTTATTCAGTGGTGTCCGGTTTCCAATTTGTAGAGTGATAGTATTTCATGTTAGATGTACTTGCAGCTTTAAGCATGGAGCTGTTTCCTGGCATGGTACCCACTAAAATGTTCTTAGGTTTCGATATAAATCGGGAAGTATTGCGATGAGGCCCATTAGAGTTAACTATATCATTGCATACAGTTGCAGTATTTGCTTCATGAATAGCCGCTGAAACATTGGAGGATGACAGCTGTAGAATTGATTGTTTGTTTATACCCTCAGCATCAGCTGTGGTTTTTTTCGTAACTTTTGCATATTCTTTGGAACCTAGTTGACTGTTTCTCAATAAAGCTAGTTCTCGATTTAAAGCATTTATTAGGTCTTGTAATGATTTAATGGCAATTACTTGATTTTGAATGGTTTGGTCTTTTTGAGTTAACAAATCTTCCATATATTTAATACGAATAGAATTAATAGCATTTTCATTATTTTTGGGTCCTGAAGAGGCAAGAGAGGTTTCAGGAGCATTGCTGATGTCGTTGGAATCAGTACAGCAATTAATAGTTTGATTGTCAATGTGTACAACGTTTTTCAGGCCGGGTAGACAACTTTTATGCGAGATAGTACCACATACGATGCAACGTAGGCCAGTTTTGGCAAGATTTTTACATCTCTTACAGCGATTTGAACCATCATTAGCATTTGTTTCGTTACCCATAGCAACACAAATAAAAAACAGAATATCTTCAATGTTAATCAAAAACTTACAAATAGAATTTTGAAAGGATTTAAAAAGTTCGATAAGTGCTCCTTTGTCGGCTCCTACGCCAAAAAATTGATAACGAAGTAATTAAATTTTATCAGTGTTTACATACCGCCAAATGAAAATAAAGTGGAATTCCACGCGATATCACTTTTGCGAACGTAAACACATGCACTAACACATAAAACAATAATACTAGCACAGTTTTTAAAATTTAATAAGGTATAAATACTACACTTTAGTCGATGATTTTATAAAACACCAAAAAATGTGTCTGATCAGAAGGGTGCCAACTGCACAATAATAATAATAATAATAATAATAATAATTTTTTTTTTTTTTTTTGAGGTGGGGAAGAAAATGTCTACACACACCCATAGCAACGTCTCACTATGGGTAGTGCGGGGTTCACAGAGAAATCCGTTGACCCGCTAAAAACTCCCCCTTTTCAGGATATTGTACATGGCCCGGAACCACAAAAAGTATTACTTCAGGCATGTACATCCTATTTTAAGATATAATTATATCTTATTCCACTGACGTTGTGCCTGCGTCCAGGCGCCTCTTTTTACAACGGAGAATTCTCTCAACGTATTTCGTCACTGTAAACCAGTTCTCTTATCTTTTTAAAAGCAAATGAACAGCGTTTTCAGGTGTCCAGGTGCCACCAATCTGAGCCTCCAGTCTGTCTCTCTCTGCTGACCATTGCCTACATTCAAAAAATGTATGCTCAGCGTCGTCTACGTCTGCGTCGCCATATATGCATAGCTGTTGCTCGTAAATACCCGTGTGATACAGGTATTTACAGAAGTAACCGTGACCAGAGAAGAACTGGGTGAGATAGTAGTTTACCTCCCCAAATGTCCTGTTAACCCACACATGCAGATCGGGTATGAGTCTGGCCGTCCACCTACCGCTGGTGTCGTTTTTCCATCGTTCCTGCCATTGCGCTATCGTGAGCTCTCAGCTCTCAGCCTTCTTTCTAAAATTCTGTGTGACTCTAGGCATCGCGGCATCGCAAGCCTGTAATATGTTTCGCATAGTGCTGCTCACCAGGTTTCTTGCTCCTGTCACTCCTGTATTTGTTGCCATCTTGCTGTCTAACACCTCGAGAAACACTTCAGGATTTAGCTTTCTAATGGCCCATTTCCGTGTTGATTTGCTTCTTGTGTTTTGTCTGGGTCTAGCGTACAACTCAACGGTAAAGCAGATATATTGGTGGTCACTGGCTGTGTAATCGTCCAACACTCTCCAGTTTTTTATCATTCCGGCAATCCTCTCGGACGCCATTGTGATGTCTGGGATGGTGCCTTCACATCCCGGCCTGCAAAAAGTCGGCACACTTCCGGTGTTAGCAATGTTAAGTCCAAGTCTAGCAGCCATGTCCAAAACTCTCCTTCCTCTTGAATTTGTAGTTGGCAAGCCCCATTCTATAGCCTTCGAATTGAAGTCGCCCGCTATGATAAGGTTTCCGCCCAACTGAAGGGCTCGATCTTCAATAGCGTTTAATTTCGACTGAAATTCCTCTATTGCATCACTAGGTGTTAGGTAACAACTCACTAATGTAAAAAGGCGGCTTCGCATCCATACAAATCCATCGCCGGCACCCCTGTCCAAGATAGGAATGTTGTTGGGGCGTGGTAGCCATATGGCAGCTGTCCCTGTTCTATCTGGTATAAAAGTCCCATCCTCTCTTTCACGATACTGCTCACTGACCATGACAACATCCGCTCCCCGCTCGATCACAATATGTGATAAGAGGGCATCTGCTGTCCTACTCCTGTGCATGTTCGCTTGTATAATCTTCATTTAAGGTTTGCTTTAGACGATGCACACTTCCCAGACGAAGGTATGTGACCAACTGATGTTAAACCCGCGTCAGAGCATATGCAGCACTTTGGTTTATTTTTGCATTCCTTTAGTTTTTGTCCGGTCTCACCACACCGAATGCAGAGCTTCCTCCTATCAGGGCCTTTGCAATTGCCTTGTATGTGCCCAACGTCGAAGCACCTGAAACAGCGCTTAGCTGCAGGGTTTCCCAGTCGCATCCTTGCCCTGGTCCAACCTATAATTATTGAACTTTCCACAAGGAGCTTTTTCGCTGCTGCCGTCGGGAGCGTAACATATGCACGTACCATCTCCTGTCTGTTGGGTTTGGTTACCGCAACTTTAAGCTGCGCTAGCTCTTCGGATATTCCGTTTCTGACAGCCTCTTCGACCTCTTCAGGTGTAGTGAGCGCGTCCAAGTCGAGTACTTCCACGGTTGTAGTCGGCTTCAGGCCAGTTACCTCTGCTGCGCCCTGCAGGGTGTTTTTGATTTGCGCACAAAAATCTGAGCTTACTTTCGCCCCCTTGTCCAACTCTAATAAGAGAGCACCTGTCATAGTCTTGCGGACAGCGCGGATCTTGGCATCCGATTGGTCTGGCTTGACATTGCTACGGAGGGTCTTCAGAATCTCCGCATAGGTTTTACCCTCTGCTGGTTTTATCAGTAGAGCTTCGGTTTTTGGGCCTCTCTTCCTAGCGGTTTTACGCCGCTGTCCTCTCGTCTTCTATTGGCAGTCTCCCACCCAGATGTTTCTGCTTCTTGTTCGCGCGTGCTGATGTTGCAGGGACGCGTTCTCTGCTTTTTCCGGCTTACTTCTTGCCACTCGTTTGGTTGCTCGCAAACAACCTTGTCGCATGGCTTTTTCCCACTTGGTGTGTCCGCCTCGGAAGGGCTCGGGCGGCTCCGCTTCTTACGGTTGGCTGGAGGCACTGCTGCCGTTGGCGTACCAGTTTCCAATTGTGTGGTCATTGCTAGTCGCCTTTCTTCTGCCTCACTGTCCTTTTTGGCTTTCTCTGCCTTCGTCCAGCTCTTTCGGTACATCTCTACCTGTTCGAGAAGCTCTTCTAGTTCCTTCATCCCATCCGTCACATCTTTTTTGATGTTTCTCTGGACTTTGGTTGCAGCTTTCATCGTCCGCAATATTCTCCGCATAATAATAATAATAATAATAATAATAATAATAATAATAATAATAATAATAATAATAATAATAATAATAATAATAATAATAATAATAATAATAATAATAATAATAATAATAATAATAATAATAATAATAATAATAATAATAATAATAATAATAATAATAATAATAATAATAATAATAATAATAATAATAATAATAATAATAATAATAATAATAATAATAATAATAATAATAATAATAATAATAATAATAATAATAATAATAATAATAATAATAATAATAATAATAATAATAATAATAATAATAATAATAATAATAATAATAATAATAATAACTTTTTTACTCATGGTTTGACCCATATGCTCCCCAAAACAGCTAACACTCAGGATCCTTCGCAGTATAGACCAATCACATGTCTTCCAACGCTTTACAAAATATTAACATCTTGCATCACTAACCGAATTTATAGGCATGTCGACCAAAATAACATCTTGGCAGAGGAGCAAAAGGGATGTAAACGTGGTCACCAGGGATGTAAAGAACAACTTATCATTGACTCTGTGATCCTAAAGCAAGCACAAAAGCAATCTCGCAACATCTCGACTGCTTTTGTTGACTACCGCAAAGCATTTGATAGCGTGCCCCATTCCTGGCTCATAAGCATTTTAAAAATCTACAAAGTACACCCTAGCATAGTTAATTTTCTTGAAACTTTGATGAAACAATGGAGAACAAACCTTCAGTTTAATTTTAATGGTCAGTATCTTAAAACCGATGAAATCGCTATTCGCAGAGGAATATTCCAAGGTGACTCACTTAGTCCACTGTGGTTTTGTTTGGCAATGAATCCACTTTCTGCCTTGCTCAACAACACAAAATATGGCTTCAATCTTAAGACTAATAGAAACACCAACTGCACTGTTTTCCATCTTCTTTATATGAATGATATAAAAATTTTTGCTGCTAATCAACAACAAGTTCAACATCTTCTGGATATAACCGAAAGGTTCTCCAGTGATATACATATGGAATTTGGTTTAGATAAGTGCAGAACTTTAAACATCGAAAAGGGAAAAATTGTCAATGGAGATGTGGCGCTGCCTAATGGAGATATAATCGCTGCCATGCAGAATGGGGAAACCTATAAATACTTGGGATTTCAACAAGCCAGATTATTAGACCAAAAACAGTCCAAGTCCAAAATCAAGGATCAGTATACACAGAGGGTTAGTTCATTACTAAAATCGGAACTGAACGCAGGAAACCTTAATCGAGCAATTAATACATATGCCGTACCTGTGTTAACTTATTCGTTTGGGATTCTAAGATAGACAAAAACTGAATTGGAAAATATTCAGAGAACAACAAGGACTATGATGACCAAGTACAGATATCACCATCCAATATCCTCGGTATTTAGAACCACATTGCCGAGAAAGGAGGGAGGAAGAGCTCTATGTGACATAATCAATCTACACAATAAACAGATAAATAAATTACGAGACTTCTTTATTACTAAATCAACATCATCTAATTTACACAAATTTATTGTAGGAGCAGATAAAAATTATTCCCCTCTAAATTTAGCAGGTCCTAATGTGGATTTAGAAGTAACAACAGATACTGAGAAACACGTAAAATGGGCCCAAAAAGCTCTACATGGTCGACATCATCACGACCTTAACCAATCGCACATTGACAAAATAGCATCAAATAGGTGGCTTGCTGACGGTACCTTGTTCCCAGAGACTGAAGGATTTATGATGGCCATTCAGGATCAAGTAATTAATACGAACAACTACAAAAAATTTGTTATCAGGGACCAAACTATTACATCGGACAAGTGTAGACGGTGCCAACAAACGTCGGAAACCATACAACACATCACATCAGGGTGGTCAACCATAGCCAACACGGATTATTTACGCAGGCACAACCAGCTGTGTAATATTATCCACCAGAAACTGGCCAACAAATATGGACTGCTGAATACATATACACCGTATTACAAGTACAATCCACAGGCAGTGCTCGAGAATGCAGATTTTAGACTCTACTACGATAGGTCCATTATCACCGATAGACAGGTGACGAATAATCGACCCGACATTGTAGTAGTGAATAAAAAAGCTAATTCAGTGCTGTTAGTCGATGTTGCAGTTCCAAACAACAACAATATTTTGGACAAATATAATGAAAAGATAGCAAAGTACACCGATCTTGCTATAGAAGTAGGGCAGATGTGGCATGCAGAAAAAGTGGAGGTGGTACCGATCATCGTATCATCAACTGGACTCATCCCCAAAAGTGTTGAAGACAGTCTTAAAAAACTCGATCTTCATAAAAACACTTTTATTGACTTGCAAAAAGCGGCAATTTTAAACACATGTCACACTGTTAGGAAATTTTTAAATATGTAAATTTTGAGCCTAATCCCATCTGCGTTTACGCTCGGGATAGATAAATATTACCAGCGAAAGCTGAGTAATATAATAATAATAATAATAATAATAATAATAATAATAATAATAATAATAATAATAATAATAATAATAATAATAATAATAATAATAATAATAATAATAATAATAATAATAATAATAATAATAATAATAATAATAATAATAATAATAATAATAATAATAATAATAATAATAATAATAATAATAATAATAATAATAATAATAATAATAATAATAATAATAATAATAATAATAATAATAATAATAATAATAATAATAATAAAAATACGATACGATATTACGCTAAACTATTAAAAGAAACAAAAAACCTAGGTACTTTATATACATTAAAAAGAGCAGAAAATAAATCAATTGGTTGTGTCATGAAGAAACTGTTTACAACTTTTTTTAAATTTATGTAAAGTCATTCCTTTTAACATTTCGGGTAAATTGTTGTACATTGCATACACATTATAGGTAAATGATCGTTCAAAAATGGATGTACGGTACATTGGTGGTGATATGAGACCGCGAGATCGGATAATAATGTTATGGATATCAGAACGATATTGTATTTTCTCATAGAGATAGGGGGGAGATTTGTATAAGATTGCGTAAGCAACAAGTATTTACATTATAGGATTTAATTGTTTTTAATGTGGTAATTTGTAAATATTGTCTTTTTAATTATTGAGAAATGGTAGAAATACGTATTTAGAGTAGTAATTAAATTTTAAGCTGTTGTCTTTTGCAAACATATAAGATGGATCAATATATTAGAGATTTCAGTATAAAAAATATAGAAAATTTTCATTTGAAGAGCAATGAAGCTAAGGATATTTTAAAAGTTAACTATTTGTCAGATATCTTTAACATAATACATAATAATATAAGCAGCATTAACCACAATGTTGACGAATTTATGTTATTAATAGATGACATGGATATATATCTTTTGATTGTATAGTCTTTACAGAAACGTGGAATCTTCATGATATTACAATATTCAACATCCCTGGTTACAAGACAATATATAACCATGGAAATTTAAACCAAAATGACGGCGTCGTTGTATATGTGAGAACTAGTATATATGAATCTCATGAAATATTTAGGTTTAATAATAGCTATTTTCTACAAGTTAAAATAAAAATTAATAATAGTACTTTTATTATAAATTCAATTTATAGGTCACCCTCTACCTTGTTACGTTCAAGTTGAGAGTTAAATTATTATTTGACTGGTCTATAATTTTTGTTTAACGTTTTTTTATTAAACTTGTCTCGACGACCGTTCTGCAGCTTAAGGTCGACGGAGGCGCTGAATCAGACATGCGTATCCTTAAAAATATCCCCACGCATCACAGATAATACATGAAATGTGTGTTGCGGACTAGTAGGGTTGTGACATTGATAAAATTAAACAAAAGGTCCTCTAAATTCTTCAGGGTGTTTCAGTATTAGGGTAGGTTAGGTTGACTGTATTAGTAGTGTGTAACAGTGTTAATAGGAATGTTCCATGAATGTTAGGTGTTAAGTCAAGTGGAATGTTAAGGATATCGCCATCTATGGGTATAATTATAAGTCGAGTACTCGGCTAAGTTCGAGAGGCGCACGGAAGATAAGGAGGAAGAAGGTAAAGACGGCATTTTTTCTTGTTTTAGAAAGTTGAAACTGGGAGTGTATTGTTGTGAATTGGAAAATAATCTAAGAATATTTTATTCATCCGTTAAGGGATTTATGTTTTCATTCACCTTTCTACATATTGGGTAAGGCTGGATCATTGGTTTCATTAGTTTTGGTGCCGAATCCAATATTTCCAAGAAATTGGGTTATAAAATACACCAAGTTTCCATGTGTATCTGATAACAAAACCCTGTCAGGTATGTTGATCTGAGGTTTAATATTTTTATATATATATATGAGTACGGTCGTCTTATTGTTCTCTCTTCCTATAGATATTTCTTCAGAAACTTATGGGATGTTTCATTTTTTTAAATAAGAATCAAAATAAAACTGGTTCCTGACTTTATCAGAGCGGAATTTAAAAAAACCCCTTGTACGGGTATGGATTCATAAAAACATATTAATTTGCTTGAATTTGTATATATATCGTGTAATTTAACAATTTTTAGTTATAACTACGCAAAAGTCCTGTTCTTTTTTGTAGTTTTTTTTTTGGGGTTTTTGTTTCTTTTCAAATTTAATTTAAGTTTATAGTCCAGGTAATTAATGAAATAATAAAAGAGTACTGGGATCTAAGTGGGTAATTATTATTTTGTTATATGTTAGCAATCTGGTGGAATTAGAATTCAAGTTACAAAGTAAATTATTAATTTTGATGTGATATCTTCGAAGATATCTTGCCTCTTCTCCCATACCGCCCGTCTTGCCACCTAGGAGGAAAATTTGGAGCAAGTTGTGCTGCAACTACTGGAATTCAGCAGTGACTCATGTACTGAGGGGAAGACCTGTTTGTAGTCACACGGATTTGGACAGGAGTCTAAATATTGGACTGTCACGCAAGTTTTGAAATATATATTGTAATAAAATTTTCATTCTTCATAAGCATACACTTTCCAACAATATACAGTTATAAAAAAAAGAACACCCTGTCTGTCAAATTTCTCAAAAAAAAAAAATATTGAACTGTCATCTAAAGTCAATACATGAATCATAGAAATAATCCATTAGAATGGACAAATATTTTATGACAGTTTAGAGATTTGTTCATGTTGTTGCGAATAAAAATTCTTTTATAGTTATGTACAATACTTAGTTTTGAAATAATAACAATATTTTAATTTAGCATTTACATTGTAACATTAGTTAATTTGGGATTGTTCCTGTATATAAAATTTAACAAAAAAAAAAAATTAATCAAGTAAAAAAATGTCACATGGATTGATGACATTAAAATGGCAACCAAAATAATTGCCTGAGAAGATCCTGTTGAAAATTATCACCAATGGGAGGAGAAGAAACTTTTTGGTATCCAGGAAGTAAACTTTTGGTATCGAAGAGGGAGGACTATCAATAGATTAAAAAAAAAAAAAAAAAAAAAAAAAAAAAAAAAAAATAGGTTGTTGTTGATTTTCTCTCTGAAAAGAAAAATAGAGAACGATGCATGCTGATTCTTTTGAGAATTTAAAAAACTTACATATTTTGTCCGTAACCAAATATTAATCATCAATTGGGATTGTTCCTGTGTCCTGCTATTCCCAGAAGGAATATTCAAGGAAATATCAACCTTAGCTCCTGTGACAGATATATTCAAGGAAATCAACCTGCATAAACTCGCCCATAAAAAGTGATATAATTAGTTATTAGATTTATTCACTTACTTTTAAATTGTTCATCGCAATTGTTCCTCAATAATTTTAAGTTTTTCATATTTTCCACGTGAAAATCATACTAACATTCAAAATATAACCTAAAATTGTATTTCAACGAACAACGAACGTCCGTTTCTCATTTTTTCGATCTCTGCGCAAGCACGTGTAAAATTTTATTAATGTAATTTCCTCCATTTTATGTCCTCATATGTTATATGTAAAAGTAATTAAATTGTTTACTAATTTGAATGCCATGCTTATTTGATTATCCTTAAAATATTTGCGGGAAATAAAGGCCTTACTCATAATCCTGTGTGTTTTTAAAATTATTAATAAATAAAAATTAATATTAAATTCAATTGAAAAGTCCATGCCATCTATTGAGCTGTAGCCGAGGTATTGAAGTGAGTACAGAAAGAGCCCAAAAGTTTAAAAAGTAACAGTAATCATAAATTATATTTAAAGTAAAAAAAAAAATAAAATCAGAATTCACTAAACAAAATCTATTAAACATATATTTATTACACCAAGATTATATAAAAATTTAACATAATTGGCAGGCCCAACGTGGTGCATTTATTTTAAGGGCAATTAGAGGCATAGTAAGAGTTAGAAATACAGATATTCAAAATAAAAAGAACCACAAAACTAAAAATGGAATCTAAAAAATTAAATGATTTAAAAATGGATGAATTGAAAGAACAACTTGAAAAGAGAGAACTTTCTACGGTAGGTTTGAAACTAACCTTACAGGGTCGTCTTAGGGAAGCGTTGAGACAGGAAAATCAAGATCCGGAAATTTATGAGTTTGAAATACACACAATAACAGAAGAAAAAGGTCAAGGAGACAAAGAAGAAGAAGAAAAGGAGACAGAAAAACAAGAAGAAGCAGAACCAAAAGGAAATGAACCAATAACTATGGAGGCAATAACACAATTATTCTTAACTATGAGTACAGAACAAAAAACACAATTTAATAAAATAGACAAAAATATGGAACAACAAAAACAAGATTTTAAACAACAATTCACAAAACTAGACAACAAAATGGAGAAAATTGAAGAGGAATTGAAATTACAACAAGAAAATTGGGAAAAAATGGAAAAGAAATTAAATACACAAATTCAGGAACAAATCAATAAGAAAATGGAACAGGCCAAAGAAGAAATTACTGAAACAGCTAAAAGAAGATGGGATGAATTTGCAAGAAGAGTTATATCAAATGAGAAGAATTTAGGAGAATTGAAAAAGAATATCGAATTAGGATTCGCTGAAAACATGGGAGTAACAGAGCAGAGTTTATTTCAATTAAAAAGGGAACTAGAAAGAAAAATAAAAGAAAACCAAGAAAATCAACAAAGAATAAATGAAAATTTTGAGAAAAACATAAATGATCAAAATTGGAACTATCAAGGAAACAATAATCAAGAAAAGAAACAATGGGAAGAAAGGATAAGAGAACAAGGACTATATTTACAAGAATTACAAAAATAGCATGGAAAAAGAAAATACAGAAACAAATGGAGGAATTAAAACAGAAAGACTCTCTTTCCAATAATTCTAATTGTATACCTGGTTTAAACCAATTATATTCCATTCTTAGTAATTCGAGTGGTAGCACTAATAAATTCTCTGGCTCAATTAAACAATTACATCCTAAGGTATTTTTAAGAACTTTGAAAAACAGAGGTAAACATTTTAATAACTTTGACGATTGGAAGGAGTTTATTCGCAGCAATTTAACTGATCAGGCTCTGACTTGGTTTAATGGCTATGATAATCATATAAATAATTTTAATGATTTTGAAGCACTTTTTCTCCGAACATATTGGGGAGAAAGTAATCAATCATTGCTTCGAGAAAGATTATACTCTGGTAAGTTTGATCACAACAAAAACTCTAGTATGTATAATTATGCTTTAAATCTATTTTCGCAAGCACAATTTTTAGAACCACATATAGGAGAAGCAGAACTTATCATTTTAATATCTAGGCACTTCAAACCTACAATAGCCGAAACTATAGCCATTCAAAACATAAAATCTTTTGAACAACTAACCAACTACATAAATCGTATTGAAAGAAATGTAATTAAAACAAATACACTAAACAAAGAAACTCAACAAAATTTCAATTTTTTCCAATCACCAAAACAAAGAATACAAATTACAATAACAATAAATATAATATTAATAACAATAGGAATAATAACAATAACTACAATAATAACTACAGACAAAACAATAATAATAACAATAAACACTTCTCTAATTATCCTGTTAACTATAATAGGTACGATAATAATCGTAGTAATTATGATCCTAATTCTAATAATACCTACAATCACCGCATTAATCAACAAAATCAGAGATATTATAATTCTAATGCTAATCAACACGGAAATTATAATAGGGAAAGAAGGAATTCTGATGGAAACATTAGAAGAAATCAAAACTTTCAAAATCACGAAAATACCAGAAGGGTAAATTACATACAACGATCGCAGAGTCATGAACGCGAACAAAATGACACAAATAATGAACAATTTAAACATTTAGAACGAACTAGATCTTCGGAGTCCATAAATCATACATATGCGTCTTCACAAACCAATCAAAATTTTCAATAAGCCACGGTGTACATGAAATAGGATATGTCTACTGTCATCCCAAAGAATTTCTATTGGAGGACGTATTAGACATAAAAACTAACAATAATTTAATTTTAATAAAAGGTCAAATACACAATAAAACAATTTTATCGGTAGTGGACACCGGGTCAGCTGCATCACTTATTCATAAAAGAATAGTAGAACAATTGCCAATTTTACAAAAAAATATTATTAGAATTCCTAAGGTAAATTTAGTAGGAATAAATTCAAAAAAGTTAATGGAGGTAAATAAAGCAGTAGTAATACAGTTTAATATTTTCGATAGTAGTATTAACATGCAATTATTAATTGTTGATCATATAGAATTTGATGTATTAATAGGTTCTGATGAACTTGATAAAAATGAGGCAATTATTGATTATGAAAAAGAAATGATTAGTTTTAAAGGAATAGAAATACAATTTTATAAAGATAGAGAAGAAAAAGAAGTACAGAAGTCGGAAGAAGAATGTAATATGGAAATTACAGAAGAAACAGAAAATATAAAGCAAAAGAATTATGTAGTCAAGAAATATGGTTATGGATATGGAAATAATGGCAGTAGGAAAAATGAAATAATAATAAATTATATTAATGGGATGGAAATTAATTGTGATGATGGTTATCCAGAGGATATTATGAAGTTATTGGTAAAGTATGAAGGTTTAGTCAAGGAAGAAGTAAGAGTCGCAGAAGAATACGTTCATAAAATTAAAATAAACAAAAATATTGAGAATTTTAAAAGCAAAACTTATCCTATTCCTTATAAACTTAGACCTCAAGTCAATAAAGCTATTGACAAATTATGAACTGACAACATTATAGAATACAGTAATACATCTTTTATTAATCCTATAGTAATTGTTCAAAAGAAAAATCCAAAAGATAACATCAGAATTTGTTTAGATGCACGCAATTTGAATCAATGTACTACTCCTGAGTATGAATCTCCACAAACAATTGAAGCTATCTTAGGTAGAATTACAAATGCAAAAGTTTTTAGTCAGCTAGATCTCTTACACTCATTTTGGCTTATTCCTCTTCATCCAGACAGTAGAAAATATACTGGTTTTATTATAAATGGTATTGTATATCAATTTAAAGTCACTCCATTTGGTCTCAATTCTAGTACTAGTGCACTATTGAAAGCTCTTAATAAAATCTTACATCCTTATGAAGACTTTACATTGCATTATGTGGATGATATTGTAATTTTTTCAAACAGCTATGAACAGCACTTAGAACATATAAATATAATATTAAAAACACTTGATCAAGCAGGTCTTAAAATAAACATTGACAAATGTCATTTCTTTAAAACAAAAATAAAATATTTAGGATACATTTTAGACACTACAGGTATCACAATTGATCCTGAAAGAACTCAAATTATTCAAAATTTTCCTAGGCCAATAAATTTAAAAACACTACGTAGTTTCATGGGAACCATTCAATATTTTAAAAGATTAATTCCAGATTTAACAACTTTAGAATTACCTTTGATGGAACTACTATGTAAAAATGTAAAATGGAAGTGGGATGAAAGAAGAGAATTGGCATTTAATAAAATAAAACAAACATTTTTGAAAAATATACAACTCTATCATCCTCAATATGATATACCTTTCACATTAAAAACTGACGCATCTCTTGATAGATTTGCAGGAGTTCTCACTCAAATACAAAATAATATAGAGGTACCTATTTCGTTTGTTTCGAGGAAAACTAAAAAGGCAGAAAGAAATTATTCTGTATGCGAATTAGAGCTCTCGAGCATACTTTATTGTGTGCAAAAACTTCGTTTTTTTTATTAGGAAATTCATTTATTATAGAGACAGACAATCAAGCATTGACAACCATTTTGCAAAATAGATACAATAACACTCGATTACATAGACTTATACTCACACTACAAGAATACACCTTTATCATAAAATACGTTCCTGGAGTAACAAACGTTGTTTCAGACGCCATTACACGTATGGACAATAAAAGGCTTAAAAATTACATTAAAATAGGCATTAACATCATGAGAAATAACGAAGACAATTTTACACTCACACACATACTACGAGATCAACAAAACCTCACTACACAAGAAAAACAAAAATTAAGAAGCAAACAAAACATTTATTATAAAATCATCAATGACAATGAATTATATGTTATAACAAACACACTAGCACGACAAATTATAAAAGACTAAACCTTAAATACTGTCATATTGGTTCTCGGAAACTTCATCTTTTATTTCGGGAAAATTACTATAGTAAGAATGATATTACAATTTGTAAAATAATAAACAATGTGAAATCTGTCAATTCACTAAAGAGAAAAACTTCCATAACGAAAATCTTCCAAAGGCATTACTTACAAAAGAACCTTTAGAAACTATCGCCATAGATTTTTTGTCTAATTTAGTTCCAAGTACAAATAACAACAGACATTTGCTAGTAATTACAGATATTTTCACAAAATACATAAAAATGTATCCTTGTCAGAAAACTAACTCAAAAGAAGTAAAAGCCGCATTAACAAAATATTTTCTTACAATAGGTATCCCAAAGAACATCATAATGGATAATGCTACTTATTTTAACAATGCAAAATTTAGAATTTGGTTGATGAGATCAAATGTAACACCTGCATTTATTAGCATAAGAAACCCATCTGCAAATCCATGTGAAAGAGCTATCAAGGAAATTTTAAAATTTTTAAGAATATTAGTACATAGTGAACACACACTTTGGGAAGATTTTATTGTAGACATTGAACATTTTATCAATGATATCCCTAATACAGTAACAAATATAAGTCCAACTATATTAATGACTGGACAAATTCCTAATCGACCATGGCACATCACAAACTTAGAAAACTATGAGACATTAATACAAATAACAAACGAGAAATTAATAAAACGGGCAAATAAACAACTAAACCTCAGAAATAACAGAATCAAAAAGCAAATTACTTTTCAAAAGGGTGAATTAGTTATAGTTAAGGCTCTTCGAACACCTAATCGATACAAAAATCAATGCTTGAAACTGCAGCTTCTATATGAAGGTCCATATGTGGTTGTAACAGAATTTGGTATAAATAGCTATCAGTTGGCACATCCCGTCACAGGTATGATTCGGGAATATTCAACATCAAATCCATTTATAAGTTTTATCCAGAAGAGTGATCTAAAAAAAAGACATTATCAATAAAATTAATTAAAACACCTACTATGATAAATATACACTATGAAAAATTTCAAACTTTTTCTAAAATTATAAAAATTTATAAAAAGATTGAAATATTTCAGGGAATGTTGTAATAAAATTTTCATTCTTCATAAGCATACACTTTCCAACAATATACAGTTATAAAAAAAAGAACACCCTGTCTGTCAAATTTCTCAAAAAAAATATTGAACTGTCATCTAAAGTCAATACATGAATCATAGAAATAATTCATTAGAATGGACAAATATTTTATGACAGTTTAGAGATTTGTTCATGTTGTTGCGAATAAAAATTCTTTTATAGTTATGTACAATACTTAGTTTTGAAATAATAACAATATTTTAATTTAGCATTTACATTGTAACATTAGTTAATTTGGGATTGTTCCTGTATATAAAATTTAACAAAAAAAAAAATTAATCAAGTAAAAAAATGTCACATGGATTGATGACATTAAAATGGCAACCAAAATAATTGCCTGAGAAGATCCTGTTGAAAATTATCACCAATGGGAGGAGAAGAAACTTTTTGGTATCCAGGAAGTAAACTTTTGGTATCGAAGAGGGAGGACTATCAATAAATTAAAAAAAAAAAAAAAAAAAAAAAAAATAGGTTGTTGTTGATTTTCTCTCTGAAAAGAAAAATAGAGAACGATGCATGCTGATTCTTTTGAGAATTTAAAAAACTTACATATTTTGTCCGTAACCAAATATTAATCATCAATTGGGATTGTTCCTGTGTCCTGCTATTCCCAGAAGGAATATTCAAGGAAATATCAACCTTAGCTCCTGTGACAGATATATTCAAGGAAATCAACCTCAGCTCCGGTGACAGAAACATTTTTAAAAAAATTTGCAATCAAATTTCATGAAGACAGTTTTGTAATCCTGACCAGATTGCATAAGGTCCATCCATTACTGAAATCGGATAGAAACTATTGAATTGTGGTAAGACAATCTACTTCTTTGTGCATAAACTCGCCCATAAAAAGTGATATAATTAGTTATTAGATTTATTCACTTACTTTTAAATTGTTCATCGCAATTGTTCCTCAATAATTTTAAGTTTTTCATATTTTCCACGTGAAAATCATACTAACATTCAAAATATAACCTAAAATTGTATTTCAACGAACAACGAACGTCCGTTTCTCATTTTTTCGATCTCTGCGCAAGCACGTGTAAAATTTTATTAATGTAATTTCCTCCATTTTATGTCCTCATATGTTATATGTAAAAGTAATTAAATTGTTTACTAATTTGAATGCCATGCTTATTTGATTATCCTTAAAATATTTGCGGGAAATAAAGGCCTTACTCATAATCCTGTGTGTTTTTAAAATTATTAATAAATAAAAATTAATATTAAATTCAATTGAAAAGTCCATGCCATCTATTGAGCTGTAGCCGAGGTATTGAAGTGAGTACAGAAAGAGCCCAAAAGTTTAAAAAGTAACAGTAATCATAAATTATATTTAAAGTAAAAAAAAAAAAAATAAAATCAGAATTCACTAAACAAAATCTATTAAACATATATTTATTACAACAAGATTATATAAAAATTTAACATAATATATATATATATATATATATATATGTTTTTTGGGGACTTCCTCATATACATATCTTTATAAATATAATATAAAATTAATTGAATATTTTGCTTCGATAATATAAAGTTCAATATTATCTAAATAGCTTAATAACTAGTTTGATTTAATAATATCACTACACTTGTTTGGCCTATCATTTATATTAATTTATTTTAGTAGTTGATATTCAACGTTGATTTGTTTCCTTTCCTCTTACATCAATCAAAAGTAGTATTTAAAGTAAAATTTATTTTCTTTTTGTATGATAATTAAGATTAGTGGTACGTACCTAGATAATAATACGTAATATTTGGTTTATTAGATAGACTGTTATATTAACTGATCACTCCTAAATTATGGTAACGTATTTAAATGTAATGCGGAATTTGGGTTGTAGAGTAATCTTGACAGAGTAGTTTGGTTATTAAAACGCCTGCGCCTGAGCTCAAGCGACGTTGGTAATTAATCTTATTTTATCTTTGTCTATAGTAAGTTAGTAGTTCTCCTAAATTTCTGCAAATTTGTTCCCGAAACTGGAACCTAATAGTGTGTTTAGATTACCTTGAATTTATTTAATTATTATTTGGTATATTTTTTTTGTTGGTATTTGAACTCTGTCTTACGAGTAGTGAATAAATCCTGGTTTGATTTATTATCATATCAATTTGTTTTATTTGCTTGATTTAGAAGAGGGCAATCTACTTGGTGAGTTCGAGATTGTATCTCTTGGGTATTTGGGGAGGAATTTACCTGGCGCCC
Organism: Ophraella communa; assembly: GCA_035357415.1. Taxonomy (NCBI): domain Eukaryota; kingdom Metazoa; phylum Arthropoda; class Insecta; order Coleoptera; family Chrysomelidae; genus Ophraella; species Ophraella communa. The sequence continues at coordinate 434,010 of JAYKXQ010000054.1, forward strand.
GATCCATCGAAATCTTTTATGAGAGAAAACCCACTCCCATCTCCACTGTATAGCTGGCCGCAAATATCCCAATGTCCCACCCGTTTTCTCTTTAGTTTGAACTGGTTAGTAGAAGCTGGAACAGGTGTGACAACCTTGATTAAAATTTTTTTAGATGATCTGCAGTCTTTTCTATATCATGATAATAAAGTATGTGAATACAAAATTTTTATAGGGGATATGAACATAGACTTGCTAACTAACTAAACTAACTAAACTAAATCAAAGTTTCCCTTCACAACTAATAAATATAAATCCTATTCCTCAACAGAGAAGATACCCTACAAATCGAGAAGTATTTGGACCTCCTAAAAATGTTTTTAAACCCAAACAAATTCCCCCTGATCAACTTCCTAAACCTCAACCAATGTCAATAAATACCAGAAATAGTTTACAATCAAATAGACCATATAACCATTTTCAAAGTTCAAACCCTAATAGACGAAACTTTACTTTTAAAGAATTACATTCTAATCAATATGATGATTCTAATGAACAAAGTTCTTATGAATCTTCTTCTTATTCAAACGACAATTATAAATTAAATAATAACTCGAATGACAGTGAAAATTTTCAAAAACCCAGCCTAACAAACAACCAGACATAATAGAAATAAATTCTTTCTCTAACAACCCTTTACCTTACATTATAATTAATAGTCCTAGAATTAAGTTACTTATAGATACAGGTAGTTCACGATCAATTATTAAACCTTCTTTTATTGAAAAATATTATCCAGATTGTATATATAATTCAAACGTAACACTTATAACAAGCATGGATAGCGAAGAAGTTAAAAAACAAGCCTTAGTACCCACTTTTTCTGAATTCAATTGCAATAATTACTTTATAGATTTTATTTTATTTGACTTCCACGAATACTTTGATGGAGTCTTAGGTTTGAAAGATTTAATTAATATGAATCTTAATATAGAACTTACTAATAAAAAATTGATTGGTGAAAACGTAGAAATTCCATTTTTCTTTAGACAAAATAATGATATTTCATTTACCTTTACTATAAATTCAAATGAAAGCTCAATTATAAATATTCCGGTTTCAACAAATAACGGAGATATTTTAATAACAGATCAATTCTTAAATACTGTATATATACCTCAAACTCTAACAACTGCAAAAAACGGATTTGCACCAATTGAAATTCAAAATTACAGCGATAAAGCATGTAAAATAACATTAAATAAACCAATTGAATCTACACTTATTAATAACTCACAATATGAAATTTTTAATTTCGAAAGCTTTGCAAAAAATTTAAATAATGAAAGTAAATCAGACGATAAAATTAAAATAGAAAATTTAATTCGAACTAATCATATGAACGCAGAAGAAAAACGTGAAATAATTTCTCTCTGTAAGAAATTTTCAGACCTTTTTCTTAAACCTAATGACAAATTGACATTTACTTCAAAAACTAATCACGTAATAAGAACTAAAGGCGAAATACCTATACATACAAAATCTTATAGATATCCGTATATTCATAGAAACGAAATAAAACGTCAAATTCAAGAAATGTTAGATAAAAATATTGAAACACTTGTGAGGACTTTGAACACAATTTATTTACAAATTGTAAGAATACAAGAATTCAGCTGGTTACAAATTACTGTCACTTTTGACTTTTAAACTTCACAAAAGCTGAACGAACACTAACTCTACTACCGCGAATGACCCGCTTTATATATCAAAATACTTGACATCTCGATTTTTCTAGAAATAACTATTTACTAAAATCCAAATATTACTAGAAGGTTCGCGAATAACTACCAACCTAAAATAATTATAAATCATGTCAAGTTCCTGTCAAAACCTTCTTCCTCATTCACGGACTCTACCCTTTATGGCAAGCAGCTACATCAAAACACATGCATTCCTCTCGCGCATCTGTCACAATCATCCGTCACATTCATCCGTCACACATCTGTCACCCGTTACAATATTATCAGACCTTCACATTCACCATGGAGTTTACCCGTTTGGATTGTAAGTAAAAAAATGAATGCCTCCAAAACTCAAAAATGGAGACTAGTAATAGATTACCGTAAATTAAACGATAAAACTATCGATGATAAATACCCGTTACCAAACATTTTAGACATTTTAGATAAATTAGGACGTGCTCAGTATTTCAGCACATTAGATTTAGCAAGTGGCTTTCACCAAATTCAGATGAGTAAATGCTCAATAGAAAAAACTGCTTTTACAGTTGATGACGCACATTATGAATTTTTAAGAATGCCTTTCTGTTTGAAAAACGCACCTTCGACATTCCAAAGAGTAATTAATGAAGTTTTAAAAGATTTACATAATAAAATTTGCATGGTTTATATGGACGATTTTATAATCTTTAGCACTAGTTTACAAGAACATATACAAAATTTAAATTTAGTTTTCCTTAAATTAAGAGAAGCACAATTTAAAGTTCAACTAGATAAATGTGAATTCCTGCGCCAAGAGGTAGAATTTTTAGGGCATGTAGTTACGCCACAAGGCATAAAACCAAACCCAAATAAAATTAAAGCTATACAAAATTTTCCAGTTCCCAAAACGGCAAAAAAAATTAAATCTTTCTTAGGTTTAGTAGGTTACTACAGAAAATTTATAAAAAATTTCGCGAAATTAACAAAACCTTTAACTGTTTGTTTGAAAAAAGATATGAAAATCGAACACACGGATGAATTTCTTAAAAGTTTTAATACATGTAAAAATATCTTAACTTGTGAACCAGTTTTAGCATATCCAGATTTTGAAAAACCTTTTGAACTGACCACAGATGCATCAAACTTTGCAATCGGTGCTGTCCTTTCTCAAAATAATCATCCAATTTGTTTTGCTTCCAGAACACTTAACTCTTCAGAAATCAACTTTTCCACTATTGAAAAAGAATTATTAGCGATAGTTTGGGCATGTAAATATTTTCGTCCTTATCTTTATGGCAAAAAATTCATAATATATACAGATCATAAACCATTACAATGGCTTTTCTCATTAAAAGAACCAAACTCGCGGCTAGTTCGTTGGCGCTTACGATTAGAAGAATATAATTACGAAATTCAATATTTAAAAGGAAAAAATAATATAGTTGCAGACGCTCTTTCTAGAATAAAAACTGAAAATTTAAATACTTTAGAAACAGCATCCATCGACGTAAACTTAGACGATATTGACGAAGTAATAGACAGAGAATTATCAAATTTACCCGACCTTTCCAATTACAATATTAGTACCATTTTAGATGAACCAGACACTAATTTTGATTTAAATAATGAACCAATTGATACCGACTTAGAAACAGTTCATACAGCATTAGAAAATCCAATTCTTTCAATACCAATAAGTGAAAAACCTTTAAACATGTATAAAAATCAAATTTACCTTACATTAAGTGAATTAAATACTATAAAAGTAACTCGCGAAAAAATATGTAAAAACTTTAGAATATACGTTACAATACCAAAATTTAATAGTGAACAAAATATAATAAAGTTTATTAAAGAATATATTGACCCTAAACAAAACTATGCATTATATTTTCAAAATGATTCTCTAATGAAACTTTTTGTAATAACCGCGCAAAATACTTTTAAAAATTCCGCATTTAAATTTATTCAGTGTACAAAAGTATTAAAAGATGTAGAAACTACAGAAGAACAACAACAAAAAATTGAATACAGTCATATTTATAAATCAGGACACAGAGGCATAAATGAAGTAAAGAAATCAATAAGTACGACATATTATTGGCCCAAAATGGCAGATGATATTGAAAAATTTATAAATAACTGTGAAACTTGTCTTAAAAATAAGTACGACAGAAATCCACCAGTAATAAAATTTAATTTAACTCATACATCATCTAAACCATTCGAACATATTCATTTAGACGTATTTTACATTTCAAATAAATCTTATTTAACAATTATAGATTCATTTTCTCGTTATGGTCAAGCTTACCCTTTAGATAGCGTAACAGGCATATCTGTAGTTGATAAATTACTCGACTTTATTTCACATCATGGATTACCTTAAAAGATTACCGTAGACCGCGGTACTGAATTTAAAAATTTTGATGTTGAAGATTTTTGTAAACTTCATCACATTGAATTACATTTTACAACTTCAAAAAATAGCAATTCAAATTCATCAATTGAACGATTTCACTCTACTTTAATTGAACATTATAGGTGCATACAAGAAGAAAAATAAAAATATGAATCCTTATCAAATAATTAAAAATGCAATATTTTGTTATAATAACTGTATACACTCTGTTACAAAATATACCCCGTTCGAAGTAATTAAAGGTCATATAAATAATAACGATCCTTTTGATCTAAACGATAATTTAATAATTTCAACTTATGTACAAAATTACAAAGAAAGTTGTAAAAAACTATATGAAAATGTTAAACGAAACAACGAAAATACAAAACAAAAAATTATTCAAAAATTAAATGAAAAACGCGATGAACCACCTAATTTCTCGAATGAAGAAACATGCTATATTAAAAACAAAATTAGAAATAAAAAATCACCCAAATTTAAAAAGGCAAAAATCATTAATGAAAAAGGTATAATTATTAAAACAAATAAAGGAACATATCATAAAAATGTAACACGAAAACCAAGGCATAAATCCAGAAAATTGTTATAGATACTAGACCATGAACCTCCAGACAATATTGACGATGACATGCATGCTACTCCAAGCAATTCAAATACAAAGTAGTGACGAAGACATTACTATAACCAAATTAGAAAACCTACTCCTTCCTATCCAGTTAGGAAACTCTAGAATAATATATAATAAGCATACATTTTTACATTATGTTAACCTAGATATAGTTACTAAACAAGTTAATAATTTAATTAATCATTATAATATAATTAAGCATAGTATAAATCTAGTTAGTAAGAACTAGTTATTTTATTAATTCAGTAGAAACAAAATTAAATAATCTTTTCCCACATAATAGAAATAAAAGAGGACTAATAAATGCAGTAGGCAAAATAGATAAATGGCTTTTTGGAACTCTTGATTCAGACGACGAAATTCGCTATGACAAAGCAATTGATTTATTACAAAGAAATCAGAAAAATATAATTCAAGAAATTAATTTACAAACGTCTTTGCATAAAAAATTAATTGAAAATTATAATAAATCTATAACTATTTTAAGTAAAAATCAAGAAGTTATTGAAAATAACTTAGAAAAAATACAAGCTTCATTTAATAATAAAATTGAAACACTTGAAAGCTACTTGAGCTTCCAAGGCATAATTTCTCAAATAAATTTAGATTGTCAAATAACTATAAACTTATTAGATAATTTAGAAAACGCAGTTATATTCTCTAAATTAAATTCTCTGCACAACTCTATAATTTCAAACGTAGATATACATAATATGATTGATTATTTACATAATATATATAATTCAACTAAAATTCCTAAATTTCAAAACATATTAACTTATTATCAATTCTTAGGTACACAAGTATCAATATCAAATTCAAAATTAATTTTTGCAATACATGTACCAATTCTTAAAGACCAAGCTTATGAATTCCATCACCTTTTTCCAATTATTCAAAACCATAAAACATATATTCCTATATTTCCTTATTTGGCACATAAAAACGAAGATAACCAATTCGAAAAAGAAGAATTTCCTTTGTTAGAAAATACGTATTATTGTAAAGAAAACCCGATGGCTCAAGACAATTGTACAACACAACTTCTTCACGGAAAAAGTCCTGAACATTGTCATATTATAGAAATAAACATTCAACAATTGATAATTGAACAAGTCACAAAAAATGAAATCCTACTGATACCAGAAAAATCACAACATATATTTTCAAAATGCCGAAGTAACAAATATATTCAAATCGATTCTCCAATTTTAATAAAATTACCAGATTCCTGCGAACTATGGACAAATAATAAGAAATTTATTAGTAAAACACCAATCAGTCAAGGCAAGCCATTCATATTACCAAAAATAGAAGTAGAAATCTTAAGTCAAACAAATAATTATCATGCTCAAAATATTACGAAAATTGACTTTGAAGAACTTAGAGAAATTAGCCAAATTTCAAAACAAATTAAACCAATAACCGAAATACAAGAAACTTCTAATAGTACAAATTTACTTGGATCCATTTTTATACCAATCTTCTTTTGTATTGTTATATTCATTCATTCGAATCATTCTCATTCTGACTTTTGTAGTTGAAACATTTAACGTAATTAAATAAAATTGTTTTTAAAAATAGATTTTTCTATTTGAAAAATAAAATTGTCATTAGTGTTTTTAACTTATAGCCTAGTAAACAAAATTCCTTAATTTTTCTAAATTATATTCAGTGTCTTATTTCATTACCTAATTTGCTGAGTTTTTTTTTCCAAGACGTGTCTCTCTTTGAATCTGTTTTATTGATGAAGTTGCGGTAGCGTTTTTAGGATCCTTGGCAACTTGATTTATTTTATTTTTTTTAACTTCTAAAGAATTCTTTTGATGGTTGTTTTGGGCTGCTCTGGTATTGTTAATTCTGGTGTCCAAATCCTCCTCTAGATTTGCTTTACTAATTTGTTTCGTAGAGGGGGCACTATTTGGTTTTTCGGGGAGATCAATATCGAATTCTAAGTCCAATTCTTCTTCAGAGTTCTTTTCTAGCTCTTCAGCTGTGTACGGTACTTCAGCTATATATAATTTGTAATTTTTAATATATGCAAATTGTTGGCAGGCCCTGGCTTTTTTGAGGTGTTGAACGAGTATTTTATTATCTGCTTGATCTTCTGGTCGTAAGTCACTTGAAATTGATATTCCAGTTCCTTTTAATTTTTTTAAGTTCTTTGTAATTTTTTGTTTATTTAGGAAAGAGACAAACTCGATAATCACAGTTTCCTTTTGACCGATGTAGTATATATTATTGATATCCCTTTCTTCAAAGTTATACCCAAAAATTTGATTCAATTTGCTTAAAGTTACATTCAACAAGTTATTTTGGTTGTGTAAGTCTCGTCTCAACTTTTTGTAAATCGATCTTCAAACTCTTTTAAATTTACATTTAATTTATTTTTAAGAGTTTTTATATCATTTCTGATTTCTGTTGAGTTGTTAGTTAAAATTTGTTCCAATTTTTCTAATTTACTAAATAAATCTTTGTTGGAAGGTTCATGTATATTTAGTTAATTTATATTTCTGTTGACTGAGCTATTTAACTTATCACAAAACAAAAACAGTGTCTGGTATCAATTTTTGAATTTATTCTCATAGAATTAGTGTTCATGTAATTAGTCTTTTACTATTATTGAAATTTAAAAAACGACTATGTTCACTATATTCTGTTAAATTTTTCTTTATTATTGATATCTGATTTGCCTTATAATTATTGTATTTACCTTAATAATAGCAAATTTTTACCACACCGACACAAAACAAGTCCAACCTCTTTCACACAAAAATTGTAAATGTAATATAATATTATGACCTTTTCGACCCTTACGATCCCTAATGCAGGTAGGGAAGATGTTCAACAGTGAACCAGTGGGGTACGGTGAACCACCGAAATATTATGAAATCTGGCAACCCCAGACGCTTGCGTTCTACGAATAGTAACCACAGTTGACCTACAAAGCAATCCGGTCAGTTAGCCGGCACGTGCGGCAAAGTATATAGCAGGTGTGAGATAACTGTTGTTTTAGGAGGGGAAAAGTTATATATTCAAAGTAAGTATTACGATTTTTAATGTCCTTGCGTTGATTATAATTGAGAGCAAACCTTTTACATAATATCTATAGGTATTTGGCCAAACTTATATGTAAAATAGTTACAAGTGTATTAAGCTTTTTTCTAATTTTTTCTAACCTGAAATGTAACAAAGTACATGGTGGTACACAGGGAACCAATAGACCCTGGTTCACAGTGGCCCAGATACTTTTTTTGTGAGTGTTTATTTATAAAAAATGTGGACTAAGTTAACTCTACTTGAAAATTACATTTATGTTTATTGTTTTTATTATTTAGACTCGAACTAAACACGTTCTAGAATAACAATTTTACGTTTTTATTTTCTAGAAAAATTGGATCAACTACAGAGGAAAATATGAGACAGGCTTTAGAAGCAGTAGAAAAAGGCATGAGTATACGAAAGGCAGCTAAAGAAACCGAAATTCCTTATCCTACACTTCACCGCTATGTAAAAAGAAGAGAAAGTCAAGGCAACACTTCTTTGGTTCCCAACTACGAAGTAAATCGGGTTTTTTCTTTAGAACAAGAAGATGCAGTACTTGAATACTTCAAGATTTGTGCACTAAAATTCTACGGACTCACCACAAAAGACTGCAGGCAAGTTGCTTATGAAATGGCAAGGCTAAACAAAATTAAAATGCCGGATTCCTGGGAAAGAAATTCCATAGCTGGTGTAGAATGGCTTAGATGTTTTAGAAACCGACATCCAGATATCTCGTTGAGAAAGCCAGAACCCTGCAATCTTGCAAGAGAAACGTCTTTTAACCGAGAAAATGTGAAAACCTTTTTTGATAATTTATTTAATGTTCTTAAAAGAAGTGACAAATTTGCTGATGGCACACGCATTTATAATTTGGACGAAACGGGAACATCAACTGTTCAGAAACCCCAAAAAGTAATTGCCCCAACTGGTTTGTCGAATGTTGGAAAGGTTATTAGTGGTGAGAAGGGAACCTTGGTTACATGTTGCATAGTAAGCGCAAACAGGGCATGCAATACCTCCTGCCATTGTTTTTCCCAGAAAGGATTATAGAGACGTGATGTTGTACGGAGCTCCACCTGGGACCTTAGGATTGGCGGCTTCCTCTGGTTGGATGAATAGTAATGTTTGTTGACGTAATAAAACACTTTATCCATTATACCAATTCAACTCCTGAAAATCCGTCATTACTCATCATGGATAACCACGAATCTCATCTCTCCATAGAGGTCTTGGATTTGGCAAAAAATTCTGGAGTAACAATTCTCACACTGCCTCCGCACACTTCAGCCAAATTGCAGCCGTTAGATGTTGGACTGCTAAGTCCGTTCAAGACGTATTATTATGCCGCTTTAGAATCCTGGATGCTTCGTAACCCAGGGAAGCTTGTCACCATTTATCAAGTGGCTGAGTTTGTCGGCTATGCTTATCCCAGAGCTATGACACCACTGAACATAGCCGCTGCCTTTTCCAAGTGTAGAATTTTTCCATTTAACAGAAACATATTTAGCGACGAAGATTTTTTGCCAAGCAGTGTTACGGACCGTCCTGAACCCAACAATACAACAGATGAGCCAACCTCTGAAACAACTGAAACGCCACAACGTAACGAAGAAAACCAAGTAGGCCCAAGCAGAATTCCGTATGTTTTTGCAGACACAGAGAAATCCATAGATCAGCCTTCCCAGTCCTCCACCAAAGTAATAATAACACCAGAAGTATTTAGACCACCTTTAAAAGCAGGTCCTCGTGAGGAAAAGAGAAAACGTAGAAATGTTAGAAAAAGCGTTATAGCAGCAGATACACCGGAAAAGGATGCAATAGCTTCAGAGCGGGCTAACGCAAAAGTTAAAAAAGAAACTGCAATAAGACAGGTTTTTGCAGATTCTTCTAATACAAAAACCAAAGCTGCATTGACAAAACCAAATAAGCGTAAAAGAAAATCTGATTCAGATATAAGCGAATCTGAAGAATTTATTTCTGATAGCTCTTCTGATGATGACTGGTACGAAAAACCAAGTGATGATGATGACTTAAAAATTTTGGATGGAAACTTTGCTCCTCTTTCACGAAATTCTAAAGAAGATGATTTTGTCTTGGTACACTTTCCTACAAAAAAACTGTCTGTTTATTACGTAGCAAAAGTTTTACAAGATATTGATGAGAATGATGACTGCTTCGTATCATTTTTGAGATTAAAAGAAAGAGAAAAACAAAAGTTTACATTTCCCATTGAACCCGATCTAGCAAATGTAAACATTTCAGATATTAAATATATTTTAAAACATCCAAAAGTGCTTGGATCTAAAAGTAGACAAGAAACGTTTTTGTTCAAGGATGATTTATCATTGCTCAACATACGTTAAGTTTTCAACTTTCTATGCTTTATGTTCGATCTTTTATTTTTTTTTAACCTGTATTTTTTGAAAACTATCTTAGCAGAATTACCTCTATTTGTTTACATTTTTGTTATAAAACATTAATTAAGTAAAAATCAATTAATTTTTCCACTTGTTCTTGATTATTGCATTGTTGGTTCACTGATAAATTGAATGGTTCACTGTAAAATTGTTCATGCATTCCTGGTGCACAGTTAATCAAATGACATTTTACAAAGACTAATATCTATTACATAAATTGTTAAAATTAAAAATAAACTTGAAAACAATAATTTAGAAACTCTATTCTGTAGTTTCAACGCAAAAAATATATTTGAAATTTTGATTTTACCTATTTTTCGAGCTTTCAAAAAAAAAGTGGTTCACTGTTGAACATCTTCCCCTATATTTATCTTAATATTGGTTCCAGATGTGGAACTCTTCGAGAATTTGTATAGTGTAAAAGTAAAGTTTTATACATATCGTCGTCTTAATCAGAAAACCCCGTAAGTCCACTTTTATTTAAAATAGACATTTTGGTGCCATCTGTTAGAAAAAAGAATACTTTCACGCCTGTACCGATCCCATAAGTCCAAAAATATTCTACATTTATGGTGCTCGTCCACGATGAAAGTTTATCATGAAATTTTTGTGTCATGTTTCACAGTGGAAACACTATTGAATTCGCGAAATATTGTTAAAAATTTCATGACACAATATTTCACGAGAGATTTGTTTCATGGACAAGTTTCAACATGTATACGCGACATGCGTCTTGTTTCATGCGAAATATTTGTTTCACGTGCTGCACATGAGTTTTGGCGTTCTTCGTGAAATAAAATTAGTATATACACTTGTTGTTATCGCTATTGTATTGGTATTGGAACAATGAGTGAAGTAGAGAAAAAAAGTAAGAAAAAAAGCTAGTATCAATTGGTCACAAGAAATGACACTAAAATTAATTGAACTTTATGAATCCCATTCCAACTTATGGAATTGCTCTTTAGAGCAGTATAAAAATCGTATGGCTAGAAAGACCTCCATTGATGCTATAGTGGAAGTTATGGGCATATCCGTTCAAGAGGTAAATGATAAAATCCATAGTCTTCGATGCCAATTCCAAAGTATCAATAGAAACAAGAAAAAAACTGGCTGCAGGGGATAATTTTGTAACAAAATGGGAGTTTTATGAAGCTCTAAAATTCATAGACTTGTCAACAAGTGGTTTAAATGAAACAACAATGGACTCATTGGTAAGTATGTTTTTGTTATTATTTATGTATACCTATAGTTTATCCATTCTCAGTTTTCACACATAAAAAACTTAGCAAAAAGTTTGTAGCGATTGCAAAGAGTTCGACTCGACTAGACTAGTATATCAATGTTGTCATATCACAACACCATTTATTAAAAATATTTATTTAAAATTTTTCTACGTTTTTTAAAATTCACATCCGTTTATGTTAGTTTTATGTGTGCAAACTGAGAATGGAAAGACTGTACATTGGCTTAAAGACTAGAGAATCCCTATATGCTTGTGCAAAGGAACCAAACATAGTAGTTTATATATATTTATATTGCCACGGAACTTCACCTTCCTCTTGAAAGTACTTAGTTAATTCTTCTCTTACTTCTCTGGTATACAGATTTCCTGGAATATTTTGATTAACTTGCAGTGGAAGTAAGGCTTTAAGTGGACTAACCTAACCTAACCTAACAAAAGTCGCCATTCACCAGGTTGATCAGAACTATTTTCGTAATCGTGCCATCAGGAGCGTAAAGCTTCCGAGAACGGGTCATTAAAAAATTATGTAAAACGGATATTGCCGACACTATAATGGACACTTTTTCTGGTTCTAATTCAATTGGCTTTCTTAAAACACGGAACATAGCTGAAGCAATGCCATAACAATTTTCAATTATTCGTCTTGCACGAGACAGTTGGTAGTTAAACACCCTTTGTCCACCACGCAAGTTTCTAAACGCATAAGGTTTTATAATATATGGTTTCATGGCAAAAGCATCATCTGCTACAATAACAAATGGAATGGCCTTATTCCGTCCTGGGAGTGGCCTAGGTTTTAGAATATTTAAACTATTATTTTCAAGTTTTGTTGCCAAGGAGCACGTGTTAAAAACTCCTCCATCAGAAATTCGCCCCATATTTCCTATATTAATGTATAAAAATTTATAATCTGCGTCAGCCAGTGCTATCAAAACAATACTATGCATGCCTTTATAATTATAAAAGAGGCTTCCACTATGTTTAGGTGCTTTAATATGTACGTGTTTACCATCAAGGGCACCTAAGCAATTCGGAAAGTTCCATTTCTCTTCAAATTGCTGTGAAATTTTTAGCCATTCATCTTCATTGGTTGGTGTCTGGAAATGAGAAAAACTACGTTAAACAAAATGCAGAAATGCTTAAATAGTTATTTACGTAACGAGTTATGAAAAGATCAATTTTGGTTAACGAGTGCAAATGAACACAAGTTAAACAAAATGGCTTCTCAGAACGAGTTGCGTATAAGATTTTTTATAATTTTGAAGAATTTTGATAATAAAAGAATAAAAATCAGAAACTATTTAATTTGTAGCAGACATTGACAGTTTCGTAATATTTGACATGAAAAGAACTTTTCAAAAAAGTAATGACTTTTAAAACTGAACGAAGTTATGAAAAATGTCACGTTACATGTCAAAATTATAAAAAAAATACAAACAACTATAATAATGATTTATATTTCTGAAACAATCTTTTTTTTGGATCAACGAAAAAGATACGACTGATAATGACTTATTTGTCAGAAGATCAAGGAACTAATCCTTTAAAAGACTCTACAGATACTTCGCGTTGGAACACCCCAATGCCATCTACATCTACATCACGTGATTTCTCATCATCGTCATCATCTACGTCGCAGGACATAAGCCAGCCCCGTCAAGGTTAAAAAAAAAGAACAATAAAAAAGACCAACAAGCCTTATTGGACCGATGTATTGGAGTTATGTCGAAGACAGCATATTCCTTTGAAATATTTGGAGATTATGTGGCGGATGAATTGCGTAACATGCACTTAAAAGCCCCTGATTTGCAAGGGTACGCAAAAAGAAAAATTCAACGAATTATTTTGGACATGAACGACAAGTATGAGTCCAGAGTACTAAAAAATGCTGCTTTATCTCAATCGCAAATATCCGATAATAAAAATTCAGATATTTCGCTTGACGATAATTCTTTGCATTCACAGCTGTCTACTCGAACTAGTTGTGAAACTGAAGACACTTTTGATGATGAGAATACCGGCACGGAGAATGTTACAAATTTTTATGAAAATTATGAATCTACATTTTTTAAACTGTAAATACCACTTTATTAAATAAACGCATTATGGAATTTACGTGCAGGTATTCTTCTTTTAAAATATTATAAATTGCTGAGCACACTTCAGGTATTATTCTCGAAATAGTACATACTGGTATTCGAAACAAATACATAAGCGATCTCCTAAAAAAACAAAAAACAATTTAAATGAAGTCAAGTACTCAAAATTTTGAACTATTTACCTGTAAGTAAATCGAAGCGTTAGTGCTAGTCGCTCAGCTGCTGGAATTGAATTTTGCATGAGTGTATTCTGTTTTTCTATTGCAGGTTTTATTTTGGTAAGTAAATACTGAAAGTCAGCAGCAGACATCCTGAGAAAATTCTTATAACATTCCTCACCCTCTTGTTCCAATTTTTCCAGTAGGTTTTTCATTAAGTTGTGATTTTCTCTCTGTCTTATCCAATCGCGTATTCAAATTTTGTGACGTCTCTTTTTTTGCGAAACTAATAGGTAATAACAAGCTGCAGCTTTTCTCCTATCTTGTTTTGTAACCATCTCAATGTTCAATTAACGAAACAACTAACTCACCGTGGAACTAGCACAATACTGTATTTCGTCTATCATGAAATAAAAATTTCAAACTATCGCGAGTGAAGAAATTTTTATCTCCTCGTGAATACGCACCATGAAACAAATGTTTCGTGAAATAAAATTTTCATGACATTTTAGTTTCATCGTGGACGGGCACCTTTAGAATTTAGTGTATTCGTTTTCCCAGTAAGTCCCCACCTACTAAAACATAAAACGTAAATCCCGTAAATCCACCAGTACCATGTAAACAAACCGGTATGCGGAGCGGTCCTGCCTTTAATTACGAAAAAGAGTGTTGTTTGATAGTTATATTGGTTGATTTTGATTGGGAATGGAAGGTAAGAAGTTAAAGTATATTATCATTCCAAATTGAGTTGCCAACGAGTAAACATCGTGTTATTCTTACTTGTGAAGACAACTTATATTATCTAGTTTTTCTAACTACCAGTTTTTTTTCTTTTAAGTACTGTGTAAATACAAAACAAAATGTGATCATTAAAAATTAATTTAGTGACCTTTTCCAAAGAAGCGAACCTATTTTGGTACATTAACCAGTGGCATTTCAACAATTTCAGGTAACTGTTAATTCCTAACCTACCCACACCTAATAAGTCCGATTAAATCGCCTATTGGCAAAAATTTTTATTTATGTGTAGTGGTTTTGGTACCCAGAACCGCTCACAAATATGAATAATAATCATAACCAAATAACTTCATCTCTTCAAGATACAACAATGACTCAAAAATCTTATGTCGCTGCTACTTTATCCAAACCTTCACCTCCTCCTCCATCCTTTCCCAAAAAGAACCAAGCTATTATCTTACATGCAATACCAAACACTGTTCTTTATGAGTATGTAAAAGCCATAGGAGATATTGTTACTCCAAAAAATATAACATTTGCGTCCAGAATCTCAAACAAGCGTATTTGTATCTATCTTTCATCTTTAGCAGTAGTCGATGATCTTCTAAAAGCACAACAGAGTGTGATCATTAACTCCACAGCTGTTCCTATCCGAAGACTTATAACTCCCTCTAAACGTATCCTTATATCTAATGTGTCTCCCATTATACCCCACTCCATAATCGAAAATGCTCTAAAGGGTCTTGGACTGCATCTTGCTTCACCAGTTTCATTTGTAAAATGTGGTGCACTAGGTGACGAATTCACTCACGTTATGAGTTTTCGACGCATATCATACATTATTCCTGATAATGAGAACTTTCCAATTCAGACATCAATTTTAATTAACTATGATAATACACCATATAGATTTTTTGTTTCGTCCGATAAATTAGAATGCTTTTTATGCAAACAAACAGGACATACTGCTGATTCCTGTACTAATGTATCGAACACTCTTCATGTAACCGAACCAGCCCTTCCTTCTTCCATTATCCTACAACCTACCAACAAAAATGTCTTTGAAGATGCACCTCAACAACCTGTTTTGCCATTAGTTTCTTCCATTGACAACACCAATTTTCCATGTGAAAGTGAAATAATTGAACCTAAAACTCCTATCATGTCAAGACAAAAAAGAGCTATCTCCACTGACAGCACTCCTTCACAACTTTCGCCAATAATTACTCCCTAACCTAACAGTCAAATTACCCCTCCAACGTTTTCAAAGCCCAGCTTTTTAAGTAGACCACAAAAGAAAAAAAAAGAAAACATCTATTGAAGAAGAACCCAAATTGACATCTAGTTCTCAGAACGCTATTAGTTCCATTTACAAAAATTATGAATCTGAACTTACCCTTACCGAAACCCAGTTCCGAGCGTTCCTAGAAAACTCTTATGGAAACACCGATCCACTTAATGAAGCTCTCAGATTCACCTCAAATATTCAAGGTCTCCTTAACGACATTTCGCTTCTTCACGCGGAAATCAAGGAAAGGTCTCTTAAAAATCGTCTTACTAGATTAAGGAAAAAAATTCAAAAACAACTAAATCCTGAGGATCCCGAAAATATGAGCGCCTCTTCTTGCTAATGAGCACATTGGTAAAAACATTATTTCCCACAAACATAAAACAGTTCCTTGGTGGAATCCTTCTTGTAAAGAAGTCGTCGATCAACAAAAAATGGCTCTAAATAATTTTCGTAAAAACAAAACAACTGATAATCTCTCTACTTTAAAAAAACCCAGAGCTAAGGCCCGATACATTATAAAGCAAAGTAAAAAATTATGTTTCGTCTATTAATGATAATACCTCTCCTTCCGAACTTTGGAAAAAAATTAGGCATATACAAGGAAATAATATAAATCTCAAAATTCCCAATCTCATTAATGAAAATATTGTAATCACTGACAATCAACAAATCAGTGAAACTTTTGCCGATATATTCAGCTTAAAATTCAAAAGCAAAATAAATTCTTCACTACTTGATCCACCAGTTATATTTAATTCGTCATGCTCCAAGGAAAAATCTCAGGACATTAATTATCTAAACCTTCCTTTCTCTTACACTGAACTTATCTCCGCTATTACATCATGCAAGAACACCGCTTCTGGTCCTGATGACATTCCTTACATCTTTATCAAAAAACTTTCCAATTTGGGTAAACTAAAACTTCTTGAATTGTACAACTATATCTGGTCCTCCAATAAATTTCCCAGTCAATGGCTAACCTCTATTATAATACCCATTAAAAATCCCAATCAAGTTGCTACTTCTCCTAATGCATATAGACCTATATCATTAACTTGTACCATGTGTAAAGTTATGGAGAAGATGATTAACAAAAGACTTTTATGGGGTTCTTTGATAAACACAACATTATTTCCAAAGAACAGTCAGGATTTCGACGGAATAGATCAACTCAAGATAATCTAGTGCTTCTCCAAACTCACATTTCTGAAGCATTTCTTAGAAAACAAGACTTAATAAACGCTACATTTGATATTGAAGGTGCATTTGATACAGTGAACAGAAACTCAATACCAAACAAACTTAGTTACCATAATATCAATGGCAATATATTTTATTTTATTCAAAACTTTTTATCTTCTCGGTCCTTCAGAGTTTCAGTCAATGGCTCCTTTTCTTCAGTTCACACTCAAACCCATGGAGTACCTCAGGGATCGATACTTAGCCCTACCCTCTTTAATCTGGTGGTGAACGATTTATGCCATGGCTTCCCTCCCCCTATTAAACATGTTTTGTATGCAGACGATTTAATTATTTATTGCCACGGACTACGTCCGAACTTATTCAATCTGCTGTTGCTACCCCAGAAAACCGAACACGCCCTTTAGGCTTATCCATATCACCCAAAAAATCCAAAGTAATCAAATTTACTAGACGATCTTCATCTCCATCTCCCAATTATTATTTTAAACAATCTCCGCCTCCCTGTCGTTGACCGTTGCAAAATTCTGGGCTTAACATTCGATTCTCATCTTAACTGGAAACATCATATCCTAGAAATAAAAGGAGTTGCAAACAAAAGAATGAATATAATTAAAACCTTATCACACTTACATTGGGGTGCCGATGAAAATTCCCTTCTTAAAATATACAGGTCACTTATCCGTTCCAAATTAGATTATGGATCTATTGGATTTGTCCGCTCCAAAATCAATTCTTAGATCCCTCAATTCCGTACACAACACGGCCCTGCGTCTCTGTCTAGGCGCCTTCCGATCAAGTCCCGTAGAACATCTGTACCATGAAGCAAACGAACCTCCTCTTGATATAAGAAGACAAAAACTACTACTATCATACGCCGTCACTACATCATAAAATCCTTGTAACCCAGTGTATCCTCTAGTTACTGCACCCACATATACATCTCTGAATACCCACGAACTACCAGCAATAAAACCCATCCCCTTAATTTTAGCACAGTTGCTTGGAGACATTAACCTATCGCTAACTATTCCACGACTATCTCCCATGATCCCTCCTTGGTCTACACCCATTCCTAACTTCAATACATCACTTACGAAATACGATAAATACACATCACCTATAAAACTCATAACGTCAGCTTTTAATGATATTATATTTACAAACAAGTATGACTTAATCTTGTATACTGATGCCTCCAAATGTGAAACGGGTGTAGGCTGCTCCGTCACTACTGCACATTCAATTATCAACCTATCCTTTATACCCCCCATTTGCAGCGTACATACCGGTGAATTATTTAGTATTTTACAAGCTTTCAAATCTATCTCTCCACCTAATAAACATGCTGCCATATGTACAGACTCTCTGGCGTCAATAGAATCTATCCAAAATATATTCACCGATCATCCTATTGTCCAAAGCATCCTAGATACCTATCAAATACTTCATTTACAAAAAATAACAGTTACATTAATTTGGCTCCCATCTCATATTGGTATAGAGGGGAACGAACTTGCAGACAAACAAGCCAAAAAAGCCACTTCATTTTCCAATATTACGAACCATATCCAAATTTGCAAGGATTTGAAATGTGCCATAAAGAAAAAACATAAAATTCTGAGATTAACACATAATACTACGCTATTGGATACTACCTGTTTCTCACGACGAGATCTATCTGTGATAAGAAGACTTCGAATTGGACACTCAAGATTAACCCATGGATATCTAATGTCATCCAGTAGTCGTCCATTCTGCCTTAGCTGTCAAAAACATCTGACAATAAAACACATTTTAATAGAATGTCACCAATATTCATCTAGAAGATTATACCACAACCTTACAGACAACCTAAAAGAAATCTTAAGCAGTCCAGATCAAATCAAGAACGTACTTCTCTTCCTTAAAACAGTGCAACTGTACCACAAAATATGAACTATGTATCTAGTTTATTTTATCTTACTTTGTAACAAACATATATATTATATTGTTTATGTGTAAGTGGCCATAGTTGCCGAGCACTTTTCTTTAAATAAAAAAAAAGTATATTATTTAAAACGTAAATTTGTTATAGTATGACTTATAGTTTATTTTGTCTTCGTTTAAAATTCCTTGTGGGAGTTATGGGTTTTTCCTTAATTAAAGATCTTAAAACCTATAAATATTCCGAGGACTTACGTGATTTTCTTTTTTATCTCTCATGTTTTTTTAAATTAATATAAAAAGAAACAAGTACCTTTTTTATTTTTATTTGTTTAATAGAAAGGAAGTTGGTTAGATTATTTTTCCAATTACTTCGTTTTGGGTTTAGTTTTTTTTGTCAGAAAGAACATTCAAAATGCTTCTTGTATCTAAGCGGACTCAACGAATCATGTGAAACGTGGAGACAAAGGGCCAAGATATTTTTGAAGTTGTATTAGACATTCCTGAAGTAACCAATGGACTCTTTGAAGACTCATCAAATAATATCGATAACGGCAAAATAATAATATATAACGATATCACTTTAAGTACTGCGATACCTAACCGGAATGATAACAATTTTTTTTCTAAAGACGAAATTAATAATAAAATTAATAATATTATCGAAACAGTACCGGATGCATATCATTCCGACGACGATCAATATTCACTAAGCAATTTACAAAATGTTTCACTTTTAGAAAGAGAAAAGGGTTGTGTTAGTGAATTAGGTGAAACAATCAAACATGGAGGTCAAGTTTTAGGAAATGATCCAGTTCCATTGAGAGAAATAAATCATGAAGATCCTGTAGACGACTTCAGAAATGCAGGAGATCTCGAAATTGAACCCGATATACAACGGGCAATTACTGAACATAAAGAAGAAGATCAGCAAGACGAAGAAGATCCTGATTATGAACCTGAAGTGGAAGTGATAGCTAATGATAATGAACAAATCCGGGAATTACGTGAAACAAAAAGAAAAAAAAGACACTTAGTAGATTCAAACGAATGGAAAGACAGCCAGAAAAAAATTAGACGAGAAATGGGAAAAGAGTACTGTGGTCGGAAAAAAGCTGATGGAAAATGGAAAAAAGTCCCTTAAATGTCGAGTGTTTACAGAAGAAGATAGGAATACAATTTTTTCGCATTTCTGGTCTAATATGGGATGGAGTGAAAGAAAAGTGTGCGTATCATTTTTAGTTGATTCTTAACCAACTCACAGGATAAGAAACCGAAAATTGACAAACAAATCTAGAAGAACCGGATCTCTAATGTATTATTTAAAAGTTAACGATGAACGTTTGAGGGTTTGCAAGCAAATGTTTTTAAATACTCACGGACTAAAAGAAAACATGATTTTAGATTGGATTAAAAAGTCTTACATAAAGCATAATATGGTGAAAGAAAATGAAGATAATAAGAAAGAAACTGATAATGACACATTTACACGTTCCTCACGTTATAAAAATCTTCAGACCAATTTGAGAGATTTTCTTCAAAACCTTCTCAAAGTAGAGTGGCATTATTGTCGGGCTTCCTCCACAAAGCTTTACCTAGAGCCAAATTGGCATTCTAAATCTTCATTGTATTGCTTTTACAAAGATTGGTGCCTACAAGATAATCGCCCATTTCTATCAATTGCTTTCTTTCCCCATGTCTTTGATGAGATGAACTTTTCCATCCTAAAAAAGACGAGTGTGACAAATGCGTGGCATACAGAACTGGAAATTTACCTGAAGAAAAAAAGAAAGAAGCAAGGGCTGAGAAAATTAAAGATAAATAATCCGAGAACATGGTTTTCTGCATGGACTTGGAATCGGTCTTGCTCTCACCAAAGTCACAATTTTACCATTTTTAATTGTAAAACAAGTGATGGGTATTGCTATATATGGCATGAATTGGCTGGTGGAGTATCTGCTAACGATTACTCTTCTATAATTTGTCAGTTTATAAATTATCACGTAAAAGATCAGCTGCAACTTGGGCAAACTTTAATTTTTTATAGTGATGGATGTGCCTCTCAAAATAGAAACTCTACCCTAACCAATGCATTAATTAATATGTCTGTAACTTAAGGTATTAGTATTGAACAAAAATTTTTAGAAAAGGGCCACACCCAAATGGAGGCTGACTCCATTCATTCTACCATAGAAAGGCAAGTTCGCAAAACTGACATTAATGTTCCCGCTGACTATAATGGAATATGTTTAAAAGCACGACAGAAACCAAGACCATACAAAGCTTATTATTTAGACTATGGATTTTTTAAAGATTTTCGTAAACACTAATTGTTGACCTCTTTACGTCCAGGCAAAAAAAAGGGCCATCCTCTGGTAACTATCCGAGCATTAAGATACACTTCAGATAGTTCTTTGTATTATAGAGGCATTCCGAGGATTTTGTTGAACTTACTTACAGTCGTATATCAAAGGACAAAAGATGTGAACTGGCGTGCGAAGTAAAAACTCTTCCAAATTTGTATAAGGCGCCTATTCCGATAAACAAAGACAAGTATAATAATTAACAGGCTTTAAAATCAAGCCTTAAAGTAGACAATCACAGTTTCTAAGACAATCTTTCTTATAAAGAAGTTTGATAATATACTTCATTTACTTGAGGCAATATTGTTCTTAAGAGTTATTAATCTAGAAATAAAGTTTTGAATAATTTTTTTGTGTTGCTTTTTTTACATTCGTAAATCCCGTATGTCCTAATTAAATATGCAAATAAGTTGGAAAGCCCTCAAAGCCTAAATTAGGTAATATTTTTTGAAAATGGCGAAAGTATAACAAAGGGGCAGTCTAAAAGTAATAATAATGGTTTGTAATCAAAACTTTTCCGAATTTTAAACTGTTATTTTGGCCTCCTGCACAATTTCAAATTTGTGACTTACGGGTTTTTCTTATTAAGACGACGATATACTTATTAAAAATATTATCAATAAAATAATGGTTGGAATCATTATCGTTCTACCTGTGGAGAATTATTTTTTATCTATAGGGTTAGACCAACAACAAATTTGTTAACGAAATAATGGTACGATAAATATAGAGTCGCTATCTGGATTATTATAACACCTCATGTATATTGGTTAACGATATAGGTATGTAAATATGGAAACTAATATAGTTTTATTACCTATATGAATTTCACATTATCGACGTACGCCCGAATCTTTTCCGAATTTACGACCTGTATACAACGACATCTAACTAAAACCGATCGGAATTTGTATACATGTGCCATACCTCGTATAAATTGAATTATTAATATAAGTTTTGATGACCTTGTAACGTCGACTCCTACAAGCACATTTCAAATTCAGTTTGGTATAGCAAGAAGCATCCCTCTAAATACTAATTTTTTTTTATAAGTTTACCACCTGCTTAGTAGAAATATTAACAACGGATAGGTGATATACATCTATTGAGATTACTTCTTTTTAGATTACGAACATTTTTGCTACCATACCTCGTAAATTTTTAATATCATTTTTTTGACGATCATACCCCCGTATTAATGTAAGGACATATCAACTTAACATTGCGACCATACCTCGTAAACTGAATAATATCAATTTTGACGATCATACCCCAGTATTAATGTAACGACATATCAAATTAACATTGAGACCCCGATATCTTACCCCTTGACAGGGGTAAGAACGATCCCTTATTTGTATAGTAAAAAATAAACGTATTTTAAGTGAAACCGGTAATTACTACCCAAATTACCTATCAAATACCTTGAGAAAAGTATAACAAAAAAAACATAGTGGTCCTTCGATAGCCGAATTATCAGTAAAAACAGTGCAAATCATCAATTGATTATAATAAATAACCTGAAAAGTGCAAGGTAAAAATCCGTTAGCCATAAATCTACGTCAGTTTAGTGGACCGATGATATTTTAAAGATCTACCACCAGAGTCGATGAAGATATTCAACCGAGCGACTGCAAAACAAAACCCTCTACGAAATAAGTTCCTTTTTGCATGACCTTTATCATAAAACATTTTATTTTATAAATCCATTTTCTGTTAGTTCTTAAATTTAAGATGTCTGAAAAGGAAAGCATAATCGAGAATGATTTAAAATTATTGATAAAAAAGCGAGGTAACGTAAAACGCCGGTTAACACAATTTAAAACATTTATTGATAATTATTTCGAGTCAATAGTAGGAGAGCTTACCGTTGATCAGATTGATAAAGCAAATATTTTAGATTTAGAAGCTAGGGTAGATAGATTTCAGCATATTTTAAGCGAGTCTGATAATATTCAAGAAAAAATAGAAAACATAGGTGAATATGAAGCATTTTTAAATAACCAAACAATCGAACGGGAACAATTTGACCAAATTTATTTTAATTTTACGGGTAGGTGTAAAAGTTTTCTTGCAGACTATTACGAATCAATAAATCAGGCAACAAAAAATCGACAAATATAATCAATTGCTTTAATTAACGCTCGATCGCAAGCATTAAAATTACCAGAAATAAAGCTTCCTAGATTTTCAGGACAATATGAACACTGGCTTGAGTTTAGGGACACTATTGATGCATTAATAAATGCAAATGATTCTCTTTTAGACATTCAATGCTTTCACTACTTGAGATCGGCTTTAGAGGGTGGAGCAGCTCAAGTTATAAGAAGTGTCTGCGTCCAATTATAAGGTAGCGTGGACAACATTATTGTCTTTTGACATTCAACAGATGATTCAAGAGTCTTCGGCCGACTTGAGAAAACTCATAGATATTTTAACTAAACACTTAAGATCACTTAAGTCATTGCAAGAGGCGACAGACTCATGGGACACCTTACTTATTTTTATTCTTACTACAAAAGATAAAAAATCTGCACGCGATTGGGAGGAAAAACGGGTTAGCATTTCTTCTTAAAAAAGCAATAGAAACGATGATGTTAGGTTATCATATTTAAATGATTTTTTTTGATTTTATAAAACAAAAAGCTGACCTTTTAGAGACACTAAGTTTATCGTCAAAAAACCTAATTCAAAAACTATTCGTGCTACACATTCAACTTGCGTAAATGACAGTGAATCGCAAAACCAACCGAAAAAACCGTTAATCAACACTAAAACACATTCTAAAGTGCAATGCGGTTTATGCAAGGAAACTAACCATTATATACAAACCTGCACACATTTTTTTAAATAATCTGTTAATGAAAGAGTCGAGAAGGTGAAAAGTCTAAAACTTTCCATAAATTGCCTGTATGGAAATCACATGAGTAAGGTTTGTTTTGCGAGCCATTGATTGTCGAAAGAGCCAAGGAAAGCACAACACACTTTTGCATTTCGGCAATACTGACCCCTCAAAAACCAGATACAAAATGAACCACCAAACTCTGATGGAATTCATTCGTCAATCAATCAGGTAAATAGCTTATGTAAACCAAATGTTGTTTTACTTTCAACTGCATTATGTCAGGTTAAAGGTAAAAATGGAAAGTTCTTTAATTGTCGAATATTGTTAGATTCTGCATCCCAGTCCAATCTCATAAGTGAAAACTGTTGCCGAAGGCTTGGTTTGCTTACTTCTAAAATATATATGTCTGTTGTCGGCATTAACCAGGTAACCACAAGCATTGACAAACACTGTGAAATCCTTATTCAATCTATGTACAATTCCTTTTCTGTACAAATTTCTTGTTTGTTCATGCCAGTGATTAACAAATTATTACCAGAACGTTTAATCGATAGGTCTTCCTTAAAAATTCCCGGTCATCTACGATTAGTTGATCCTGAATTTGGAAATCCTAATGAAATTGATATCTTGAAATTTATGGTACTAACCCTTACTATGTAAAAGTTCATCTTATTCAGAACAATAAACAACTAAAAGGTTGAATTAACTTTCACTA
The DNA here is from genome assembly GCA_035357415.1 of Ophraella communa. Lineage (NCBI taxonomy): Eukaryota > Metazoa > Arthropoda > Insecta > Coleoptera > Chrysomelidae > Ophraella > Ophraella communa. The sequence continues at coordinate 458,806 of JAYKXQ010000054.1, forward strand.
TTTATTCCATAAATACTTTAAATGCAATGACAGCCGTTTCGCTATCGAAATAGCATCGTCAGATTGACATATTGAAGTTACATTTTGTTTGTTTGTAACTAGGTACTTGATGTTGATAAGTAGTTAAGGCTAGACCAAGTAAGGAAGTAATAAGACATAACAATATTAAAGCCTAGATGTTATTAGCCCTAAGGAATTATCCTGGATGTATTTCCCTCTAAGATCAGTATAACTGTGCAATGATATAGAAAAACCAGGAAAAAACTATATCCTGCTGATCTTTACAATAACTTAATATATTTGTGTTACAATTACGTCTTATCTATGTATAAAATGAAGACTTAATTAAAGTAAACAGTTTAATAGTGGTAAACTTTCAAGATTTATTTGTTCATTAACTACTTTATATTGTTGATCTGCTAGATTTCTTTTGATTTCAAGTTCTTCGAGGAAATCTAAATTTTGTTTTTTATCACAGGTGTGTAATATTTGAATGTCATTGGTGTGTATGAGTGAGTGTGGATATTCAAGAACGTGTTTGGCATAGTTTGACTTATCTGGTTGTTGTAATCTATATGCTCTTAAATGTTCATTGAATCTTATTTCAAAATTTCTTTGTGTTTGACCTATATATACAGCATTACATTTTGGACAATTAATTTTGTAAACACCAGATTTTTTTAATTTAGGTAATTTTGTTTTTACATTTAACAATTTTGTACCAACATTATTGTGTGATTTGAATAAAATTATTGCAGATGTTGCCGAAGATATTATTTTTGAAATTGTATTAGAAATATTTCCACAATATGTAATACTTTTATAACTTTTAATTTCTTTAGGTTGTTAAGGGAATATTAGTTGTGGTGACACTTTCTGTTCTTTCCTATTAATTAATTTATTTATCAAATGTATTGGATAGCCATTAGATATTGCTATTTGTTTTATAATCTCAATTTCTTTATTACAATTATTTTTGTTCATTGGAATTGAAAATGCTCTATGTATCATAGAATTATAAGCTGCTAATTTATGTGATATAGGATTATTTGAATGATATGGTATGGTTACATCTGTTTGAGTTGGTTTTCTCTATATTGAATAGTTTAATGAATTATTAACTTTTTCAATTCTCAAATCTAGAAAATTAATTGAATTATTTTCTTCAACTTCTAAAGTAAAATTAATTTTAGGATGCAAGGTATTGCCGGTTAAGAAGCCACATGAAGAAACTAGGGTTAGCAGATGAAGCAAAGTGCAGATTCTGTGAGGAAGAGGATGAAACCTCAATACACATACTCGCAGAATGCCCTGCCTTGCAAAATTCTAGGGCTAGATACCTAGGAGCACATGGAATAGAGGAAGGGGATCTACCTGACTTGAAGCCATACTGTTAATATTCTGGTAAATTGTTTCTTTATTGATATGAATAATAATCTGATAATTGTTTTAAATTGTCTATATGATTAATACATTTTCTAATCTAAGCTTGTAATTCTAGGTAAAGAGAACAGTGTCTTAAAAATATTAGAGGCATGTAGATATTTAGAGAGATGATACATGGTTTTTGAAAAGGAAACATGCATATTATGGGCAAATACAATTTGGAATGGCTCTACTTAATCTAAAAACAACTGATTTAATTATTTATTCCGCTGCAACCAACACATTTTTTTAAATCAATGTGGAGTTTCATGAGGAATTCGCCAAATCAATGATTTTGAAATCAAACGAAATGTATTTCAAAAATATGATTGTTTATTGATAACATAATATATCTCTCTTGAGGAACAATGACATAAGTGCACAAATCATTATTTATCAGAAATAATTGTGTTGTCAATGTTCTACTAGAACAGATACGGGTACTCAGCTAGTAGTTAAGATTTACCAGACAAAAACGCATATTCGACCAGCTTTCACTGTGATTAACAGTGATGAGGTTCACTGTTTGGATGTGTTTAGAAAATACATTAATTTATGACAACACGTCTCCCTGAAAGTTTTTTTGGTGGGTTATAGACAAGGAAAATGTCTGTCTCAAAGAGCTGGTATACATACTGTTGGCGGAGCACCTAAGAAAATAGCTGATTTCTTAAAACTAGACCGACCAGAAAAGTATACAGTTGCTTCAGGAGGACATCCTCAACGTTGTTGGCCAATGCTGGAGCAGACCTTAAAGTTCTAAAACAGCACGGTGGATAGAAGAGTTCTTCAGTTGCAGAAAAGTATATAGAAGAATCGATTGAAGGCAAAAACAAGATTGAATGATCCAAACGGGCGAAACTTTTGTTAAATTGCTACATCACAGCAATACGTCTTCTGCGATTTCAGAAAACACTGTAAATCCCTCAACAACTCCAATAATACATATTGCGGCAATTAATGTCAATCTTCAAAAACTAGAATAAAAGCTTAGTTTATGTTGATTCACTTATTATTTCAAACAACATTGGGAGAATTAAAGAGTACTGTAAAGTACAAGTGTACCATAAAGTGCCATTTCCCGGACTCAAATGAAAAAAATAGTGATTTACCTTTGTATGATTGTCTTTCTACTAATTTATTTTTAATGACGCTAGGTAGAATGTACATATCATTACGATTTATTATATCTTGATTTTGTAGTTAACAAAAGATTTAACAAGAAATGCAATTTTACTCGATCATTGTCGACGTAGATACGGGTACAAATAGGAAACTTCCTTAAACTCTCTGGTGGCAGCTTGAACTTTTATTTCTGTACAATCAATTACAACACGTGTATTTTTATATCTATCAAAACACTTGGGCATATTAGCAAGAATTGCATCTCTGGTGGGCCAATACACCACTGGTTTCAGTGCTAATGCCAATAAATGCAAAATAGTATAAAAAATACTTTGTACTGCAACTTGGAGAAAAATCAAACATGTCTGACAAACAAGCAAAGGAAATATTCAACTTCAACTTTGTTGAAACAAGAACAATTCTTTTCCTAATGTCAGCAATGTACTGTCCATTGTTTGCCTTGATCACTTCATTAATACATATAACACATGTATCTAGCACATCACTACCAATACCAGTAAAATAAATGCACTTTTTTTCTGTATCCAGTAGTTCTTCAAAAGATAAAACAATATTAGACTGTGTTCCCTTATATAGAAATTCAACAAGTGGTTCTCTTGAAGTGGATGGTCTTTCAATTTCTGTTGTGATATTTTCAGCATTTACATTTTTCATAAAAACTTTATCTGTTATTGTCTTGTCCTGGTCTGAATCATTCATGTTTCTAAAAATAATTAGTTTCATTGCTTGAAGGTCCTTATATTGTTTGGTAAGGTAAGGTGGGGTAAGTGTGTATCTGGGGCAAGAGTGTAGACATCCAATAAAATCTAGTTCTGTTATTGTAAGAAGTTGCGTTTTACACGGTGCTCGAAGAAGGTCTCATTGTACAGTAATTCATCAATAGATCTCGCGCATTATTCAAAATTTTCGTAGAAACCGGTGATGTGGTTGCATCAGTCGTGTGGCGATTTAAAACAAGTACGCAGGCTTTCCGAAATCTAGCGACATCAGTGGTATAAGTGATACTTTTAAAATATATTTTTTTAAAAACAGGTAAGCTTTAGTAATATTTTCTTGTCATTCGTAGAATTTTTGACATATCGTCTATTTTAAAAAAAATACGTTATACTAAACTCTTGCCCCACTAAAAATAGTAGGAGGGGAAAGAGTGTATTATTTTCTTGGGGCATGTGTGTAGTACCTACACACTTACCCCAGGTAATTTTTTGTTTTTGTTTCAGTGTGTAAAACGCATAATTCATTCCGAATTATCCTAAGATGGTTCAAAATTATATTCGAAAAAGTAAAAGAGCTGAAGCTTACACAAAAGAAACCTTAGAAAGAGCACTTAGCGAAATTAAAAATGGCGTTATGACTGCCTATTCAGCCAGTAAAAAGTACCATATCCCTGAAATGACGTTGAGTTATCACAAGAGAGGAATTCGAGGAGCCAAAAGCAAAAGTATGGGTCGAGCTACTGCAATTCCTTTGGAAGATGAAATTAAATTGGCTGAAGGTATAATGACCATGGAAAAATGGGGATGGGGATTAAGTCGCAAAGAGGTATTGCGAATTGTAGGAGATTATGTGATGACAAAAAAACTTAAAACTCCTTTCAAAGGCGGCATACCAGGTGAGGACTGGTTCCTTTCATTTTCAAAGCGACATAACTTATCGATTAAGAAGCCACAGTCCGTGGAGTATGCTCGCCGAAAGTGCATGGACCCATTTATAATGAGTGATTATTTTGATTTATTGAATACAACTCTAACAAACTTAGATTTGCACGACAAACCACATCAAATTTGGAACTTGGACGAAACAGGATTTTGTCTGGATCCATCAAAAACTAAAGTTGTGGGGAAAAAAGGAGCATAATCTTCAAGGACTACAGGGGGTGTGAGTAGAGATAATATTACTGTTTTAATGGCAGCAAATGCTGCCGGATATAAAGCGCCTCCATTGATAGTTTACAAGGGCAAAAACATCTGGGATAAATGGATGGCACCAGAAAACGAAAGCTTCCCGGGTACAACATATGCAGCCACATCGAATGGTTGGATGGAGGCAGACCTATTTGTACGTTATTTTGGAAAAACCTTCATAGAGCAACTTGGCGATAAAAGACCAGTTTTACTCATATACGACGGACACGTATCCCATGTTGACGAACGTGTCATAAAATTGGCAATAGACAATAACGTAACAATACTGAAGTTACCGCCGCATTCGAGCCATCTGTTACAACCATTAGATCTAATTGTATTTCGCTCTGTAAAGTCAAGATGGGACGCTATGTTAGCACAATGGCAAAGACAGAACCAGGGATATAAAATTCCGAAGAAACAATTCAGTAAATTGGTTGGAAAAATTTGGAGAGAAACAAGTCCGGAAATCATTTCCAATAGTTTTAAGAAGGGTGGAATCTTGCCATTTAATTCTCAAGTCATACCTGAAGAAAGCTATGATCCGATGGCACTAAAAAGATGGAAAACACAAAAAACCTGCATGAAGGAGTTGAGCAGCCGCAAACTGGGCCAAGCACGTCTACTGTGCCAAGCACGTCTGCTGTACCAAGCACGTCTGCTCTACCAAGCACACCTGCTGTACCAAGCACGTCTACTGTAGCGTCAGAAACAAATATGCTGCCAAATGAATGTGCAGAAAAATCTGCTTTAAATACTGGACAATCTTTTGAAGAGCTGCTACTTTCTACTGTAAAACAGCACGTTAATACAGGTGTGAAACGCCGAAGAAAAGTAGCTAGTGGAGCAGAAATTATTACATCTTCAGAAGCTATGAAACGCTTGAACGAAAACAGCAATAAACCAAAACTTCAATCAAAAAAGAGTAGAACTTTCATAGAATCGGAGAGCTCATCGGACAAAGAAATAGTTTACAATGAGAGCGATGATGATATAGAAGAAGAGTCACTTGCAAAATATGTTGAAGAAATCGATAAAGATATAATATCCAGTATATCTGCCAAGGATTGGATTCTTGTAGTTTTTGAAACCAAAAAAACTCGACGTTATTACGTGGGACAAGTTATATCGATTGACGAAAGTCAAGACGTAGAAGTTAAATTTACCAGAAGAGTCCCTACTTTAAATCCTTCTGTTCCGAATAGTTTTACCTGGGCAGATCCTGAAGATATTGCATTCGTTCCCAGAAACGACATCGTGATGTTACTTTCTTCTCCAACTGTTGCGAAAAGAGGCCTTTATCGTTTTGGAGTTTCTTTTGAACATTAGAATGTTTCCTAAATGATATATTTTTATAAGAATAGTTTAATAAAAAGTTCACATAGTCTTAAGTAAATTTTTCTAAAAGAGTTTGATGGCAGCAAAATATATAAAAAAGTACGCAGTTTCGCTTCTCTTTTTAAAAGATCTAGCAATAACAGGTTTAATATTCTGGTGAAGAGGTTTGTGAAGGTATTGCATCTGGTCGCAAAAAATGAATTTTTGCATTTGGATTCCATGTTCCTTGAAATAAAAATTATTAATTTATTAATTGTGGAAATCCTTACTTTTTAGCAGTTCATGATATTATAAGAACAAACTTTAACTACTGCTCGTACAGTTACAGTCTTAAAAGAATAGGCAATAACGTTTTTGCTTGTTTTGCTCAGTTAAAAAACCTTTTTATTTTATTTAGTAAAAAGACTTAATGATTGTTTACAATATTTTTGATTGTTTTTATTAATTTCGATGTTAGTACACAAGATTATGAAATATTATAAATAGTCACATTTTGCGTTTTAAAAATATCTTTTATTTTTGAATCTTTGATATTTGATCTTTAGTTTTTCGTCTTTGATATTTGGTTTTGATTATGATTATTGATTATAAAGTTTAAAAAGATTATTGTTGAAAATATAATATTTTGTCAAATAGTTAATAAATTAATTTTTAAAAAATTATCTTCGAATTCATTTAACATAAATGGCGCAGTCAGTAGGATAGAAAAGAAGATTAGTAGAATGGTTAAAGAAGATACAGTCGAATAATAGAAGAAATTAAGATTATTTTACAAAGTAGACGAACAAAATTTCGTTTACGTCCATTTTAATGGTTTGTTGGAAGACATACGTTTGAAGAGGAAATTAATGTTGTTGAAATAAAAAGATTTAAAAATTTTAAGTAAAGTATTAATAGCTAGAGAGGGATCAGCCTTGTCCACTCTTATAAGCAATAAATTAGACAAATAAAGAAGAAATAAGTAAGAAGTGTATAAATTTCCTATAAATTTATCCATGGTTCAGCTCCCGCTCTATGAACACACATATTGTAAGCTCCCACTCTATCACGCAACGATCCGTATCGATTTGGCACGAACGTCAGCCCTCCAGGGCCGATATATTCAAAATCGCCCTCTCTGCTTTTAACTGTGGTGGCGAGAACATCTCAGCTCCTTATAAATCCGAAAATGTAAACTTTTAACGTATATTGTTGGGTTTCATTTCAGTTAATTAATTTTTTACTTGCTAAATTAGAGTCAGTGATTTGTGTCCAGTTATACTGTAAGTACTTTGAAACATGTTACCTATGTACAACTAGTTAGGAAATAATTTTCCATTTTAACCGTCATTGTCGCGCTGTTGCCAAACTGTTGCCGGTTTCCTACAATCTGCGGTATCTTTAAACATTAAGATTTGGAGCAAAGACACCTATAATATCTAACAAATGTTAAATGTAACGAGTATTATCGGATATCTCGCGATTTATGTAATAATCGTATATTTGATACTTTTCAGTATAAAGATTGGTATCTCAATTAATGATTTTTATTTATTCCTACAATCTAAATCTTTCATAGCTGCTAGCGCTTTTGCTAGCTGGTCCTTCGAAGCTGCTTTTTCTCACTCACTGCCAACTGAACTTGGCCAGCTTAAATTTGAAGCCGCTCAAAACATGTGCTAGGAGATCAACCAGCATATTATTTCGCTAAGGCGAGCTCCTTGAATATTGCACATAGTTTTTGTTGGTCCTTCGAGCCGGATTCGTCACTTTGACATCTTTTATATTTGGCCATAGCTGTCACTTTCTTTCTCCCCTTTATTAATTTTGATACTTTAAATATCCCGTGTTATAGTTGTAACATTTTGAGTGCGAACAGAAACAATTATATCAGTGTATGTGTAATAAAAAACAAAACTTTAAAAAATAAACAACTTTACCGCGAAAGTGTTAAAACGAACAGTTTTATAAAAGTTACTCGACGAAATTTACGAATTGGCAACAGCGCGTGAAGAGGCACCTGCCGACGACTTGACGCTTGGAGCTTGCATTGTTTTTACATCGACACCTGCCTAAGTAGGAGGGTGATTTTTTACGTTCAGCCGACAACACAGAACAAGGTGTCTATATATACAATTTCTCTTATGATTTTTTGTGAGCTATTTATTTTAATGTTCTGCATGTTTTTAATTTATTTGGTACAGTGAAATACCATTATTATAATTTCCTATTTGTAAGATATGTTGAATTATTTTAAGTTCTCACATATTTAAACTTGCAATAATAATTTGTATAATATTTATACCTAGGTAATGTTAACATATTATAACATATATAGGTATACCTACATATATATTTGATGATTGTTTTTAGTTGTTAGATAAGTTTCGAATTTTACTTCAATTGAAATTAATTTGGGCTCACAGCCATTTGAGTTTATAGAGTAAAAATATAATTAATATCCTTTTAAGTAGCCATTTGTGCATTTTTTAAAGATTAGTTGAGAAATCTGCTACACTGTAAAAAATATTTTTGGTAATTTCTACTTTGTTGAATATTTATGCATTACTTGAAAACATATATTGTTTTACATTTCAGATTCTTTTATGCTATTCGTTGAATTATTTTTAGGGTATTCTTACAGTATTTGGAATTACCTATTTGACGTATGTTCACTGTAAAAAATATTTTGGGTAATATCTACTTGTAAAACATATTATTTATGCATTACTTGAAAACATATATTGGTTTATATTTCATATGCTATTTGTTGAAATGTTTTTAGGGTATTTTTACAATTCCGTATAACTTATTTGTCGCATGTACTATGTACTTTGTAACAGTACCTGTTAACATTTTAAGCACCTGGTATCCTAAATATTAAATTCAATTAGTACCGCTAGCTCCATCTATCCTAAAACATTTTTAATAATAAAATAATGAATACGGTCTCTATAATTATAATTGGAAGTTCAAAGTAGCTACACTACGAGGTATACTAATGAGTTGGCATTATCGAGTTCAATAGGTTTTAATAATTATTCCCAGTCTCATTTCTTCTATTGATTTACTGTCATATACAGGTATGTTTTTTTTCCAATTTTATAATTCCTTTTTGTTAAGATATTTATAAAATATCGAAAGTTATATTATATTTTATTATATTAGATGAGAATTTCAACATATTTCATTATTATTCAAAGAATCTTTTTATGGTAATTAAAAGTATTAATGATAATTTTTTATAAAAGGCGGGTAAAAGTACATTTCTGGAATTTTGATTAGTGTGTAAGATTATTAAAAAGTAAATTTAATGTAAAAATGTATCTTTTGTAATCTATTAAAATACGTTAGCATCTAACTGTAGATTTCGAACTATGCTGATTTGTACTTTTTGTGCCAGAAAAGTAAATGTAACACGTGTTTGACACTGGTAATTTTCAGAAAGTTGGAATATAATACAGTAAACTAGAGGCAACTCTTTAATTGAAGATTCTGTAAACCAGAAGCATCTCTTGAATTTGGAGATTCCGTAAACTTGAACAGCTTGTAAACTTTAAGCTCTCGTATGTACATTCTTAACTGGATTATCTCTACAACTGGGGCAGATCATCCCTCCACTAGTGATCTTCCATAATCATTTGGAACCACCTAGACAGTGCCGTAGCGACCCCAAGGTGCGGCGAAGGATCGTCCACTATTGTAACAGATAAGTTTATTGTGATCTATCAAGTTTACTGTTCCCATATTTTTTCTCTTTTATTTCAGTGTATATCTATCTATATCGTCAACTGTATTAGAATAAGTATTTTTAAAGAACTGTTTGCGGATTATTTTGTTGTAACGTATTCTCTACCTCATTAATTTCAGCACCAAGGAAATCTTATTATATTTTATATGTTTGTACATTTTCAAATCATTTTTTTATCTTCATAGACCGTTTTTTCTGACATCTTTCTGTCATCTTATGATACTTATTTAAATAACTCAGCTTAAAACAACTTTCTTCAGTAGTATCATAAAAAATAAAAAGATTTCAGTGGCGCCCTTATAATTTCTTAGAGAAACAAATATTGTACAATAGTCAGAGCTAATGAACTTACTCACCCCTAGCCGAGGTATTTAACGATCATAATTTTTGTGTGATAAACATTTATAAATTCTGTTAATTATTGAAGTATCTTTTACCACTAATTAAAGACGAAATTAAGCTTAATGTTTGTTTTATTGTAAATTACATTTTTTCTTTTGGTATATTGTTATTTTTTTCAAAAAAGTTAACTAAATATTTTTATAAATTCATATCAACAGGTAAATCATATTACAAATTTGTCGCCCAACGCACAAATAATATTACAAATTGGCGCCCAAACGCTGGTTTCATTTTTCTCTGACTGTACAATAAATTTTTTCTTTGAGAAATAGTTTTTCTATTCAAAAAAGGACTTGGTGAAAATATTTACAAATTATTTTTTCTTAAATCATTTTTTTAATATTCTCAATATTAATCTTTCGTAATTAATTTTTTAACTATCTTAAATATTTTTATAAACAGTTCAATTTCCTTTGATTTTTCCTATTGTGTTTTTAATACCTATATTATCCCTTATGTACAACACTGATAAATATATTTATTTGCTTAACTATATTGGATGTTCAAATTTGTAACAAACATTTTATTTCGACGATAATAACTTGTACTTTTTATTGCTTATTTAGGTAACAGTTTTTTGTTTTTTGGTTAATGAATTTAAAATAGAAATTTGAATATTAGCGTGGTTTTAAAAATAACCTTGGTAATTTATATGGAAACAGTTTCATTTTTATTCGTTTGGGACTAGTTTTTGTCTTTCTTTTCTTCTTGACAATTAGGAAAGTTTTGCATTTTTAAAATATTTAATATTTTTACAATTTTCTTTTGAATTAAAATGAAAGCAGAATATTTGAAAGCACATGAACTTGTTTATGAAGTTTCATTGTTTGATGTAGAGGTTCCTTCAAAGGTAGAGGAGTTACGTAAGCTTTTTAGAGGTTTAAGGGCACAACAATCCGCTGATAGATCGTTTAAAGAGGGTGTAAATTCATATCCTTTCGAGGATGATTTAAACGAAATTAACACAACATTAAAGGAACTTAAATCGGAAATAGATTCTTTTAGTGGTAATAAATTAGATTCAGCTTATAAGAGAATTTCAACGAGGTTAATTCATGTAAATGGTAGAATACATAGAATGAATGTGTCAGATAATGAGCAAAAGAAAAAGCAGGGTATTTTAAAAAGTAAGGTTTTAATGTTAGAAGCAGATTTAGATATAAAAATTCCGGATCCAATTGTTACTAGCAATCCATCCACTTTGGGAAGTGATGCGCAAAGTAATGTTATCAAATACAATGACATACATAAATGGGACATTTCGTTTGATGGTACAGGTTCACTTCATGATTTTTTGTCGAAAATAGAGTTGCTGAAAAATTCTCGAGGTGTGTCAGATGATGAATTGTTTATTAAATGTTTTGAATTTTTTAAAGGGTCAGCATTAGTTTGGTTTTTATCTATTAAAAATAAAGTAACTTCTTGGTCACACAATGTATCTAAACTTAAAGACGATTTTTTGCCTTGCAATTACCAGTTTAATTTAGAGTTAGAAATTAACAACAGAATGCAAACAGTTAATGAGCCAGAACATTTATTTATTGCACAAATGGAAAACATGTTCAGTAGATTGGATATAATACCGGACGAAGAAAGTAGGGTTACGAGAATTAGGCGAAATTTGTTACCATTACATGTCTCTCAGTTAGCTTTGCACTCACCTAAAACTATTGATGAGTTAAGTAATCTTTGTAAACGGATTGAAGAATCACAGCTCTGGGCTGATAGAGGTAAAAATTCAGCTATAGTAAATAATAATTGTTATCTTAATAATAATAATAGTTTTTTTGAACCAGAATCAAATTTTAGAAATCGGCAAAACACTGTTAGGTACTCTAGTAACTTTGTAGCAAATAATAATGCACATAGATCCCGTGGTAGCAATACAAATAATAATAATGTTTCGAATAATTCAACTAGGATTTGTTGGAATTGAGATAAGAGAGGTCATATATATAATAATTGCAGATTACCTAGAACTACTTTTTGTTATGGTTGTGGTAGGAAAAATGTGGTTAAGTCAAAATGTTTTCGTTGCTCAAAAAACTCAACACAGACTGGACAGGAAAGTCTGGGCGCTGTTTCCAGTCAACCAAGGGAAAATATACCGGACAATCAATCACAAAAAACTAAAAATTCAAATGCTCACCGAAACAAAAAATAAATGTCTTTACTTCTCCCAGTGAGTGGAACAATTACCTTAAGTTTGTACATAATTTTTTAAATAACATTTCTTTTACTACTTCTGATTGTGCAGGTGATTCTGATCATATTAATATTTTACGTAATTCATCTAAATCAAATTTACAGACAACTAGTTTAAGGGAGGTATCTAATTCTAATGTTAGTCCTTTGTTTGTGAAAAAGAGTAACGATAATAGACCATATCTCAATATTAAGATAAATAATATTGAAATTTTAGCTTTGATTGATAGTGGAAGCAATTCTTGTGTTTTGGGTAATCAAGGTTTTAATATTTTGCATTGTCTTAACTTACCGATTCAATATGAACTTTTGCCTAGTATCACTACAGCTGATGGTACGGTACAGAATGTTATGGGTTGTATTTATGCTCCGGTTTCTCTCAATGATGTAACACATGAAATTAAGATTTGGATTATTCCTTCTATTGCTCACTCTTTGATTTTGGGGATGGATTTTTTAAAAATATTTAAAATTGATGTTGATTTTCACTCTTTATCTTACTCGATGTTATCTTCTCTTTGTGTCATTAATGCAATTCAACCAATTTCTGCATTGTCTTCAGTACAAAAGGATAAATTGAACAGGGTTGTCAAGCTTTTCGACGAAATTTCTCCTCCAAATTCTTTAGGTAAAACACATTTGATTGAGCATGATATCGATACTGGGGATGCAAAACCCATCTGTCAACGACAATATCCATTAAGTCCAGCAATGCAATTTCATTTGAGAAAAGAGATTGATGAGTTATTGAGGCTAAAAGTTATTCAAAGAACATCATCACCTTGGAACAGTCCGTTATGGCTCGTTCCCAAGAAAAATGGGGAGTATAGAGTTTGTTTTGATGGTAGAAAGCTCAATTCTGTAACTATTTCTGATTCTTATCTTATGCATTTAGTAGATTCCGTTTTAAATAAGCTCAGGGATGCAAAGTATCTTACTTCTATTGATTTACGTAAAGCTTTTCTTCAGGTACCTTTAACTGAGTTCTAAACCTAAAACAGCTTTTTCAGTGTATGGTATTGGTTCTTTTGAATTCACCCGGATGTGTTTTGGATTAAAAAATGCTTCAAGGACAATGGCTCGGTTAATGGACAGAATTATTGATCCTTCCATATTACCATATTGTTTTTGTTATCTGGATGATATCATTGTCGCTACTCCCACTTTCGAATTACATTTAGAGATTTTGGAGAAATTGTATAAAAGGTTGAAAGAAGCTGGACTAACTATTAATTTAGAAAAATGTGAATTTTGTCGAGAATCACTTAACTATCTAGGTTTTACTTTGGATAAAAATGGATTACGTACATCACCGGAAAAAATCGAAGCTATTCTTAATTATCCTGTGCCTAAGAACACCACAGAAATAAAAAGATTAATAGGCTTGATTGGATGGTATCGTAGGTTTCTTAAAAATTTTTCTTCAATTTGTTCTCCTATTACAGACTTACTGCAGGGTAGAAAGAAAGGCCAGCCTATCGTGTGGACTCCTGAAGCTGACAAAGCTTTTTCAGAAATTAAATTACTTCTTACTTCCGCTCCAATACTTTCGAGTCCTGATTATTCTAAGCCATTTATTATTCAAACAGATGCTAGCGACACAGGTCTTGGCGCTATCTTATATCAAGAAAGTGATGGTATTGACCATCCAATTGCATATGCTAGTCGTTCCCTTACAAAATCGGAAAGAAAGATTTCTACAACAGAAAAAGAACTTCTCGGGGTGATATTTGGTATTGAAAAATTCAGATGTTATGTAGAAGGAACAGTCTTCACTTTAGAAACCGATCATTCATCATTACAATATCTTCATAAGTTGTCTAATCCAAGTGGAAAGTTAGCTCGTTTAGCTTTACGACTAGCACAGTTCGATTTTGTTATCAAACATCGCAAAGGTTCCACAATGTTGGTTAGTGATGCTCTTTCTCGTTCAGTAAATGAAATTTCAGTTTTGGATGTCTCTACTTTTAAACCTGATAAATGGTATCTCTCTATGATCAATAAGGTCTAAAGTAATCCGGAAAAGTATCCCTCATTCAAAGTCGAAAACAAGTTACTTTACAAACATGTTTTTTCTCACAATCCTATCGAAAGTAATTTATCGGACTGGAAAATTGTTGTTCCTTCGAATAATCGTAAAGATGTTCTTAAAATGTTTCATGATGATGTCTCAGGTAGTCACTTAGGTATTTCAAAAACTATCTCTCGGATATCTGAATTGTATTATTGGCCCAAACTTCGTAAAGATATTTATCGTTATGTTCAGAAATGTAAAATATGTTCTTCATGTAAAAGTACAAATTTGCCGAAAGCTGGTGTGATGGGTTCCTATAAGAATATAAATTTTCCTTTTCAATGGTTAAGTGCAGATATAATTGGATGTTATCCTAGATCCAAACAAGGTAATCGATACGCACTAGTAGTTACAGATTGGTTCACAAAATTTTGTTTTGTTCACCCTATGCCTAAAGCAACCGCATCTAGTATAGTAAATTTTTTGGAAAATCATGTTTTCTTAATTTTTGGGGTTCCTCAGGTCATGTCTTGCGATAATGGTTCTCAGTTTGTAAGTAAAGAGTTCAAAAGTTAATGGAAAAATATAAAGTTCAAAAGATATTATATAATGCTAATTATCATCCACAAAGTAATCATACTGAAAGAACAAATAAAGTTATAGTAACCGCTCTTCGTTGTTATATTCATGAAAATCATAAAAACGGGGATGTATATATTCATCAGGTAGCTCAAGCTATTCGAACTGCTACTCATGAAGTAACGGGATACTCCCCTGCGTTTCTGAATTTTGCTAGGAATGTACCACTTTCTGGTGATTATTACGGTAAAGTTGCAGACAATGCCAATAATATTGTGTCTATAGAGGAGAAATCACAACGGTTACAGGATGTACAAACTTTGCCTAAATTATTTGTAGACGTTCGTAAAAAACTGAAGGATGCTTATCTTAGAAATGCAGAATATTATAATATGCGGAAACGTGATGTTGAGTTTCATGTAGGTGATAGGTTGTGGAAGAAAAATTTTGTACTATCTTCTAAAGTAAATAATTTTGCTGCAAAATTTGCGCCTAAGTATATTCCTTGTGTGGTTAATAAGGTGATTTCTAAGCTTGTGTATAACTTAAAAGATCTCGAAGGAAATAATTTGGGTAATTTTCACATTTCCGATCTTAAACAAAATTTTTCAGACTTTGATAAAAATTTACCGGGAGACAACGATAATAACGACAATGTAGAAGACCAATCAGATAATAATGAAGACACAAACTCAACCGACACTGAGTAAACTTATACTTAAACATAAAATTTTTTTGGTTTTTGGATGTAGTGAATGTGTGGAAGGTTTGGAGATGATGGATGTTGTTCTTAGGATATGTCATAGCTACTGTGGATGCTAACGGCCCCTTTCCAAGTTCAAAGGTTCTCATTACCTAGACTTCCTCGTCATTTGATTATGTTTGAATTATCAAAAATTTATTCATTTAATGTGATGTCTTCGATGGTTGTTGTTAGTTCGCGGTGTTCACCTAGTCATTATTTTCTTTTTCTACTTTGTCAGCATATGATGTACCTATTTACTTTAATAACAGTTAACTTATTTTATCTTATTACCTAATTTATCTTATTTTTATGTTATCTTATTCTATCTTACCAAATTATCTTTCTTATCTTATGGAGCGTTTTTTATTCTCGTGCTATGTTTCTCATAGAATACATTTTGGACAAATTTATATTAACTCTGTCGCGCTTATGTTTTAAAATTATCTTATCTTATTTAGCTTGTTCTGGGAGCAAGTTAATGAACTTTTGGATGGAATATTTTTAATGTATCAAGCCGATTTGGCATATCAAGATATATTAATTTTTTTTTCTTCCTTTAAAAGGTTTATATACCGTGTTTTGTATCTTATACGCTAATGTGTATTAGATTTATCGTACCTAGAGTCATTTTTATCGTGCATACTGTATGTAATCTGTCGCGTACGGGTTTAAGTACCTTTGGCAGTATACAGTGTGAATGTCTACTGGGTTATCTTATCGTATCTGTATGTGTATACAGATTATCTTTAGCTAGGAAATGTTAAAACATAATGTGGGTTTTGTTTTCATGGTTCATGTATTTAGTATAAGAAAGTACAATTTATATAGCTCTAAAGTATAATTTTTGGTAATTTTTTGTAATTTTTAAATGGGTATATCTTTCAGTGACTGTATTATAGACCATTTAATGGTGTAAAAACTATATAGAACTTTTCTTATCTATTGTGAATTTATCTAATACCGATTTTTACCTTATCTAATACCGTTTGTGACTTTATTTAGAACCGATTTTGACTTTTACGGTTTTTTTGTTCCTTTCCGATAGAAAAAAGGTACTACCGATTATGTCATCCATATCTTGCAATAGTTAACCTCATGACGGGTTTTTGGAAGTTTTATTCCTTTCTTGCTAAAAAAGGTCTTATTTGCTTTTTTAATTAATCATTTTTGTATTTTTTTAAGGCCTGGGTGGTGTGGAAACACATCACACAGTACCATTCATTAATTTTTTGTAACGTAGAGTCAAATTTCAGTTGGCAACTTAATTGCTGGGTATAGGTGGCTCGCCCGGGACTTGTCCCACTTTTTATAGGCCACTTGTGTCTAAAGTTCGTTTGTTATCTTTCCTAATTTTCTAATTTCTTTTTTTTTCCTCTTTCCTTCTCTATCTGATGATTATTATCTAACACATTTCTGCTTTCTTTTCTCTTTTCTTTCTAACTTTTATTTTTTTTTAATTTTTCCTGTGCGTTTTCTTTACTAGTTTTTGTCCTTTTTTTTCTTCTTTACCTTTCTTTGTCGTTTTTGCATTGCATTGCAGTGCTGCCTTGAAACAAATCGCCAGAGCACGAGGCTATCTCTCTGATATGTTTGGCGCAACTCTGGAATGGTTACTTTTACATACAAGTAACGAATGTGACAACAAGGACATACTGACTAATCCTTATTTCTTTAAATAACTTTAACCTTTTCCTATGTTATTTTTGTAATTCCTTATAATCCTTACTTGTTCTATGTAACTGTTTTGCTTAAACTTACGTTGGAGATCTTATCTGATATTAAACAACAACAAAAAAATTTTGCCTTCTGCAAAATTTTTTATATCGAGTAGAGGGGGTGTAACAGTACCTGTTAACATTTTAAGCACCTGTTATCCTAAATATTAAATTCAATTAGTACCGCTAGCTCCATCTATCCAAAAACATTTTTAATAATAAAATAATGAATACGGTATCTATAATTATAATTGGAAGTTCAAAGTAGCTACACTACGAGGTGTACTAATGAGTTGGCATTATCGAGTTGAATAGGTTTTAATAATTATTCCCAGTCTCATTTCTTCTATTGATTTACTGTCATATACAGGTATGTTTTTTTTTCCAATTTTATAATTCCTTTTTGTTAAGATATTTATAAAATATCGAAAGTTATATTATATTTTATTATATCAGATGAGAATTTCAACATATTTCATTATTATTCAAAGAATCTTTTTATGGTAATTAAAACTATTAATGATAATTTTTTATAAAAGGCGGGTAAAAGTACATTTCTGGAATTTTGATTAGTATGTAAGATTATTAAAAAGTAAATTTAATGTAAAAATGTATCTTTTGTAATCTATTAAAATACGTTAGCATCTAACTGTAGATTTCGGACTATGCTGATTTGTACTTTTTGTGCCAGAAAAGTAAATGTAACACGTGTTTGACAATGGTAATTTTCAGAAAGTTGGAATATAATACAGTAAACTAGAGGCAACTCTTTAATTGAAGATTCTGTAAACCAGAAGCATCTCTTGAATTTGGAGATTCCGTAAACTTGAACAGCTTGTAAACTTTAAGCTCTCGTATGTACATTCTTAACTGGATTATCTTTACAACTGGGGCAGATCATCCCTCCACTAGTGATCTTCCATAATCATTTGGAACCACCTAGACAGTGCCGTAGCGACCCCAAGGTGCGGCGAAGGATCGTCCACTATTGTAACAGATAAGTTTATTGTGATCTATCAAGTTTACTGTTCCCATATTTTTTCTCTTTTATTTCCGTGTATATCTATCTATATCGTCAACTGTATTAGAATAAGTATTTTTAAAGAACTGTTTGCGGATTATTTTGTTGTAACGTATTCTCTACCTCATTAATTTCAGCACCAAGGAAATCTTATTATCTTTTATATGTTTGTACATTTTCAAATTATTTTTTTATCTTCATAGACCGTTTTTTCTGACATCTTTCTGTCATCTTATGATACTTATTTAAATAACTCAGCTTAAAACAACTTTCTTCAGTAGTATCATAAAAAATAAAAAGATTTCAGTGGCGCCCTTATAATTTCTTAGAGAAACAAATATTGTACAATAGTCAGAGCTAATGAACTTACTCACCCCTAGCCGAGGTATTTAACGATCATAATTTTTGTGTGATAAACATTTATAAATTCTGTTAATTATTGAAGTATCTTTTACCACTAATTAAAGACGAAATTAAGCTTAATGTTTGTTTTATTGTAAATTACATTTTTTCTTTTGGTATATTGTTATTTTTTTCAAAAAAGTTAACTAAATATTTTTATAAATTCACTATCAACAGGTAAATCATATTACAAATTTGTCGCCCAACGCACAAATAATATTACAACTTGCTCATAAATTAACCTACACTGTAAAAATTTATTTGTACACTTTATCTTTTCCGAAATAGTTAGCGGATTAACCCGGCTATTTGCTATTCATGTATTTTATTGGAAACTATTCTACACTGTGAAAAATTTATTTTCTAATTTTCAAATCTGTTTTATGAAATAGTTGTATTTTTGAATCAGGTTGGTTACGTCTGGAATCAATCATGACCTTAACCCATTTAAAAAATAAACGACGCGGTTGTAAGACGCAATTAACGCGGATTGAAAAATTCGTAAAGGAGCTCGATGACTCCGAAGAAATCTATTTACTTAATGTTAAACTTAAAAATATCTCTGGTCATTATAAAAATTATCAAAGCATTCAATTGGAAATTGCTTCCTTATCTAATACAGACGAAGATTGTCTCTCTTCGGACGGTATCGCTGAAAATGTAGTCGCGGATCGTTTCGAATCTTGTATGGCCAAGCTTGAACATCTTATCGGAAATAAACAAAAAGAATTACTACCTTTAACTACTAATGAATCAAACGAGGTTTCCAATGTCGTTTTACCCAAAATTAACATTAAACCGTTTTCTGGTTTGGCACAAGAGTGGCCATCTTTTATTGACCTTTTTACGGCATTGGTTCTCAATAACAATAAGCTGAAATCAGACGGTGAGAAATTTTACTATCTTAAAGGTTTTTTACGCGGACCTCCGTTGGAAATGATTGATTCCTTGGGGGTAACTAATCAGAATTTAAATATTGCTTTGAATATTCTCAAAAATGCTTATGATGATAAATATAAATTATTGTATTCTTTGTTCCAAACCTTAGTGGATCAGAAACCAGTTTCTAAAAGCACTCCGTCTGAGTTGCGCGAATTTCAGATTTCTACCCGAAAAACATTTGATTTAATTAACAATTTAAAATCGGCACCAGAAGTGAATTTTGAGTCATTAATAATATTTTTGATGGAACAAAAGCTTGATTTTAACTCCAGAAGAGCTTTTGAAAGTGAGCGGAAACCGGAAGATATTCCTACCGCTGAATACTTTTTCGATTTTCTACAGAAACGTCAATCCATGTTGGAGAATTTGAATCTTTTTGAAGCTAATAAAAAAGTTAAACCTCAAACTAAATATCCCGATTCCAGCAGAAATAAAGTAACACTTGTCTCTAGTTTCAATTCTTCAAATAATAATCATGCACATAACTCCCGAGCTGGAGCTAACAAACCGAGCTGTCTTAATTGTTCGGATCCCTCTCATTCTATTTACGGTTATTCTAAATTTATGACCTTATCACCTCAAGATAGGTACCAGTTCGTTAAAACTAAAAAACGTTGCGTTAACTGTTTGAACGGTACCCATATTACTGCTAATTGTAAGTCTCTTCGAAGATGCGTGACGTGTAATAAGTCTCATCATAGCTACTTACACTTCGATAATCATAATCAACTGGCTAATAATTATCACAATCTAAATACTTCTAGAGCTGCTACTTCCGGAAGCTCTAATTCAACTTCTTCTACCCATGTAAATACTCCTCCCAATAATAATAGTAGATCTAATTTTTTAAACTCCTCATTATCAAGTCAACCACCTGAACCCTCGACTTCGGTGGCTCCCCAAACTATTTTAGCCGCTATGTCAGTCAAAGATAATATTGTGCTTTTACCTACGGCCTTAGTGAATGTAAATGGTTCCCATGGTCGGTCTTTCATGGCTCGAGCTCTGCTGGACTCAGCTACCCAAATGAGCGTTATCAACCGAAGCTTTGCCCAAAAATTGAATTTACCTCCACGGAAACAAAGTCTAAGTATCTCTGGCTTAGGTAGTAATAATTGTACCCATAGCGATGAAGTGATAGATATCACATTCACTTCGCAAGTTGCACCTTACCATACCTTTAGTATTTCTTGCTCGGTTATAGACAAAATAACTAATAGCTTACCTCAATTCTCTATATCCCCTTCTAATTTGGAAATTCCTCCTCACGTAAAGCTTGAACTTGCTGATCCTCTCTTTTTTGAATCCGGTCAAATAGACCTTCTCATTGGCTGCGATTTGTATCACTTCTTACTTAAAGCAACCGTGATTAATACAGGTCCCACTTCGCCTTCCTTCATAGACACTCATCTTGGATACGTTATAGCTGGTCCTATTCAGTTTAATAACTTTGGGTTGCCAATTAATGTAAATAATTTTGCTGCTTCATTTTTAACTGTTTGTAATGATCAACACGAGCAAGATAATAAACTCCATCTAACCATGGAAAAATTTTGGGAGCTAGAAGACATCCCTGAATGTCAACCGCAATACTCCAGCGACGAATTCGTGGAACAACTATTTCAGGATACCACAGTGATCCTGCCTTCCGGTCGTTATCAAGTAAATATGCCGCTCATTGAAAATCATTCTAAAAAGTTAGGCCAGTCATTTGGAATGGCCTCCCAAAGATTCTCTTCTCTTGAGAAAAAGTTCAAGTTTAATTTCACTCTTTTTTCGGAATCTAAAAATGTTATTTCCGAATATCTCACACTCGGTCACGCTCAAGTAGTACCTTTGGGTTTTTATAATTCTATAAGTAATGAGTTCAAATACTTTATACCTCATAGGGCGATGATACGCGAGGATAGTGTATCTACCAAACTTCGGGTCGTTTTTGATTTTTCGGCTAAAACCGATTCTGGTTTTTCCCTCAATGATTTAACTTCAAAGGGTTATCAGGTTCAAGACAATCTTTTTGATATCCTATGTAGATTCAGGTGCTACAAATATGCCCTCTGTGCCGACAAAAGGCATACATTGCTATTTTTATATGTATGGTGACAAAGGCGGTGCATATTGATTTGGTAAGTGATCTTTCTTCCGAGGCTTTTATTGCCGCCTTGAAAAGATTCATCAGTCGTAGGGGAAATCCTCACACAATATATTCGGATAATGGTTCTAATTTTATTGGGGCTCGAAACCAGTTTCGAGAGCTTTCCCGGTTTCTACAATCTTCTAGTAATATTTCTAAAATAAAATCTTTTTTATCTGTGACCGAAATTTCATGGAAATTTATCCCACCCCGTTCGCCGCACTGGGGTGGATTATGGGAAGCCGCCGTGAAAAGTGCGAAATCTCATCTTACCAAAATTATTGGTTCTTCCTGTCTTACTTTCGAGGAGCATTCCACGGTTCTGACGCAAGTTGAAGCTATCTTGAACAGCAGACCGTTATACCCAATGTCTAATGATCCCAACGATTTGACTCCCCTAACCCCTGGTCATTTTCTGATCGGCGGTGCTTTGACAGCGTATCCCGACCGGGACCTGTCGACTTTACCTGTTAATAGATTAACGCTTTGGGAACATTGTGTTAAACTGAAACAGGAGTTCTGGAAAAGATGGAGCACTGACTATCTGCACTGATTGCAGCATCGGCCTAAATGGTGCAAATCTTCCATTAACCTTCAGCTTAACCAACTAGTACTGGTGCAAGCTGAAGATCGTCCTCCCTTAAACTGGCCCCTTGCCAGAGTAGTCGAACTGCTTACCGGTAAAGATGGCAAGGTCCGCGCCGCCCGTGTAAAAACGCAAGACGGCGTATATACTCGCCCTATAACCAAGTTAGCCCCTCTTCCCTGTGAAGATTGAGTTTCGCTGAAAAACATTTTTTTCTCTTTTTCCTTATTTAGTCATTATTGCCGTTCTTGGTTCTCTGCGCATTCAATCCCTCCTACGATCACACTCTTTGCTCCAATTCTTCCCCCCCCCCCCCAGTATGTATAAATTTCCTATAAATTTATCCATGGTTCAGCTCCCGCTCTATGAACATACATATTGTAAGCTCCCACTCTATCACGCAACGATCCGTATCGATTTGGCACGAACGTCAGCCCTCCAGGGCCGATATATTCAAAATCGCCCTCTCTGCTTTTAACTGTGGTGGCGAGAACATCTCAGCTCCTTATAAATCCGAAAATGTAAACTTTTAACGTATATTGTTGGGTTTCATTTCAGTTAATTAATTTTTTACTTGCTAAATTAGAGTCAGTGATTTGTGTCCAGTTATACTGTAAGTACTTTGAAACATGTTACAACTAGTTTGGAAATAATTTTCCATTTTAACCGTCATTGTCGCGCTGTTGCCAAACTGTTGCCGGTTTCCTACAATCTGCGGTATCTTTAAACATTAAGATTTGGAGCAAAGACACCTATAATATCTAACAAATGTTAAATGTAACGAGTATTATCGGATATCTCGCGATTTATGTAATAATCGTATATTTGTATGTATATTTGATACTTTTCAGTATAAAGATTGGTATCTCAATTAATGATTTTTATTTATTCCTACAATCTAAATCTTTCATAGCTGCTAGCGCTTTTGCTAGCTGGTCCTTCGAAGCTGCTTTTTCTCACTCACTGCCAACTGAACTTGGCCAGCTTAAATTTGAAGCCGCTCAAAACATGTGCTAGGAGATCAACCAGCATATTATCTCGCTAAGGCGAGCTCCTTGAATATTGCACAAGAAGAAAGAAGTAGAAACTAACCCGCTAGAGAGAGGATCAACCTTGTCCGCTCTTATTGGCAACTAGAATTCGAAGAAGTTCCTAAGAAGATTAAGTTTATGTGAGTACATTATACTATTATACCATCCATATTTATACCTTATATTTCATCTTGATACATACAAATTATCAATTAATAAGATACCAAGCAGATAACATTCCCCCATTTGATGGTAACCCCAAACAAATTAATCCATTTATTAGATGTGAAAATTTTTTAAATAACCATAAAGATAAAACTAATGTTAATGCACCAATGCACCAATACATGCTATTCTCTGACAAGTACCTCCATTCGACAAATTAGTTTCGTTTCCGATAGTTGGTGT
Organism: Ophraella communa; assembly: GCA_035357415.1. Classification (NCBI taxonomy): domain Eukaryota; kingdom Metazoa; phylum Arthropoda; class Insecta; order Coleoptera; family Chrysomelidae; genus Ophraella; species Ophraella communa. Next base: position 482,533 of record JAYKXQ010000054.1, read on the forward strand.
TTGTTACTACAATTGCTATTGGTTTTAATTTAAACCAGTTAATCTGTGCTATCACTTAAATATTATGGACTTTTGTGTTTGGGTGATACACGATGTTATTCTTCAGTAAGATTATCCTGTTACTTATTAGCCTTCAGGGGTTAACGAGCACGTGCTTGGACCTATCGTCTGATACTCCCTGGCTGGTTTCGCCGGTAGTTCTGCGAAGCAGAACTTTTTCTTATGCGTGGATACTAAGAAACATCTACTTTTTAACCATAGTTAAAAACTTTTTTAGCATCTACACTGGACATGACCTTATTTCTAGTACCTGCTTTTATTTCTTTTGGAGGTCCTGTAAACTATCTCTGCTTACCATGTTCTACCAAGTTTTGGCGGATCCTTTTCTTTCTTTATTATACCCTTTCTTTTTCAATATTAGTTATTTCATAACCACTTAATATCAATATTTCATTCTCAATTTTATTATTTACTTACTTTAATTACTTAGCATTAGTTTAGTCCCAAAATTTAGTTACTAAGTTTTTCAATGACACATTATTATCCATTCTTTGCTAAGTTCATGCAAGCATGGTGGATGTTATGATTTTTTCTTGTATCACTTTGTAAGTTTTTTAAGGTATGTATCACTAATGTAAATCTGTATTTCTTCTTATTCTGTATTTATTTTTAGCCTGATGATGGCCTATAGATAGGCCGAAACTAGTAGCTGTCAATAATTTAAATAAAAATTTTGTGACATTGACTTTGATTTTTCTTTGTCCAATATATGTTTATTTTATACAATATTAAGTAAATTAACTGATAGGGTTGCATATTTGATTGCTTCTCGCACAGAATTAGATACTTGGTTAAAAGTTAAAGATGCATTATTGGTAACATTTTCTGATCAAAGATCCATAGATTGTTTAGTGCAAGACATAATATCATTGAAACCGAATCGTAACGAAAGTCCTCTAGATTTTGGACTAAGAATTCAAGATTCGCGTAGTCTATTATTTTCAAAAATTAATTTAAGTGACGATAGTAGAGAATTAAAACTTTTAAAAATTCAACAATTTGTTAAATATGTAATTTAATAGATCAAATTTTGGATAGATTAGGTCGAGCATGTTATTTCGCTACATTAGATTTAGTTAATAGCTATCATCAAATCGAAATGGATCCAAATGATGTTCCTAGCATTGTCCCAGCATTTTCAACAGAAACGGGTCATTATGAATTTTTAAGAATGAGTTTTGGATTAAAAAATGCTCCGGCAACTTTTCAGAGAGTAATGAATAATGTTTTACGTGTTTTTCAAAATGAAATTTGTTATGTATATTTAGATGATATCATTGTTTTTTCTACTTCATTACAAGAACATATTGATAGGTTAAAGAAAATTTTTGAAAGACTCAGACAATCAAATTTAAAAATACAGTTAGATAAATCAGAATTTTTACATACTGAAGTTGCATATTTAGGTCATGTTATAACTAAAGATGGAGTAAAACCAAACCCAGATAAAATTAAGGCAATTAAGGCAAAATTTTCCTATTCCACAAAATCAAAAACAAATTAAATCATTTTAAGGATTAGCTGGTTATTATAGAAAATGTATTAATAATTTTGCAAAGATTGCTAAACCTTTAACTAATTCATTAAAAAAGAATGCTAGAGTAATCCATACACCAGAATTTGTAAAATCATTCAATCATTTAAAAGAAGTTTTAATTAATGCTTCAATATTAAAATATCCTGATTTTTCGAAACCATTTTTATTGACTGCTGATGCTTCTAATGTTGCGTTAGGCACAGTATTATCTCAAGGAACTTCAACTAATGATCACCCGGTAGCTTATGCATCTAGAACTTTAAATAACACCGAACAAAAATATTCTACTATTGAAAAAGAACTTTTAGGCATAGTATGGGCACACTGTAAAAAATATATGTAATTTTCCATAAAAAATAGCTAATATTAAAAAAAATGATTAAATTTATACATTTTGGCTTAATTTACATAAAAAGTTAAGTAAACCGGATTTTTATGTAAAATTATATTTTTATTATATATTTTATGAAATATTGTACAATTTATTAAAAAACCACAAAAATTTGTGTAATTTTTGCAGATTTTGTGCAAATTTAGCAAAGAATATTTACTTTTACACAGTTATTCTAAAAATTCAAAAAACAAAATTTATTTTTAAAAAAAGTTGGTAAAATAATGTTCAAAATGTGTAAAAATACATAAAATGTAATTTTTTTAAATTTTACCTTAAATGTCAAAAAGAGACATATTTTTACATAATTTGTGTAAAACCACACAAAACCTTATTTAATTTTGCTACGACAATGGGAATTTCAAACAATATATATAAAAATAATTAAAAGGTTGGGCAATTTTAGCTGTCAGTTGTACAAATATGTATAATATAGAGCTTTGTTTAGCACTATTTGTGTAGAAATACACAACAAATGAGTATAAATAATTGTTTTTTATACAAAAATTCAGAATCTATAGTTTACGTTTAATCTTAAAGCTATGAAAAATTTACCAAACAAATATTTTCTAATAAAAAATTATGGAAAAATTTCTAGGAACGTTTAGTTTTACACAATATATGTAAATGTACACAAAATATGACCAAATAAGTCTATAAATTTAGCAATTTAAGTTACCAAATGTGTAAATACTTTTTTAATTTGTCTAAAAGTATAAAAAGTTTGTTGATTAAAAAAATTGTGGGCCAAATTGTTATATACCAATGCTTTTAGACTGAGAATATGTGTGGGGTGTGCCAATTTATAACTGCGTTCTAGAGTGACAACGGCCGCTGCGATGGCTATATTATATAGCCATAAAACGCCACAAATTATCTTAAATAATAATCAATTATAGTATGTTGTCTACCGAACCATGTATTCATTATTTGAAATAATTTAATATCAGACCGAAAATTTGCAATTCACATCACATCTCTAATACAATTTTATGCTAAATTTATAATTTATAGGCACCTATAATGTAAAATTAAATAATATATTTTATAAACTCTTTTTCTTAATAACTTTTACTAAGTATATTTTTTTTTGACAGATTTTAGGAAAATTATTCTTAAAACTTCTAAAAATTTTTACTTTCTTATAATTATTATGGTACTTTACTTTTTTCTAATAAATGATACATTTTTTATTAATATCTTATTAGCTGGTACAGTTTGAATTACATAAAATTTAATTTATTAGAAAAATGTAAAGTAATTAATTGACAATAATTAACAATAACCCTTTCAGTTAAGTCTAATTTTTATTTCAATTTATTTGTTTTTAGAGTTGCAGTATTTTTATATTTTATTTATTTTATATTGCGTAAGTACTTAGAGATTCAAATATAAATGTTTAAATAGTTTAGTGTTTTTATACCAGTTTACAAATATCTTATACTTTGCAGCATATAACAATAAACATTATCCTATTTTCACTTCCTAAAAAAATAGTTGCAATTTGTGTACGTAATTACAGGTAATAATAATAATAATCTTTATTTGTCCTGTAAGATCATACAAATGATATAGGATAAGTCAAAAGTACACAATGAAGCAATAAAATACGATTAAAACAACACATAACAAGAAAATTACATAAATAACTTAAAAAAATAAAATACACTTACAATACTAGATATAAAAAAAAACACATTAAAAAAACCATATTGCTAATATCTTTTTTCTAAAAATTCCGATATATTATAAAAACAATTGGTTACCAAAAATTGTTTTAATTCTATTTTAAATTTATTAGAATTTTTTTCATGCATTAGACAAATGGGCAAGTGATTCATAAATTGAACACCTTTATATATCGGGCTTCTTTCGAAATCGGCTGTTTTATGTTTTAATGGTCTAAGATTGCCTGCCATTCTAGTTGGATAATCGTGAAAATCGGAATTAACAGCTAATGTCCCATAATTGCTCTTTGCATACATTATGCATTTGTAAATATAAATGGAAAAAAATGTAAGCAAATTATATTTTTTAAAATGTTCTCTACAGGTTTCACCACTTTTAAGTGAAAATATTATACGAAGAATGCGCTTTTGACAGATAAACACTCTGAATGCATTAGCAACCCCACCCCAAAGTACAACATTGTACGCGATATGCGAGTATGCCATAGCGTAATAAACATTAATTAGTTGATTTATATCGAGAGTATTTTTTAATTGCAAAATTGCGTAGTAGCTACTGTTAAGCTTACCACATATATGATCAATGTTGCTGCTCCATGACATATTACTGTCCACATACAATCCTAGAAATTTTGTGGATTTTGAAAAAGCAATATGACTGGACCCTACTGTAATGGCAGAGATTTGAGGTAACTCACTTCTGTATGTAAATTGCATGCAAACAGTTTTCTCTGCATTTACTATTAGGCGATTTTTATTGCACCATGTCATAAATTCTTCAGCAAGTAAATTCATTTTAACCATCAGTTCTTCATCAGAATCGGCGTCAACAGCCAACGTCGTATCATCCGCATATAGTATTACATTATCCGTACTTACGTGGTGAGCCATTTCATTTACATACAATAAAAATATCAATGGTCCTAACACTGATCCCTGGGGCACGCCCATATCCACACCATAAGGCAGGGATGTTTGTTCTTCAATTTTAACCAAAATTTGTCTGTTTTCCATATAAGAAGTAAGCCATGACAAGAAATTACCCCTAAATCCTAGATTTTCCAATTTGCTGATGATAATCCTTAAATTTACCGAATCAAACGTCTTTGAAAGATCAAAAAAGATAGCACCCACCTTCTTCCTTTTGTCAAGGGATTCATGTACAAAATTAAATAGTGCAATTGATGCAGTTTCCGTTGACCTTCCTGGTAAAAAACCGTTTTGGTGTTCTGTTAAAACATTATATTTTAATAAAAAAGAAAGCATTTGTTTATAGATACATTTTTCAATGATTTTACAAATAACAGTTTGAACAGTTATAGGACGGTAATTTTCCAGGAGCAAATGATTTTCTTTTTTAAATATCGGAGTAACAACACCTATTTTTAGTTCTTTTGGAAATACACCAACTGTTACAGAACAATTTATAATATCAGACAATGCATGTGCAATATACGGACCAATACTTTTTACTATCTTGGTGGAAATGTTATCAATACCCTGAGAGTTTACATTTTTTAATTCATTTATAACCAATATTATATCATAGGGTACAACAGGCTGAAAATAGAAAGTATGTGGATTATACATTGTTGTAAAATTTTGTAAATTATTGTTTTTGAATTTTGTATTGATTGCTTCCTTGGCATGGGTTGAAAAGAATTTAGCAAACAAATTAGCAATATTATACTTATTTTCTATAATTTCACCATTCATCAAAATTTTTTGTACCCCCACTTGACTAGATTTACCTGTTTTTTACCTCACAGTCTTCCATATAAATTTTTGTTTTTGTTGAATATTTTTATTCTCCAAACTTTTTTGGTACTGCTGTTTTCTGGCTTTATTTATTTCATTAATATAATTTTTTCTTGATGTTTTATAATATTGATGATCTTGTACATTTATTGAATGTTTAGTTAGCCAGTGTAAGTTTCTAATCTCCTCACCCATTTGTCTAATGTTATGGTCAATCCAGGATCGTTTACTACAGCTACTTACAAATTTAGTCAGTACAGGACATATTAAATCAATGTAATACAAAATAGTATTCAAAAACTCCCCGAAAACATCATCAACATTGTAATTATCGGGTACACTTAGATGTTCATAAACAGACTGAAAATTTTCAGTTGAAAGTTTATTCTGAAGACATAATAAATTTGAATCAGATAAATTTCTGTATTGAATTTTTACTGGTTTATTTTTAAAAGAGTTTCCATACAAGATATTTGTTTTACAATCGATTGAGATATCAAGACCTAAGTGATCTCCTAGAAAAAAATCATTTGTTTTTTCATTATATTCATAAGGAATATGCATTAAACAATAGTCAAGTTTTGTTCGTGTTGTCTTATTATTTTTATCCGTAAAAATACGAGTAGGTTCTCGGTTTTGCAAATTCAAGTCAAAGCTGTCAATAAGATCATCAAGTAACTTTTTTTCCTTTGAATTAGTTAAATAATTAATATTAAAGTCTCCACAAACTGTGATAAACTTATATTTTTACTTATATAATTGTTATTGTTATCCATGTAATTAGGCTAACCAGCCTGTTTGGATGAATAAATAAATAAATAAATAAATAAATAAATTTTTTTGTACAGAAGTTTAAAGTATCAAATAGTCTGTCTATGAACACCCGCATGTCGCCCGACGGTGATCTATACAAGTTTAAGATACACCATTTTGACGTTTCTGAAATAATGGAAATGCCGCATATCTCGAAATCCAACTCTATTGAAATATTATTTAGATAGTCAATTTTTTTAAAATTAGAACATTTTTTAGTGAGTATTAGGACTCCACCATGAATTCTTTTAGTTCTGTTGAAATAAGCGACTAAATTATAGTTATTAAAATGTACAAGTTTTATACTATCATCACTGCACCACGTTTCAGTTAAACATAAAATATCAGGTGCATATTTATCAATAAGTAATTCAATTCTATTTGTTTTATTCGAAAGAGATTGGCAATTAATACTAATGAGACGAATATTCACATCCCCAATTTTATCACTACCACTATTAATCTGCTTTTCTTGATATAAAATTTGCATAATTCAGGACCCCACTATAACTCTTCGTTGGTCCGCAATTGAAGGGTGCTAAAAATCGCAATACTTTTTATATATTCAATAAAAAAAAATTATGCACCAACTTTTTATATAACTATTAAGAAAAATAAACACATTTTAAATAATGATGCTTTATAAATACTTTATAAAATATAAAACCCCTTTTATTTTAATTATTGTATAAATAATTCAAAAAAAGTAAAAATACACAAAATATTGGTCTTTTTTTAAATTTTAAACAAAATGAGACATATTTTTACATAATTTGTGTAAAAACACACAGCGCCTTATTTAATATTGCTACAACAATAGGATTTTCAAACAACATATTTAAAAATAACTAAAAGTTTGGGCAATTTTTGCTATCTGTTGTACAAATATATAGGGTCAATAAAGTTGAAAAACATAATTTTTTAAATACTGTAGGTACATTTTATAAAAAAAGGGTTGAAAAATGCTTTCTTCGGGTTAAATTTGTTGTTAGAGAGAAATATTTAATCAAAGTTTATTTCAAATATTTATTTTTTAGCCGTGAATATGATAGTAGATAGATAGTAGAGGTATGTAAAGTCCATCTTACTAAGAATAATAAATAACTAAACATTTGAACGTTTGAACGTATATTTAAAATAGCTTTTAAAATACAATGACAGCTGACGATGCTAGTTTTAGTAAAACGACTGTTATTGTATTTTAAAAGTTTTTAATTAAATTTGTTAAAATTTGCACATTTTTTTGATTAAAAATTAACTTGATACCTAATGGTAAAGAATTTTTTTTCTAAAATTACACATTATTTATGGTTTTTTCCACATATTGTGTAAAATTACACAAGATTTATAAAAAATTACACAAGATTTAAAAAAATTATTCACTATTTATGTAATTTTCTATTATCTTTGCCAAAATAATAACTACAATTATTGCGGCAAGTGCGGTGCTTACAAAATGTCGTAAAAAAATTGTTTAATTTTTATTTAAAGATCTCATTATATTTATTATGATTTTCATCTTAGTTTAGTTAATTGTATGTTGGAGACAAAAAATATATATAAATTATTTATTATTTGACCAAAATTTGATGCATTATTATGAGTATTATTACAAATAAAAAGACGTGACTGTAAGTACTCACAGAAAAAAAATTAAATTAATGTTAGTTAACTTTTGGTGTAAAGTCTGAGTGTACACATTTTATATGAGAGGTATTTACATTAAGGTTAATGTTCCAGATATATTACTGGAAATAATTCTTGTCTGTCGTTGTTGTTTCTTATTATCTCTAGAATAAACTACAGTAAAATAAATACGTAAATAAAATTATAATAAATTATTAAAAATTCAAAAATTTCGTAAAAAATTACATGGAAAAAAGTCCTAAGAGAATTAGCTCTCAACTCCCTAATTAGAAAAAAACTTTAGTTTAGTTTTCTAATGGAAAAATTAAAAGTTGTTGAAACAAATAGTTTTCTATTTTATTCTTTTTAAATTTTTGGTTGTTAATCCTCTCAGGAAGATGTACAAGGTGTCCCAGATTGCTCTCTTTTAACAGGTATCTTGTAAACTATAGCAAATAAAAAAAAAACTACTGATTTTCGAGTTTTTTTTTTAAATAATTACCAATTAATGGAGAAACCAAAAAATCCATAGGTATATAAATTTTTTATGAAAATAAATATACTATTTTTTTCACATATCAAAAATATATACTTTGCTATACCGTGAAGTTTTACCTATAACATTTTATTTGAAAACGTTACGCCTATGCTTAGTTTTATTGCACCCTTGAGGGCCTCTCAGCCCTCATCCCTCAACCAACAATCAACGCTTCGCCAGTACGAGAGTTTCAACGAGTACTACTCTCGTGTATATAAATATCTTCCTAAGAGATAAAATAAATTAAATTAGTAAATTTCAAAGTATATAGTGTTTTATTATTCTTTATTTATTATTCTACTGCGGTTTATTTTAAAGATAATAATAAAAAAAAGTATGCTTGTTTTCAATGATATCTGGAAATAACTAAAAACTGACAAATATTTTAATAAGTTATTATTTTGTGATAAACCAAATAGTTTAAAAAATTTGTTTCATAAAAATGCTATTAAAATATACTTCCCATGAAAATATGTTTACCATTAACTATTATTATTTTTTTAATTCTTTAAAAAAAATTTTAAAAAGGTAATTTATAAGCACCTCTATAAAACTTTATACATATTGTATATTTTTGAAAATTATTTTAAATAAAAATTAAGTAAATAACAATATTTTGCTTTTTAATCTTTTAGCTGCAGAAAAATTAGGCATTAATGGAGATACTATAGTTTTAGAATCTGATGGTACCCCAATTGAGACAGACAACAGTCTCAAAAGACATAAAAATGAAACGCTTATCTAGTCCAGTACGTGGGTATCAAAAAGGGTTGTTTGAATGCAAAAGGTGGGGTAGTAGCGATTTTTTAGTATGTTGTTAGGCTTGAGGCCCTAATGAAAAATAAAAGTTTTCGACCTCGAGGCGCATGCACTCGAGCCGCCATCTTGGATTTTAGGTGCAAAAATTTGTTTTTTTGATAACTCAGAAACGGTAACTTTCACGACAAAAGATGTTCCATACAAAGTTAAAGAGAACAAAATTTCCTACATTTTTTGTAGAAACAAAAATTTTTGTAGCACACATATGTTAGGAGTTGCGGCTCCGTGGAATTGCACTATTCGAAAAAAAAAAGTATTGAAACACTTGTGAGGACTTTTAACACAATTTATTTACAAATTGTTTGAATACAAGAATTCAGCTGGTTACAAATTACTAACTGTCACTTTTGACTTTTAAACTTCACCAAAAGCTGAACTAACACTAACTAACTACCGCGAATGACACGCTTTATATATCAAAATACTTGACATCTCGATTTTTCTCGAAACAACTATTTACTAAAATCCAAATAATACTAGAATGTTCCCGAATAACTGCCAACCTAAAATAATTATATATCATGTCAAGTTATTGTCAAAATCTTCTTCCTCATTTACGGACTCCACCCTTTATGACAAGCAGCTACATTAAAATACATGCATTCCTCTCGCATCTGTCACAATCATCCGTCACATTCATCCGTCACACATCTGTCACCCGTTACACTGCCCCCTCCTTAGGTTCATTCCTCCCGGAATGTGATAACTCTCCGGAGTAGACTTTAGGGTCATCTTCGGAACTGGTCGAACCCTCTACCCGAAGTTGCTGTACCTCCCTACTGTGATCACCCTGATATAACGCCAACCTATCATGATGGACTACGACGGGTTTTCATTTGAGGACTCTAACAATCCGATAGATCACATCATTGATTCTCTTTTTAATCAAATATGGACCTTCCCACTTCTTTTGAAGTTTCGGACACACACCCCGTTTCCGTCGAGGATTATAGAGCCAGACCAATTCCCCAGGTTCATAAGTGTTTCCTGTTTCTCGTGAGTCGTAGTACCTTTTCATCCGGTCACTGGAGAGTTGTAGTTTGTGGCGCACCAGTTCATGAATATTTTCGATCTTCTTTAGAAGATCTGCGACGTATTCTTCACCGGTCGCTATTTCACCAGGTTTGCTCCCATATATCAAGTCGCAAGGTAATCTACTTTCCCTACCAAAGAGGACTTTCGCGGGTGTCTGACCCGTAGATTCATTGACAGCCGATCGGATAGCCATTAAAAATAGCGGAATATGTTTATCCCAATCTTTCTGATGTTCTGAGACCACTTTCGATAAATAATTTGCAATGGTTCGGTTCATTTGTTCAACCATTCCATCAGACTGTGGATGCATCGCTGTAGTTCTAGTTTTATGGATACCTAATCGTTTGCAGACTTCTTGAAATAGCTTGCTTTTAAAATTTCTTCCCTGATCTGCGTGCAGCTCCAACGGTACCCCAAAACGGCTAATAAACTCGTTGACCAGAATATCGGCCAAGGTAGGGGCTTCTTGGTTGGGAACAGGGTAGGCTTCCACCCATTTAGAAAAGTAGTCCATCACAACGAAGATGTATTTATTTCCAACCTCACTAGTGGGTAGTGGCCCCAACACATCTACGGCGATTCTTACGATTGGACTTCCGACAAGGTATTGCTGCATCTCTGCTTTAGGTTTACGATTAGGTCCATTGCTAGCAGCGCACGTCGTGCATTTGGGACACCAATCTTTAACATCGTTGGAGCAATTAACCCAATAAAATCTATCCCGGACTTTTTGCAGCGTCTGTGTAATACCTAGGTGTCCTCCAGATATGTCATCATGAAGTTGTTTTAAAATTTTCGGCACCGTTCTTCTTGGGACCACAGTTTGTTTCTTGATTTCTGAGCCTTCAGGGTTTTCAACTATCCTTTTAAGGAGCCCACCGTCTAAAGTCAAAGAATTCCATTGGGCCCAATATGATTTTAAGACCGGAGAGGACGATGATACCTCTCGCCATAGGGGACGCTGATCTGTTCTTTTCCATTCCAGTATCTTCCTAATAACGTGATCGTTCTTTTGTTCTTCATTCTGGAGCACAAGTCGTCTGGCACCACTTTTATTAGAGCGAGCTTCTCGTTTTGTTCGAGTCGACTGCAATTTGTGCAATTAGGTGGGCATGGCCTTCTAGAAAGTGCATCGGCGTTACAGTGCTTAATTCCAGGTCTATGATCGATTTCAAAATCGTATTCCTGGAGTTTTTCCAACCATCTTGCTATCTGCCCCTCTGGATTTCTAAAGCTCAGTAGCCACTTTAAACTGGCATGGTCTGTTCTAATTAGGAATCTTTTGCCATACAAGTATTTTTGGAAATGTTCCACAGACTTCACAACTGCGAGGAGTTCACGTCTCGTTACGCAATAGTTTCTTTCAGGTTTTGATAATGTCTTGCTAAAATATCCTAGAACTCTTTCTTTTCCGTCTTGCAGTTGTGAAAGTATAGCTCCGATTCCCACATTGCTAGCGTCGGTATCCAGAATAAGTCGGCCCTCAGGACGAGGATAAGCGAGAACAGGGGCCGAAGTCAATTCCTTCTTTAAAAATTCAAAGGCCTTTTGGCATTCTTCACTCCAACAAAAAGTCTTATCTTGCTCAGTTAGTTTAGTTAAGGGCTTGGCGATGTCTCCAAAATTTCTAACAAATCGTCTGGAATATGAGCTAAGACCCAGGAAGCTACGAAGTTGATGCTTATCAGAAGGGACCGGCCACTCTTGAACGGCTTGAATCTTGGCGGGATCTACAGTAACGCCATCCTTGCTTACAACATGTCCCAAATAACTGACCTGTCTCTGGAGCAAGTTACATTTCTTAACATTCAATGTGAGATTGGCCTTTTTTAGTCGTCGAAAGACTTCTTCTAGGTTAGCCAAATGTTCCTTAAAATCCCTACCCATTATAATGATGTCATCTAAGTAGACCAAACAAGATTCCCAGGATAAACCTCGAAGAATAGTTTCCATCAACCGCTCAAAGGTAGCAGGAGCATTGCATAAGCCAAATGGAAGGACGGTAAATTGCCACAAGCCTGATCCACTAGTGAAGGTGGTCTTCTCTTTGTCAGAATGATCCATTTCAACCTGCCAGTATCCGCTCTTTAGATCTAACGTAGAGAAAAGGGTAGAGCCACCTAAGGCGTCGAGGGCATCGTCAATCCTCGGAAGGGGATAACTATCCTTCTTCGTAACCTCATTCAACTTCCTATAGTCAACGCAGAACCGCATTGATCCGTCTCTTTTCCTTACCAATACAACGGGAGAAGCCCACGGACTATTAGAGGGTTCAACTATTCCATCCCGAATCATTTCTTGGAGGGCCTTGTCCGCTTCTTCCTTTTTAACTTGAGGCAATCGTCGGGGTACCTGACGAATCGGACGTGCATCGCCAGTCTCAATCTTGTGCTTGACTATGTCGGTCCTTCCCAGTTTACTTCCAGAACCGAAGACAGGTTTATAGCGGCAGATTAAATCTCTTACCTACTTCTTTTCTATTTTTGACAAAGATGGGTCTAGTCTAGCCATTAATTGTTCTATGTCGTTGGTTCCGTCTGATTCAAAGGCTCCTACCTGGTGAATCACGGCCGTTACCGGTTCCAAGGTTCCGATTTCGGTGTTCTTTCGCAGAACAACGGGATGATCATTCAAGTTAATGATTCGGATTGGTACCTCTTTGGCTGATCTAACAAGAGCTTTTCCGACCAGAAGTCCTCTTCCCAATATCTGATCATGGTTCTTGGGTTCTACCATAGCTGGGATTCCATCCGGCTCTACTTCATCTAGTCGTGCCGTTACAATACATTCGCACGTTGCTGGAAGCTCGATGTCGTCAGATAGTTTCAACGGGGCGATAGCTTCATGTTTTCGATGTAGAAGCAATTCTTCCTTTTCCGTATGAAGTATCCGTCGTCCCAAATCCAAGCGAAAACAACAGTTGTGCATTACGTCCATACCCAGGATAGCATCTTCATCGATATCAGCAACCAATATCGAATGAGAAAGACAAGTTGAACCAAACTGTAGAGACACGTTAACCTCTCCGTAGACTTTGGCAGGTTCCCCAGTAGCGGTGCGCAGTCTCCAACTGGTAGGCGACATCTTCCTAGCCACGACAACTGTCGGCCGTACCACAGTTTTTGTAGCTCCAGTATCCACCAGCATGTTGTATCTCTTTCTGTCAATCAGGGCTTCGACGTATAAGCTGCCTGCTTGGTGTTTTAATATTGCTACCTTGACCGTAGGAGGGGCTTTGCAATGGTTTGGGGTCGTTGTCGCAGAAGACGTCTCCTTGCGTGGACATGAGTTTTTCACGTGCCCTAGTTCTCCACAATTCCAACATCGTATAGGTCGCCGTCTCCTTGTGGGTAATAATTTCATTAGCCTTTCCACTAATCCATCGACGTCGCTGGCGGGTGCTATCACGTTGTTGTCATCAGCAGTCATCTCTCTTATTCATGCAACTCCCCGTGATGCGGGGAGTTGGACGTAGCGATCTTGCCGAAGGACCTCTATTTCATTCTGTAGTTTTTGAATCATCGCATTCATTTTGGTATCTTGTTCATTTCTTAAGGTCGATATTTGTTGTAAAACATAACTTGACAACTCTTCACGTATTTGATGGACCAGTTCTTCTTGTTTCTCCATCTGCTCCTCTTGCTGGCTCTTCATTTGATCTTTAAGCTCTTGTTGTTGACTGGAAATTCTAGTGGCAAGCTCGGCTAATTGTTGTGCTTGGTCTTCTTGCTGGTTTGTCATCCGGTTGGTAAGTTCTTCTTGCTGGCTCGTAATTCTATTTGTAAGTTCGGCTAGTTGCTGAGCTTGGTTCTCTTGTTGGCTGGAGATTCTAGTGGCGAGCTCGGCCAATTGTTGTGCTTGGTCTTCTTGCTGGTTTGTCATCCGGTTGGTAAGCTCTTCTTGCTGGCGCTTTATTTGACTGGACAACTCGGACATTGCTTTGTGCATAGGATCTTCGAATTCCAACGAGTCAGGGTCAATATTTATACTTAAATAGTACTCACGTAATCTGTTGATTAAAACAGTTTTTCCTCCGGTGGTATCCAAATCCAATTCTTCCAACTCTCTTCTGAGCTCAGCCACCAACAGTTCACGTAACTTCTTTCCAGGCATTCTTGCTTCTTCACCCCACACCTGACACCAATTTGAAACACTTGTGAGGACTTGTGAGAAGACAATTTATTTACAAATTGTTTGAATACAAGAATTTAGCTGGTTACAAATTACTAACTGTCACTTTTGACTTTTAAACTTCACCAAAAGCTGAACTAACACTAACTAACTACCGCGAATGACACGCTTTATATATCAAAATACTTTACATCTCGATTTTTCTCGAAACAACTATTTACTAAAATCCAAATAATACTAGAATGTTCCCGAATAACTGCCAACCTAAAATAATTATATATCATGTCAAGTTATTGTCAAAATCTTCTTCCTCATTCACGGACTCCACCCTTTATGACAAGCAGCTACATCAAAATACATGCATTCCTCTCGCATCTGTCACAATCATCCGTCACATTCATCCGTCACACATCTGTCACCCGTTACAGTATTATATTTTGTTATTTGGCTGTTAATAACTAAAATAAGTAATTTAAACAAATGCAAATCATATTGAAATAATTTTCAAAGAGACTCTACTTTAATTTTATATTAATAGGTGGCCCTAAACCTCAACGGATAGGCAGGCAGCGATAGCACAGCTGCTGTCTAGTAGGTATTGAGAGAGGGTCATAAATGACCTTCAGTGCATCGAGTCGAGTCTGTATGCGTCAGTGTGTTTATTATCTAGCTTGCAGAAGGTTACGCTGTTATAATGGAAAATCCCCAAGTTGATTTGTGCTTTATTTGTGAGAAAACTGTAAGTGAAAGTGACGTTGTCGTGGTAAAGGAAAGAGGTGTAAAGACACTTTTAAAATCGAGTGAGTTACGAGGTAATCGAGCACATACGCGCATTTTGAGAACACTTCTGTAACTGTGCATGGCGCGTGTCAAAAACATTATATTAATGAAAAACTGATCGCTTCGTATTGTCGTAAAAAAGATAACGAACCTCAAGTAGCGTCGACATCCTGCAGATCTAGTATACCGACTTTTAATTTTAAAGCGCAGTGTTGTCTCTGTACTGAAGAATTTACACCGGACTTTTTAAATAAACAAAAGAAAAGAGGACATCACTCATCTCATCGAGATTTCGTTTGTATGGTGGAGCAATTGGGAGTAAAAACTACAATTTTAAAAGCAGCTGAAAAACGGGATGATGACTGGGGACGGGAAATAATAAAAAAAATTCAACATGTGGCAGCCTTGTTTGCGGTAGAGGCAAGATATCATATGTCATGTCAAAAGCGTCTGTATAATCGAGTGCCATCGGGAAAAAATAAAGGATATCGGCCTGCAACTAATGTTGACGAAGCTGTTACGGGTCATTTTTATCTTAAAATTCTAGGGTGTTACCTTGAATAAAAAGGACATAAAAGCCACAATGTGGGGGCTAGTAATAGTTGTTTATTTTTCTCTCAGTTATAATACTTGATATTTCTCAAACTTCGAATCATGTTAAATTCAATGAAATTGACAGTGTTGACTGGAAATCCGGTACAGTTCTGTTCACTTGTAGCACTCCTACTAGCAACAGGTATCTCGAGGAAGTTCAGATATATTCAGATCTAAAATCTACAAAATAATATAGATTAATCATAGGTCATAGTTTGGTTTGCGTAATTACCTTTGTTATCTCTCAGCAACCTAAGGAAATTCAATCATTTAATATAAACCCAAGGCATATCTGTCTGGATAACTGAAATAAAAATAGCATTATTATACATTTTTTTGGAGTAAACAAATTGAATTTTCAAATAATGCGATCACACTATATACTTACCCTGAATGTGTGGAGAGCTCGATAGCGGGATACTGTTGATTGTTTTTGAAATGTTCCTTATAATAATACAAATATTTTCAATATTTTTATTTACGATCTGTCAGATGAAATCTAGTTTGTTTTCTGGTAACAGGGAATTTTGTGGGAAATATGACAACTGTCAGTTGTCGTGCTGAATTCTGTCATTGAAGATAGGTGTGTCCTACGAGTAGGGTAAAGCTGATTCGACACTCGATGTCCGATGCTACGGGGCACAAGCTCTTTGTGTACCTAAACTACTCTGTCGACAGTCAAGTCAGTGTTCCAAGACAATGCTGTTAGCCGTGTTACTTGTCAGTTGTCGTGCTGAATTGTAGATGTCCATGAAGATAGGTATGTTCCTATGGGTATGATCTGCTGGTTCGACACTCTGTGTCCTGTGTTATATAGTGTACACTGGGCTTATCTAGAGTCTACCCTGGCGACATCCAGGTCGGTGTTCCGAGACAATGTTGGCAAGTGAATCAGGTTGTCTATGATAGTTTGTTTTCCGGTTTTCAGTCATTCGTGTTTTTTTTTTAATTTCCGTTTGAAATGCTCGACCATAGTGAAGCACATTGCTGATTCCATCGCTGTTGCGGATAGTTGGAATTTTTTCTACAGTTTGTCAAATCATATAGAAATTCCGAATTTATAAATAATCGCTTCTATAAGAAAAAAGAAACCTCAAAATTTGAAAGAGGTAAGAACCATATTTCACTATATTTCTATTTAATTTCTGGTGAATATTCAAATCCACGTGTTATAGTGCAAATTTGCTTTCTAGGTTTTTTTTATACCCACATGTATATCTTGGCGGCTCTGTATCTGTTGCTGTGGTTTTTCTTCCAATCTAAGTGGGCGGAGTCCCTATGGGTTTCTAGACCATTGTCGGACCTTGTATGGGTTATCTTGAATCCGAAGTCAACCAAATATAACCTGTGGCTGTTCCGAGACGTTGGTCTAGAGGGATTTTCTTCTAAGGCTGCTTCCGGTGTCTGTTTATCGGTGATGAACCCGTTGAGGGGCTACTCCAATGAAAAAGTTGGTGGACGATACTTCCAGGATTTAGAATAATGAGGTTGAAGAAAGTCACTTTTGGCGGTTGACATGAAAGGTCAGATCTAAACCTTTTATAAATATTTTTTTTTCCTTTTTTTTAATTTTACATATCAATTTCAAAGAACTTTTCATTATGGAAATGAATTGATTCTAATTTGTAACTTAAGTTTATATAACATGTTTTTGTGAATATTTCACGTTCACTAATCCGTTGTGAACCACGCATATAG